>BROG01000874.1:150000-248881 GCA_030159075.1 Atrina japonica
CCAAAACAGCACCGAAACGTCCACTGGAACAACAGGAAAACCATATTGAAGACGATTCTACCTATAATAACTCATCGCAACAACATCAGAAAGGAATCAATATAGATTATTTGAAGGAGTATATCACAAGAATGAAAGTTGGAGATGCTCTTCAAAAGGAATTTGCGGTAAGGTAGAAACAAAAATAGCCTAACACGTTAAAATATATCTCTTCTCTTAACCACCAATGTATTTTGAGTATTATTCATTGCTAGCATGATCAGCGGTTTATGGCTGTAGAGTCATATCAGTGAAAATAATTAACGAAATCTGAAGCAGTGTTGAATGGTATTTATCTGAAGCAGTGTTGTACAAACTTTATCTGTAGCAGTGTTGTACAATCTTTATCTGAAACTGTGTTGTACAGTCTTCATATGAAGCAGTGTTGTACAGTCTTAATATGAAGCAGTGTTGTACAGTCTTTATCTGAAGCAGCAGTGTTGTACGATCTTTATCTGAAGCAGTGTTGTATCGTCTTTATCTTAGCAGTGTTGTAAGGTTTTTATCTGAAGCAGTGTTTTATGACGTATATCTTAAGCAGTGTTGTATGGTCTTTATCTAAAGCAGTGTTATGTGGTCTTTATCTGAAGCAATGTTTTACGATCTTTATATGAAGCAGCATTGTACAATCTTTATCTGAAGCAGTGTTGTAAGGTCTTTATCTGAATCAGCATTGTACAATCTTTATCTGAAGCAGTGTTGTAAGGTCTTTATCTGAATCAACATTGTACAATCTTTATCTGAAGCAATGTCGTACAATCTTTATCTGAAGCAGTGATATACGGTCCTTATCTGAAGCAATGTCATACAATCTTTATCTGAAGCAGTGTTGTACAGTCTTTATATATATAATAAATATACTTCCAAAGTTATAAGTCTTTATCTGCAGCAGTGTTATAAGATCTTTATCTGCAGCAGTGTTGTATTGTCTTTATCTGAAGCAGTGTTGTACGATATTTTTCTGAAGCAGTGGTTTAAGGTCTTTATCTGAAGCAGTGTTATAGTCTTTATCTGAAGCAGTGCTGTATGGTCTGTATCTGAATCAATATTGTACGATCTTTATCTGAAGTAGTGTTGTAAGATCTTATCTGAAGCAGTGTTGTATTGCCTTTATCTGAATCAGTGTTGTAAGATTTTTATCTGAATCAGTTTTGTGTGGTCTTTATTTGAAGTAGTGTTGTACGGTCTTTGTCTGAAGCAGTTTTGTACGGTCTTTATCTGAGCAGTGTTGTACACCCTTTATCTGAAGCAGTAATTTATGATTTTATCTGAAGCAATGTTCTATGATGTTTATCTGAGCAGTGTTGTACAGTCTTTATCTGAAGCAGTATTGTATGATCTTTATCTGAAGCAGTATTGTATGATTTTAATATGAAGCAGTATTGTAAGATCTTTGTCTGAGCAGTGTTGTTCTGTCTTTAGCTGAAACATGGTTATAAGATCTTCATCTGAAGCTTTGTTGTAAGGTCTTTATTTAAAGCAGTGTTGTACGATCTTTATCTGAAGCAGTAATATACGGTCCTTATCTGAAGAAATGTTGTACGATCTTTATCTGAAGAAGTGTTGTATGGTCTTTATCTCAAGCAGTGTTGTATGATCTTTATCTGAAGCATTGTTGAAAGGTCTTTATCTTACCTGAAGCAGTGTTGTATGATCTTTATCTGAAGCAGTGTTCTACGATTGTTATCGGAATCAGTGTTGTATGGTCTTTATCTGAAGAGTGTTGTACGGTGTTTTCCCGTTCTTTCTGACCAAAACAGCTCTTATTTTATGTTTTATAATTGATAAAATAGAGCAATATTCACAAATGTAATTCATGTACATCATTGCATGGTACGTTGCCGTTGACAGGCTTAAATGATTCATGGATGTGAAATGTCATTCCCGAATGAAAATGATAATAGACTCTATTCCATTGCAGGTTGAACTTTGACAATATCCATTGTTCGATAAAAAAGATGTATGTTGACCATCTGGAGACAGTTTAAATATCATTAGATAATACTATTGCGAGATAACATACATATTCCATTTCTCATTTAATTCTTTTGTATGTTGATATATTTTCATTTTGGTAAAGTATTTACAGGTTCTTCCAAGGGTTACTATTATCAGTCATTTCTTTGAAAACAAAATTTACGATTATATTTGGAACTTTGTTAGTGTGTGTCTTTAGAACTGATCTTTTAGTAAATCTTATTTTTGAATGCACTGGTTTAAATGTTTGAGACCTTATATTTGCTTTCAGTTTATCAAGTATGTTTGGAACTTGAATTGATAATATAATTTTATTTCTCTCACCTTCTAAAATCAAATACAAATTTATAAATAATTTCATTGCATTTTAAGATCTACTTGATACTGATGTTAACTTAATTAACATGATTGAACAATTACAATCTAGGCGATACCTTACGGGCCCCTCCATCCACATACTATCGGAGAAACTGCTGTGAACAAATCAAAGAACAGATACAAGACAACATTTCCATGTAGGTTTATATTATCTGCACATATTTTATCCATTAGTATTCTCTTAAGAGTTTTATCAACGTTTTTGAAATGGGGTGATTTTAATTTGAAAATGTATTTGAAAAGAAAAAGAAAAATGCCTAGAAGTAAATTGTTTTTATTACAAAATTGTTTTCTTATGCTGATTAATTAGAATAAAACGTTTAATTTATATATGCGATATCGAGCTAAAATCGCATTAAGCATTTGTTTTGACCCCTATATTTTTACACATTTATAACTTATATTTATTAATTGTTTTGTGTATAATATTTATAATCACTGGGTTGTTGCCATTGCTGTATCGTCATTTGTATCCCCGAAGGTATAGATAAACCCAGTACTGGGTATTTCAGTATAGTAAAACCCATAAACCCATAGAACGTGGTGGGATGGAGCATTGTGTACCATTTCCTGATCTAGACGAGTTTAAACCATAACCGAAAAGTCAGTAGCATCATCCCTATGATAATCAAAAGGTTACTCCGCCCTGCCATCTTATGTGAATCGGACAATGCCAGCTGATTATCTTATTCTAAAGTTATAATTTGAATAGACAACACGGTTTAAATTTAAAACTCATATCAACAACAATAATAGTCATCTTTTGCAGTAGTTTCTCTTAGACAGATTTAAGAATACGTTTAAGTTATGTTTTGCCTTTTATGATACCAGTTTTTGTATATATATATATATATATATATATATATATATATATATATATATATATATATATATATATATATATATATATATATATAAGCGCACAAATATTACTACAACATTGAACATTAAATGAATTATACATAAACCACAAATACAGAAATAACAAGATACCTCTGAACTTACCATGCTCCGGCTGGGGTTCGAATTATAGACCTACGGCACCAATCGCCTGGCTCCCATGCTTGTCGCCCTAACCATTTGGTCATCTAGGCATTCATTAAAATGAATGTTTCGATAGCGGTAAGTAGAATTCCGAACATGAAAACTCTGTCATAGAGACAGAAGTGGAAGGTGTTTAATCCTAATGTAAATGACAAAGAATCGATTACGATGCATGTATTGTCTAAATACAAGTATATTCAAAGCACAAATATCACTAAAGCATTGAACATTTACTATGGACCTTGTAACAGATATTATACAATCTGCGTAAAGAAATCATACCTAAAGCACAAATACTCACCATGTCCAGGCTGGGGTTCGAACTCTCGATCTACGGCACCATGCTCGACACCCTAAGGCCTTGGCCATCAATGCATACACTAAAAAAATGTTTCGAAAGCGGTGAGTAGAATTCCGAACATGAGAAATCGGTCACACACACACACACACACACACACACACACTATATATATATATATATATATATATATATATATATATATATATATATATATATATATATATATATATATATATATATATATATATATATATATATATACGATTTTAGAAAATGTTAACTTTTGTACAGTACTATCTGTTGTCACCATTGGTTACTTTCAAGATATATATTTCCTGTAAGAATATATTTTATTTTTAGATGATCACTCAAGGGTCATACTTGAACATGGGACAGGAAATTCAGACTACATAAATGCAAATTACATAGATGTAAGTAACAAAGGCAATGGTTATTACTTTGAAACATGCCAAACCATAATAATCAAATTATGTATTTTTGTTCCTTTGTTATCAATAAACATCATAATCATAACATTTTTGCATTTTTTTTTATAAACTTTCAATGATGAGCAAATTCTTGTATTTTTGTACCAGCTAGTCCATAGCCGCAAAACTCGTGAGAAATACTAAAATTCTCAATTTACTCATCATTATACTCATGCTGCCCTGTAATCCATGTGTAACCCGAATTATTTCATCCAGCATAGTTCCTTGCTAACCTCATAAGTCTCATACTTTATATTTCAGAGTACAAGTGAATCAAAGAAATATATAGCAACACAAGGTATGTAATTGATTACTTGTAATATTAATGTTGAGCGCTAAGTGCATAGGATTAGACTAGTCTGTTACAAAATGCAAACTCACAACAAACATCTACTGGCAATCACATACTGTCATGCATAATTTCAGTTGGACAGTTCACAAAAGTCAATTAATCTAAGAATAAAATATGTCTGTTGTACTTGTTTGATAATTTCAGTTCAATAGTCATTCACAAATATCATATCAATATCTAATATGAGATTCATGCACTTATAAAGAAATCTCAATTTACAACACTTCGAAGAAATTTCCTTTTTTCTGCAATCGCGTCGGAAATATCTGAATTTGTTATACACATTAAAACTATGGATATCACAAAAAGCAAATACCCTAAAGTGATAGTTTCAAGTACATAAAACAATATATATTCTACACATTAAAGTCTATAATTATACCTATTATATACATGTATTTACAATTAATGTATGTCATTATATTTCAAAATTTGTTTTTGCTTTATTCAGGCCCAATAAAACCAACTATAGTAGATTTCTGGCAGATGGTTTGGGAACAAAATATTGGGAAAATAGTTATGCTGACAAATTTAAAGGAATCTGTTAAGGTTGGTATATTTAAATGAAAGTTATGGTGTTTGAAATTTATTGTGGTACTAATAAATCAATTTTATGTGAAAAAGCAGCAACGAAATACAGTGACAAAAAGTTGGTCTGAAAATATATGTGAAATCATATTGTAAAATAATTTTATGTTTGAAAGTTTACGTTTAGAAAATAGATGTCGGGAAAACATAGATACTTAAAGGAGCATTAGGTTTGTTTTCCAAACAATATTTTGTTTTAAGATCACTTGAGCCAAATGCTCAGAGTGACCTATTGCAATCGTCTTTTGTCTGTCATCTTCCATCGTCAGTCGTGCATTGTTAATATTAACACATTTTCAACTTCTCAAGAACTTGTTGGTCAATTGTAACCAAAATTGGCATATAGCATCCCCATGTGAAGCCGCATAAAGTTTGCTAATAAAAGGGGGCTAGGACCCATAGGGACACCAAAAAGGACCAAAATTTGGTACATCTTTAAAACTCTTCTTCTCATGAACAAATAACCAATTTGAAACAAACTTGTCAGGAAGTATAACCATGTAAAGCCGTATAGAGTTTGCAGTTGATAAGGTTCCAACACAAAAGATGGCTGTCATGCCTAAATATAGAACAAATAAGTCAGCCTTGCGTCCGTGATCCGTGGTCAGTTCGTCGTCAGTCGTCTGTCTTAAACAATTCTTGTAAACACTACTTCTCAGAAAGTAATGAAGGGATGTTTATGATATTTGACATATAGCTTTTCTTTGAGGTTTTGTTGCACTGTACATTTTCAGGAGGGTCGGATCACAAAATGGCTGCCAGGCGGCCATCTTGTATTTTGACAATTAATGTTTGTTATGTGTTTCTTGAAAACCATTCACATTCTACCCTAAGCCATATATATTTTTGTTTGTCAGTGGTAGACACATTCATTGGTGTATGATAGGGTCATTCAGGTTTCCTGCCACATCCCCTGAAATTTATATCTTTACTTATAACTTAAAAACCGTTAACATACCCACCCTTAAACCATATATATTTATCTATTTTTACTTATAACTTAAAAACTGTTCACAGTTCCACCTTTAAGCCATATATATTTTTCATTGTTATGGGGAGACATATTTAGTGATGCAATAGCTGTTCCCGCCCCACACCCTGGAATTTATATTTTACTTATAACTTAAAAACCGTTCACAGACCCTTAAACCATATATATTTTGGATAGTTATGGGGAGACACATTTAATGGTGCATATGCAGTCCTGTCCCACCCCCTGGAATTTATATATTTTTGCTTATACCTTAAAAACTGTTCACAGCCCCACCCTTAAACCATATATATTATTGACTGTTATGGGCAGACACATTCAGTGGTGCATATGGGGGTCCTGCTACAACCTCTGAAATTTATATTTTGCCTATATCTTCAAAACTGTTCAGTAGTGTATGTGGGGTCCCATCCCAGCCCCTGAAATATATACTTACTATACTTGCTACATTTGATATCAAAGCAGGGACCAGCGAGACATATAATTATGTGTAATTGTTATTTTACTCAATGCAGGTCATGACCAGCATTTTCACTTTTAGAGGTTGACAGGTGTGGTTAAGCTATCTTGGATTAGGGCACTTTATGTTTGGTCTTGTTACAGTCTTGTGAGAAAGCACTTGCACTTGACAAATATTTAGGTTTTAGTTCAAATTCATTGTTAAGTCTCAAGATAAGAGAAAAGAACAGTCTGTCATAGATCAAATGAAGAACATTCGATGTTAGGCGCGAAGATCCCTCAGAGATTTCTTGTTGATTTAATATATGTATCTCCAAAGTTATTAAAGCTAGAAAAAACATTACCTTAAAATGATCGGCTTGCAAAAATCTACCAATATTTTATTTTGTTTGAAATTGTCTGGTCCACCCTCTTTATGGATTTTTCATGTTTTTGTTTTTTTTTTTACATCATCTTGAAAAGTAAACTTGAAGAGTAAAATGTTCAGCTCGCAAAAAGATACAAAAAGTCAACAGGGCCGAAATTGTTTGGTCGCCCCTTTTGGGAGTTATTCCCCTTTGTAGTAAATTCCCCGTGTTTTGGACAGTTTTGTCAATTACCTTGAAAAATACAATAGATAGAGAGAAAATGAAAGAATCAACAATGTTCAGCACGCAAAGATCTATAAAAAGTCAACAGAGCAGTTATTGTCATGCCAGTGCTTATTGGAGCTAATTATGTATTACTCAGGTGACTGTCAAGATCTCTTATTGGAGCTAATTATATTTTACTCAGGTGACTGTCAAGATCTCTTATTGGAGCTAATTATGTTTTATTCAGGTGACTGTCAAGATCTCTTATTGGAGCTAATTATGTTTTACTCAAGTGACTGTCAAGATGTCTTATTGGAGCTAATTATGTTTTACTCAGGTGACTGTCAAGATCTTATTGGAGCTAATTATGTTTTACTCAGGTGACTGTCACGATCTCTTATTGGAGCTAATTATGTTTTACTCAGGTGATTGTCAAGATCTCTTATTGGAGCTACTCATGTTTTACTCAGGTGACTTTCACGATCTTATTGGAGATAATTATGTTTTACTCAGGTGACTGTCACGATCTTATTAGAGCTACTTATGTTTTACTCAGGTGACTGTCACGATCTTATTGGAGATAATTATGTTTTACTCAGGTGACTGATCTCTTGTTTACTATTTAGATTGATGAACAACAACAAATAAAAGATAAACACAGGTGTGGAAATTATTATATTCCTAAATGTATTGTGAAAAAGGTCAGAGCCTGTGGTTGTATGCATATATAAATTGTAAGGTTGCATTGATCATTTTCAAAAGAATAATTTTTTTTTCACTTTTAATCCAACAATTATTTTGAAAGGGTATATATTATGGAAGTTGATTTACATGTGGGAATAATTATTGATTTTGTAACAGTTTTTTAGCAAATTATTTCGATGATGAACCCAAAAGCGATACACAAAATTGAAATTGACCAGTTATAAGGCCTTCATACAATGTTTTTCCGCGCTTGTTTGGTATCAGAACTGACACTGTGCATCATTTCATGCTTTGTAAAGGGACATTAGCTATGCTTACCACAAATATTTCGATTTTTAATACTTTTACTACTTGTAATTGATGTACAATAACAAATAAGAGCATAAAAAGTCTTATATTCCTATATATTTTATGAAAATGAGATCAGGTCCAGTGTGGTGTCCATATACAAATAGTAAGATTGAATTAATCAGTTGCAAGTGAATATTTGCCAAACTGGGTTTCTCAAGCAATTTTTACAAACTATATAGGAATTTAAGAATTTTTATGCCTTTGTGTATCTCATTTTTGTTATTGTATATCATGTAGTGAAAAAGGAAAGAAAATTTGGGGGAAAACCCACAGCTAATGCCCCTTTAAATGTTTATGATGACGACTTACCTTAATGTATTTATAACAAAACTTGTAGCAGCTGAATACATATACAGTGAAATTTGAATATAAAGACACCCTTAGGGACACAACAAACTAGTCGTCGTTATAGGGAGGTGGTCTTTATACAGAGGTTGATTTGTATAAAAATGGTAAAATTAGGGACAGCAAAAACAGGTTTTATAACCAGGTGGTCTTTATACACAGATGGTCGCTAAAGCAAGTTTTACTGTATTAAGCTTATTTCAATATTTCTTTTAAATAGGTTAAATGTGAGAAGTACTGGCCTGACGCCAATCAGCCTGTAACGTATGGTACTTATGTTTTGACACTCGAAGATGAACGAAAATTCTGCTACTATGTATTGAGGGAATTCAACATACAAGATAAAAAGGTTACAAATTCTCGTGAACATTTGATAACTGGCATATACATTTGAAATAGGCATAAGCGTTGAAATAGGAATACATACATTTGAATAGGAACATATACAATTAAACATGAATAGTATATACATTTAAAACTTAATATATACATTTAAATATATAATTTTACATTTAAATATAAAAATATATTCAGTCGAACCCTCTTATATTGAACCCTGTTACATTGAAATTATTTTGATTTCCCAGCCAAAATTCTTTATTGTCTTTATAACCCGTTTATTTTTTTAAAAAATGATTCCCTTAAAATTTAATATATCTGGAATCGACTGCATTTGAATATGAATATTCAGAATTACCAGAAAAAAATATTTTGGATTCACTTTACTATCCCAATTTTTTTTCGAGGAAGCTTTAATCAATATAATTTTCGCAATATTTCATTGTATACTTTAATAATAATTTTCTCTATGTATTCGTTATCAGATTTGACTGACAATATACGATATCTGGATATGTTATTTAATTATATAAATAAAAAAGAGTAAACAGAAATCAAACTATATATAAATTCGCAGTTGTTATTCATGTTCTACAAAATCATATACTTTGATACAAATCGCATGAGCAACCACTTAATGCCATGCAATTTATTTTCTTTTTAATTTCTACTAACTACTGTTTTACATCATTTTCTTTACATTTTTTTAGTTTTGAATATGCATTCAGATAACTGGGCATACTCATATCTTTTTAGACAAGACAGTCAAGACATGTGCTACAGTATCATTTCACTACCTGGCCAGATCATGGAACCCCTGATCCTGTTCTGCTGGTTATATTTCAAAAACGTATCTCCACCTCTCATTCCTCGTGTACTGGTCCCACACTGGTTCACTGCAGGTGAATTGATTTTTTTTATTTTTTATTCAAATCCATTATGTCCTGAGATGTTTTTTTTTATATGTGTACCTCTTCAAGTCAGTTTGTGTATTACAATGACAAAATTAAGAATAAATGAACACAGAAACTGACCAATGCGATAGTATAGGTCTGTTTTTTTATACTCAAACTTGTTTAAGGTTATACACAACCTGAAACACATTTTAGTCACAAACCATAAACATGTTTTAGGGAGAAAAAAGTACAATGGTTGAGAAAAGCGTTTGTGTTTGAATATGAGGATTTCATGAATGAGCAACAAGAAGCCTCTTAAAGTGACAAGAAAATAAATTACTGTCAAGAACCATATAATTAATTATATTTCAAGTCTCTATACAATAGCAATTGCATACAGAAAAATAACTTCAGTTGATTGATTTACATTTGGAACAAGTATATCGAAAGTAAAGGCGAGACGGAGAAGGGAACAAAAGCAACAAGAAAGTAGACGAGAGTAAAGCTATGTCAAATGATATATTCTAAGTCATTTTGAATAAGTATATGGAAAATACAGCACAGTCCAGGTTTTTTGTCTACCATCTGCTAATCAAATCGTCCTGTGTCCATGGTCTGTCATCAGTCCGTATTCCATCATCCGTCCTTAAACAATTCTTGGTATCGCTATTTCTCAGATAGTACAGAATGTACATTTTAAGAGGGTCGGATCACAACATGGCTGCCAGTCGGCCATCTTGGATTTTGACATTTAAAGTTTGTTATCGCCATTTCTCAGAAAGAACTGAAGGGATCTTTATGAAATTTGATATATACGTTCTCATTGAGCGATGTTTGTTATCGCTGTTTCTCAGGGCGTACTGAAGGGATCTTTACTTATAGGTTGTCCTTGAGGTTTAGATCACAAAACGGCTGCCAGGCGTTATCGCAATTTCTCCGACAGAACTGTAGGCATCTTTATAACATTTGACATATAGGTTCTCCTAGATGTCTAGTTGTGCAATGTACATTTTCAGGAAGATCAGATCAGAAAATGGCTCCCAGGCGGCCATCTTGGATCTTAAAAACCAAAGTTAGTTATTGCTATTTCTCAGAGAGTACTGAAGAGGTCTTTATGAAATTTAATATATAGGTTCTACTTGAGGTCTAGCTCTGTACATTGTCAGGAGGGTCAGATCAGAAAATGGCTGCCAGACGGCCGTTTTGGATATTGACAATTAAAGTTCGTTACCGCTATTTTTAAGACAGCACTGAAGACATCTTTAACATTTAACATTTGTTATAGGTTCTCCTTGAGGTCTTGTTCTGCAATGTACATTTTCAGGCGGGTCGGATCACAAATTTTATTTTGACAATTAAAGTTTGTTATCGCTTTCTCAGAAAGTACCGAAGGGATCTTTATGAGATTTAACATATGGATTATCTTTGATGTCTAGTTGTGCAATGTGCATTTTCAGGAGGGTCAGATCAGGAAATGGCTGCCAGGCGGCCATCTTGGATTTTGACAACTAAAGTTTGTTATCGGTATTTTTCAGAAAGTACTGAAGGGATCTTTATGAAATTTGACATATAGATTCTATTTGAGGTTAGTTGTGCACTGTACAATTCTAGGAGGGTCGGATCACAAAATGGCTGCCAGGCGGCCATCTTGGATTATGACAACTAAAATTTGTTATCGCTATTTCCCAGAAAGTACTGAAAGGATCTTTATGACATTTGACATATAGGTTCTCCTTGATGTCTTAATTTGCATCGTACATTTTCAAGAGGGTCGGATCACAAAATGGCTGCAAAGCGGCCATCTTGGATTTTGACAATAAAAGTTTGCTATGTATTTCTTAAAAAACCTTAACATGTCTACCCCTAAGCCATATATATTCTTGTTTGGCATTGGTAGACACATTCATTGGTGTATGATAGGGTCAATGGGAGTCTCTGCCCCACCCCTGAAATTATGTTATACTTTTAACTTAAAAATCGTTCACAGTTCCACCCTTAAACAATATATATTATCGATCAGGAAACACATTCAGTGGTGTATTTGGGTCATTGGGGGTCCTGTCCCACACGTCTGAAATATATTTTTACTGATAACTTATAAATCTTTCAAAATATGGTTAAGCTATCTTGGATTATCGCACTTTATGTTTGGTATTGTTGTAATCTTGGGAGAAATCACTTGGCAAATATTTAGGTTTTAGTTCAAATTCATTGTTGAGCCACAAAATAAGATAAAAGAACAGTCTGTCATAGATCAAATGAAGAACATTCGATGGTGGGCGCGAAGATCCCTCTGGGATCTCTTGTTTATGTTGTCGAGTCAATCAAGATGATCACTTATACATTTGGTGTATTGATAAGTTATTATAAGCTTACGAGCAAAAAGGTCATATAATGAAGTATAGATCTAGCGACAAAAATGTAATTAGTGACAAGAAAAGGTTAATCTTGTACTGTATTTTCCTCATACTTATTCAAATTATACTGAACTGGTCATTCATCAACTGAACATATATTACATATACATCTTATTATTCATAGCACACGCTGTTCTTAATGTGATAGATTTGTCTTCTGTGTTTTGTTGTTGCAAAAATGAATGATTTAGGCTTAGTCTATTTTCAATGATTTGGGTTAAGATGATATGGTTGTGGTTAGTTTAATTGGGGAGATGTAAAAGGTTGTCATATAGAGAGCTTTACAATCTTTGATTATCGTATTATTCATACTCAAAAGCGCTGGTATAGGAAGAACAGGGACGTATATTGGTTTGGATGCCTTATTGGAACAAGGTCGAAAGACAAAGTCGGTGGATATTTGTGATTATGTCTCAACAATGAGGAAAAATAGAATGAACATGATACAGAACGCAGTAAGTATTGTTTGTTTGTTGTTTAATATACTGAAACACACCAACAGATTATTAACTGAAGTTGTCTAGGGGCACTTCAAATGACAAAGAGTACGGTTTTAGGGGTGCTTTCACATAGGGTACACGTTTAAAGAAATGGCTTATCAACTCAATATTGATTTCTTTAGTCAAAGATATAAATAAGAAAGTTCTTGGAAATAATTTAAGGATTATGGTGACAAAGTTTAAAGGTCATAGGGCCAAAGGTCAAGGTCACAGATCTCTATGTGAACGGAAAATGTCAGTTGCACATTAGACAGAGTCTTCCAGGTGAGCGTCATAAGTCCCATTGGTTTTTTTTTAATTAATAGTACATCTCAACCTACATATACTGTAGATAAACATGTTGTCACTCATGAACTCCTTAAAACTTGTAGTTTATCCACTATAAATGACTACATGTTAAAGTCTTCGATACAGACCATAGGAAGTGTGGGTGGGTGTTATCACTTGTTTCATACGATTATGAAGACATTGGAAAAAGAGGTGATAGTGTCTGCTTTGTTATCAAATGAATGACGTTAATATATACATTGTATTTTTAATATTCTCACTTTAAAATGATTAATGTATTTGTCTAAAGAAATCTGTCAAATGCCTCTTTATTCCTTATAAAATGTAAGTAACATTATAGAGTAATGCACAAAATTGTCTAATTTGGTGGTAAAAAGTGGTGCATTCATTCTGATTTGTGATTTAGTGGTGTAATAGTACTTGATACAAATACTTGATGTAGAGGTACAAATTGAACCTCGCCACATACCGATTAAAGTTAAGTGTATTTCATTCAACAAATAACCAATACTGCTTACCAAAGCTTTCTGAATTGTCAAAAGTGTTAACTAACTACAAGACTATCGAGTGAACAACTAGAAGCTTGATAATAACTTAAAGCAAAAAGTACAGTTCATCAAATGATTTTGCATATTGTTTTCGTTTTATTTTATATTTTTTCTCGTTTAGATCATTAGTTATTATTATTTGTATTTTTTATTTTAATTTACAACATTAGTCATCTACACAACCAATGACGAAATATTTTATCATTTCAGGACCAATATGTTGTTCTCCATGATGCACTCTTAGAAGCATTTCAAATGGAGAATACTGCTATAAAAATGGATTCTTTCAGAGGAGAATGGGAAAAGATGAAAAATGCTAAAGGTCCCAAGAATCAACAACGACTGAAAATAGAATATGAGGTAAACATCATTTGAATACTTAATTTATTGTTTGTGTATATGAAAAGCATATACATGTAGTAGTTAGATGGTCAATGTATGTTGTTTATGTAATTCCATTTTCATTGAATATTGCTTAAGATATGGAGCCGGTGTCATATAGAGAACATTCCCCACGGAGGAAAGTTTTCAAATAGAATTTGTTCCACCTTCTATGTTAAGAAAAATTTCCCACCTGTATGTTAGATATTTGAAATTTATGTCATCGATAGATAAATATCTTTTCAAATTTGATCCATGATTCTAAATACATGCAATGCAAAAACAAACATCGAAATTAAATATTTCTTTCTGTAGCTGTAATCAATTAAGTCTTTGTATTTGTTTTTAATTTGCTGATTATTCATTTGGTAATTTAATATAAAACTTAGATTATTTGAATATATTTCAATTCATTTTCCCATTGTATCATTTGAGAAGATTTGTAAAACTATGGTATTGTTAATGATATATAATTAATATTTTGCGGCTAAGTAAATTAAGGCCAAAATCTTTAAAGTACCGACAGATCAATACTTATTTGACATTGATTAATTTGCTCAGTTATTGTATGTAAATAAAAAAATCAAAGTATCACTTGCCAACAAACTTTATAGGGTCAAGTTTTAATGAATTCTCTAGTTCATACATAACACTCATAATATGTAAGCACGTCCCTTATAAGTTTGAATAAAGTAAGTGAGAAATACTAATGCAAATGCAATAAAAAGTACTTGAAATATTCAGGAATTTAAAACTAGAATTTTCTACTACTACAAAATGAAAAATAAACTATGTAAATCCACAGGTCAGCAAGCGTTGTTCATACAATTGAAAGGTGAAATAATTGGGAAACTTATATTTATAATCACCAAATATGCATCTGTATATTTTTTTCTCTTTTTGCTTTTGATAAAAGATGTGCATCAATATGTTTTTAGTTTGTAATGTCAATGTGTGGTTTGTCCTTGTTTTCTCTGTATTTCATGTTTCAAAATATGGTACATATCTAAATCAGAGCTGAAACGAATGATATAATATTCAAGATTAGAATGAGGCAGTATTCTACCAATTTTCAAATCTTTTTTGTATTTTTTATTTTCAAGTAAATATACTTCCAATGTTTTACTGGCTAAACAAACTACAGCTAAATACACAAATACAGTAATTTGTCATATGTTCTAAATTCTTTTTGGGTATATTTATTATAGAATTATATACAGAAAGCGCCAATTTGTATACAAACCAGCATCTCACTAGTATGGGGTTGAGTCCAGAGCAGCTCAACACTGGCACATCCAATACAAACTTAATTTGAGTACCAAATGAAAATATTTATAAAAGATAACAAGCTAGAACGACTCTGGTAAAATCGGCAAGCTTGTGGATTTACATTCATCACTCGCTTTCATAGTATATTATATTTTGAAATAATCAGTGACCAGAGTTATCAATATTTTCCGGATTGAGGGGGAATGTTTTCTATATAGAAAAATTTCCGGGGGGGGGGGAACATTTTCTATATAGAAAAACTTTCCAAGGGGGATGTTTTCTATGTAGAATTCATTCCGGGGGTAGATTTTCTATGTAGAAAAATTTCCGTTGAAAGGTGTTCTATATAGAAATCTTTCCGGGGGGTCTATATAGAAATCTTTCCGGGGGGGGGGGGGGGGGGGGGGGGCTGGGGGGGGGGGGGGGGGGGGGGGGGCTCTATATAGAAATCATTCCGGGGAAGATTCTTTATGCGGAAGGTTTTCTATATGACACCGGCCTGGTTCAGTCAGTAGCGCGCTCGACTATTGAGGTTGTGAGGTCGAGTCGTGTGACACGGGAACTAGGTTTTTACTGTTTTACTGTCCCTGTCCTTTGGGTGAGACAGTAAAATCCTAGGTCCCGTGTCACAGTAAGTGTCGGCACGTTAAAGAACGCTCACTGCTCAATAGCCGTAAATGCCGAGCATAGGCCAAAAATGTTAATACCTTCACCGGCATTTGGTGACTGGTCTGCATGTGAGTGAAAGATTCTTGAGTGGGACGTTAAACAACAACAACATAAGATGTGACTTAGTATTAAAGTAATACTTCTAACTGACGCTAGTATTTTCTAAATTTTGGTATCAACGATTTGTTAAGATCAGCGTATTGGCCTCCATGGCCGAGTGGTAAGAGCATCGCATTTTAAACCATGCAGTCTCTCACTTCTTATAAGAGCAAGTTCGGGCCCTGCTGGAACCTAAGCTATTTTTAAAAAACGTTTACCAGTTTATTTGTGGAAGACCGTTAGTCTTTATCCAGATACACTGTAGCCAGTTTCTCGCCTCCACACCTAAAATAGACTGTCACCATAAGATTGAACAATTGTTGAGTGTGGCATAAAACACAAAACAGAAACCAAAAACAACCGATAAAACTAAAATTGTACTGAAAACATTTTAATTTGCGCTCATTTACAGGACTGTGTCGATTTTGTTCGTATTAACATGCATCCTTTATCGATGAAGGATTAAAAACAGGATTGTTTATGTTTTCCTCAACATAAATTGATGAGCCCATTATCGAATAGGTGGATAGATTCTTTTTGTAGCACAATTAGAATCTTTTGTTTTATAAATCTTGTGAAATTTTGATAAAATGTATATTCTCCTTCTTTGCTGTTATGGTATACTAATCATAAATCGAATGTTTAGTTTCGGAAAAGGTTGTTTATATGTCAAAACAACACACCTCACTGCAACAAAATTAAAGATGGGAAAATATTGCAGGTAAAAGCAAGCTAAAAGGTGGTGTTGTCTTGATAACAAAAATATATTGAAAATAAAATCCATCTTTATATAAATTCATATTAGCGTTGTATGTAAACAAATATAGAGTTAATTCATTTCACCGATCTTATTTCCTCATAAGGCTTCATGTACAAATTTATTTATTTATATGTCTGATTGTTATTCACAAGTTCATTCAGGTGTACATTATCTCAGACAAACTTATAATGCAATGCTGTGTCAGAAAAACTTGCTCATTCTGTAAGCTAAACTCGAAATATATATACTAGCGGAAAAAAGAAACTGTAATTAAGTATTTTCATTTATAGATTCATATACAAAATGTTGCGTTGCAATATGTATATAAATATTGAATATAATGTACTGTCTTTCAATTCAAACATCAAATCACGGATTATGTCCATTATGGTTGATACGATCACCCACTGAAAGTAAGGGGCGCAAACAAGTTCAATAGCGTGTATGACCGCCATTTACACCGATGCATTCTTCACACCTACGACGCATTGAACGAATCAGGTTATGCAGAAATGCCTGGGGAATGTTCCGCCATATGCGCAATAAAGAACGACACAAAGCGTCCATTGTAGCAGGGGGTTGGCTCTTAACGTAGATATCATTCCCTATTATCCAAAACATGTTCTATAGGGGGAAAATCCGGTGACATCACAGGCCAGTGTGGTACATTCACGTTTTGCTGCTGTAGATAGTCACTAACAACTCGTGCGGTGTGCGGTCGTGCGTTGTCCTGCTGCAGAATGACGTTACGCTGGTTCTTGTGAATGAATGGAATGATGTGCTGAAGCCGGTTAAATTGCCCGCCACTATCACCAAAGGGGTCCTTCCATGTGTTGTAATTCCACCCAGACCATAACGCTCCCTCCGCTGAAATGGCGGCGCTGAATAACGCAGGCGTCAATGTAACGCTCTCCGACACGACACTTAGCCCGAACACGGCCATCACTGCTGTCGAAATGAAATCTCAAATCGTCAGTTAACAGAAATTCTGCAATTCTGGTAACGCCAGAGCAGAACAGGACGGATAGCAGGATGTTGGTCTCTCGCAATCCGTTCCTTACTGTACGAGGACCTATCCATCGATGCTCAGGGATGTTTCTGGCGCTCAAAGAAGCCAATTGCAATCGATTACTCAAATGTGACGTCCGTATATACGTATCTTGCCGACGTGACGTCACACGCGGCCGTCCGGATCGTGGGCGGTCCCGAACGGTACCAGTTGATATCGTCTCCATTAATCATTGCAGTGTTAATATGAACTCCAAACTGCCTTGCCACATTGTTTTGAGACATCCCAGCTTCCAGCATTCCTCTCTCAATCAAAATTTTATTCCAAAAACTAATGTTTTTCTGTGTCAATACATTAAATACTGTCAGTAAATGCAATAAATACCAATCGATTACTAACCACGTGTCACTTGGGCTCGAAACTCAAGAAAAGCGTGCTGTGGCCATCAAGGTGAATCGAACTCGATATTTAACAAATTAAGATCTCAAACTCGCGTTTAATATATTAAACTATGCCTTTAAGAATAAAGAGTGATCAAAGAGTACTTTTTATGTTTTTATTTAACGTTTAAATATACACAGTTTATTTTTTCCGCTAGTATGTATGTATGTATGTATGTATGTATATATATATGTATGTATGTATGTATGTTTGTATGTATGTATGTATTCCACACACAGAAACTCACATCCCTTAGACCAGTGTATGACAACAATGATTATACATCAGCAAACGAAGATAAGAACAGAAGCAAAAACAGAAACAAGGTTTTAGCATGTAAGTAGTGGACTTTTTTACGATGAATATGTAAATTTTTATTCATAAAATATATTCACTGAACGTGTAAGCGGGATGCTTTCAGTTTTATTTTTCTTCTTTTGGTATTGTCCAATTCACTTATCTTGGCGGCGCTAGGTAGTGACTGTACAATCCACGTGAAATGTGACGTCCGTATATACGTATCTTGCCGACGTGACATAGGATAGGTAGTGACTGTACAGTCCACGTCAGACAGCAGCTAGGTAGTGACTGTACAATCCACTTTAAACAGACCCTAGGTAGAGACTGTATAGTCCACGTCAGACTGAAGCTAGGTAGTGACTGTACAGTCCACGTCAGACAGAAGCTACGTAGTGACTGTACAGTCCATGTCAGACAGCAGCTAGGAAGTGACTATACAATCCACTTTAAACAGACCCTAGGTAGAGACTGTACAGTCCATGTCAGACAGCAGCTAGGAAGTGACTATACAATCCACTTTAAACAGACCCTAGGTAGAGACTGTATAGTCCACGTCAGACTGAAGCTAGGTAGTGACTGTACAGTCCACGTCAGACAGAAGCTAGGTAGTGACTGTACAGTCCATGTCAGACAGCAGCTAGGAAGTGACTATACAATCCACTTTAAACAGACCCTAGGTAGAGACTGTATAGTCCACGTCAGACAGAAGCTAGGTAGTGACTGTACAGTCCACGTCAGACAGAAGCTAGGTAGTGACTGTACAATCCACGTTAAACAGAACCTAGGTAGAGACTGTACAGTCCACGTCAGACAGAAGCTAGGTAGTGACTGTACAATCCACGTTAAACAGAACCTAGGTAGAGACTGTACAGTCCACGTTAAACAGACCCTAGGTAGAGACTGTATAGTCCACGTCAGACTGAAGCTAGGTAATGACTGTACAGTCCACGTCAGACAGAAGCTAGGTAGAGACTGTACAGTCCACGTCAGACTGAAGCTAGGTAATGACTGTACAGTCCACGTCAGACAGAAGCTAGGTAGTGACTGTACAATCCACTTTAAACAGACCCTAGGTAGAGACTGTATAGTCCACGTCAGACTGAAGCTAGGTAGAGACTGTACAGTCCATGTCAGACAGAAGCTAGGTAGTGACTGTACAATCCACGATAAACAGAACCTAGGTAGAGACTGTACAATCCACGCCAGACAGAAGCTAGGTAGTAACTGTACATACTCCCATGGTTCACAGATTTTCCTCTCTTTGGAATGATTTTCTTGTCAACCCCTAGGATTCTGACAAGCTATACGCGATATGACATCACAATACAATTTGTGACGTAGAATATATGTAGCTCCTAGAATGCAGTACATAGTTATGTCAGATTTGACATAGATCTGTGTAGATCTGCATAGACATGTACATTACGATCTATATAGACGTTTATGACATGGAAGAAAAATTATCAACCGCCTACCTCGAGGGTATGACAAAGAAATCTCAATCCTCGGGATATGATTCTGGAATGACAAACCCGAGGCAAGCCTTGGTTTTGTTATTCAGGAAGCTTACACTCAGATTGAGATTCTTTTGCCATACCCTCAAGATAGGGGTTGATTCTATTAATCCACGTCAGACAGATGCTAGGTAGTGATTGTACAATCGTCAAAAGAATAGAATAAGCATAAGCTGGAGTCACGAGTCATTCGGATAAAAATAATACCAAGGTCCAATGTCATAATAGGTGTGGCACTGTAATAACGATGATGTTGATGATAATGATGCTGCTGCTGCTGCTGCTGCTGCTGCTGCTGATGATGATGATGATGACAGTAATAATAATAACAATAATAGCATAAGATATTAATATATTACATAATGATCTGGTATTATGAGTAATTACTAAATTTGCAAAATATTTTATTATATCAAATAAAAATTATTGCAGTTTACTTAAATGACAATTTACTAAAATTTATTGCCTAAATTAATTTTCTGTACAACGAATGATGTTTGCATTTATGTTTTTGTAAACAAAGGTATGATATAATCTTTTTCTGTGTATTTCATTTTCCGCAAATATTGTTTCTGTGGTACAGTACAACTGAGAATTTGAAAAAAGAATTAACTTTACAATGAAAGATATAGTATTGTTTCACATATCGTAAATTAAAAAATATATACATGTATCACTGTTGATAGTAAAATTGCTTCTTTCATTAAATTATTTTTCTATTGGCGGTATGTATAATCAAATGGACGATTTTCCCTAATGCTCTTTTTAATTATAAATTTGACAAACATGAAGATAAATAACAGCAAAAACAACTATTAAAAATTTCATGTGATGATATGTTAAATTGTTCTATTTTTAACCAGTGGACAAATACAGACCCTACATTAGTTCCTTCCCTGCAGATGGAACAAACTATATCAACGCTGTTATACTTCCTGTAAGTACAAATATCATGCAGTATGTATACTACGAAAGCCAATTGTGCTCATTTGGTAGATGATGAAAAAAAATTAATCGCGTAAAAACGCGAAACTAGCTCGCTATAACGCGAAACAAACGCGTAATACCGCGAAACTAATGCGTTATAACGCAAAACAAGCACGTCATAACGTGAAACAGAACGCGTTATAACGTGAAACAAGCGCGTAATAACGCGAAAAAGCATAGATAAGTAAGGTTTGACTACATTGGTAGATTTTAATTTTTAAGGTCGAAACAAACCTAATTTCTGTGGAAACACTGGGTAAAATCAGAGAATTTATGCTGGGACATAACAAATTATCTGATTTTACCCAGCGTTTCCACATAAATTACCTCAAACCTATCCCCTTTTTTAAAACACCTTTTTATTTGCTTCCTACAGCACTGTATAAAGAATTTTTAAATCCATTTTTACGCATTAGTTTCGCGTTATTTCGCGCTAGTTTCGCATCATTACGTGATTAATCTTTTTTATCATCTACCAAATGAGCTCAATCGGCTCGCGTTTTTCTTTAACTGTATATCTGGGTGTGTGATAAATTGATTTTTTTCATGATCCATTGCATATATTTACCATGCTATTTCAAAAAATGAAAAACAATCCTTATATATATTACCATTTTCCGTGAAATTGTAGTCAGCTGGATGCGAAATCGTTCTATATATAATTGACTTTGCGGTGGGAGTTTTTCATATGACGTAACAGCTAAACAGCTATGTGAGACGAGAAGTAGTTCCCTTTTCTGCCCGAAAATACTAAATGAAACTACGGTTAATTGTCTTATTTTCATATCATTTTGAAAGAAACTAGTGATATGGAATATTTTGAATACTTATCGTCAGGTTTGAATCGAAATTATTTTATATTCGATCGCTTGGTGCAGGAATGTTAAATGTTTCAGAACAAATGGCCCCGGTCATAGCCATGCTGCTGAATGATAACTGGTTTATTTACAACAAATTTGCTTTTGAATTCTGATATATTCTTAATTGGATATACCATAAAAAGTTTGAATGTGACTTAGGAGAAGGGGACAGCTAATATTCGTTCATGACAGCTGAAAGTAGCCATTCTATTTGACTATTTTTTACCAATCAGCTGGGGGGGGGGGGGCTCCGTGGCCAAGTGGTTAGAGCATTGCGCTTTAAATCACAAGGCCTCTCACCTCTGGTTCGAATCCCGCTAGGGTCATTTCGAATTAAGTGGGAAAGTTTGCCAGTTTTCTTGCGGAAAGTCGGTGGTTTTTACTCGGGTAATCGGGGTTTCTCCTCCACTAATAAAAACTGGACGCCATCATATGACTGAAAGATTGTTGAGTAGCGTAAAACAAAAAATCAAAATCAAATCAAATCAAACCAATCAGCTGGGAACCGGAATGACTGATTGAGTGATTTGTTCGTAACTTACGTATTTCACACGGCCTGATTTCACAGGATAAGAGTGACGAATTGTTTCTGACAGGAATATCCGGTGAAGTCAAACAAATCGACCTGTTTATCATATTTGCTTGACGAAGTTGCACAAGGCCTAACTATCTTTTTACTGTTCAACAAAAAATGTTACAATTGTAACTAGGAAGCGATTTTCGTTTCTGTTGTCTGTGGTTCTGGTCATAACATGGCCTAGATAATCGTGATATGGGTCTGTAGGCTGTACAGTGTGCTACAGATGTAGTCTCGTATTTCCGATTTCTTTCTGTGATTTTTGTTTGTTTTGTGGTAACGAATGGCTTTTAAGATTAAATATATAAAAAATAAACATGTGATATTCTATTCTTTATTGATCTGTTCATGTCTTCTTACGCTAAAAAGTAAAGCGGTTAACACTCGAGTAACGTGACAGCAAATACTGACATATGCAATATATCGCTCTATATACTTGCAATGAAGGGCATTGCAGTCGGAATGTAAATATACTTATTTAATGTTTGATGATATGCATAAGGAAGAACATTTCTAAATTTTCAGAATTACATTGATTTTGTTGATTTCAATTTTATTTAATTAAACTATTGACATTTTTCAGTCTCTTGTCAGCCTCAAAGCATTCATTGTCACACAGCGTCCACTCAAATCAACAGTTGCTGACTTTTGGCGATTGATGAATGACCACGAATCCTATACAATTGTTCTTTTTGAGGGACAGAATGATGAAAAGGTATTTAATTTTTATGAAGTATATATACAACTATTTTCCGGGTCTTATATTCGTTATTTCCTCACCTCAGCTTTCCATATCTCGTGCAGATACACATCTTAGGTACATGGAGTGTCACCCACAAACCTTATTTCGCTGTTCACCTTTGTTTTTGTAATATTTGTCCTGGTCATATATTAAATCTTAGATACCAAAGTGTAAATCTACAGGTTGTCCAGAATAAATATGCATATCTCGTGATATTGGACAAACTCTGGAAATCAAGAGGTGGGACCAGGTACCATGGATAAGTAAGCATCCCCTGTTGACCAGTCACACCCGCCGTGAGTCTACAATAAGATTCAAATAAAATAGGTGAAGAATAAATGCTCGTCACAATTGTTATAGATGACTCAACAATCGCTATTGAACAGATAACTCAGTATTTCATTTAATGAAACAGAGAATCCCATACGAAACTGTAATAACGACCGTAAAATTTGCGGAACATTGACATCAAACGCGAATTCCGGTAACCCTGTGCCAATAATTTTTAGTGAGTTTACCTCATATCTAAATCTTACAGCTTATGTTATCTGTGGGTAATTTATTATCTCACATTTGTCTTACATTATGTTTTTGTTTTTTATCTGTCTTAACAATATAATCCCTCCAATGATCCTTTTATTTCTCCTTGTTTGTATTGCATTGTTAGATAGTTTATACCATGTTTTATTTTTCATTTCTAGGTCAAATTTTTCCCTCAAGGCAAAGAAGAATTTACATGCGATGCATGTTCCATCGATACAGTATGTGCTAATGATATGAATGAAGGTGTCACAGAATTTAAGCATAAAGTACATTACAAGGTAATCAAACATGAGCCCTAAACGTTTATTTTGAATAGTTACATCACTGGCGGTAGAATTTATAAGATGAGTGTTTCACAGTAATATGAAATATACATGTACATAGTAAAATATTATGATATTCTTTTATAAACTATTGACACGCTTTTCCTTGTATACATTTTATAGTTTTCTTATCATTTTTACCATATTCGACCAAATAAGTGCTTCTGGTGACACTGAAGAAATTGAAAATGGGGATAAAATGTTTCTGTAAAATATCACATAAGATATTATCACATTTTATTATAAAAATATTTAATTAATCCGTCCACGACATGTTATGGGATATAATGAAAGCAATGGAACTTAGGAGTGCATAAAGAAATCTCAGGGCGCTGACAGAGACACCGACTCTTGTTTGTCCATTAGTACCGGATTTTTGTCTATGTCCTGGAGATTCTATTGATTTATACTTTTGTATCTGAAATTTTTATATTGTTATCATTGTTGTTGTTATTATTGATGATGATGGTGCAATTGCAGTTGACGTGATTGTTCCTTTTTATCCCGCCTGTAATTCATTTATGTGGGTTTGACTTATGTCAGTCATAAGTCAAACCTACAAACAATAAATAACGACTTTAGTCTTATATTTCAAACTCAAAGAAATCTGTTGAGTTTCTATTAATGCATATTTCGTAAAGAATACGTTCGTGGAAAACGTGGTGGTTTAATCCTGTGCATACTCCAGTCTAGCCTCTTCAACTTGAAAATTTGACCAATCAACTCTCTGTATTTTAGATAAGAAATATATTACATCCATGTATTGTTAAAGCACGTTGGGACTCAACTTATTTATATTATTTCAGGAAACAGATGAGGAAAAGGAAATAAAAGTATACCGAGTACAAATCGGCACTAAATCTCTACCAAACACCACCCAGATTCTCAAAGTTGTAGAACTTGTAGAAAATTGGCAGCGGGAAAACGGATCAGGTCCATGCACTGTTATAAGTCTGTACGTGTTATAAGCACCTTTATTCATTAATGTTTACAATAACCATAAGAAATGTTTTCAATTATTGTGACTACGATTTGGTCGATATGGTACTTTAGACTAGCTCATGTTATATTTCGACAAATCAAAAATAAACATTTTAACATGTTGCGCAGTTTATATACATTTATTTCACATGATTTTCTGTCTTCTTAAAGGGACGGTACCACACCCTGTGATGTATTTTGTACAGTGACCAGTAATATGCAACGTCTTAGAATAGATAACGAAGTTGATATTTTCCAGACTGCATATCTGTTTCAACAAAAAAGACCTGAATTTTTCAGTCAAATCGTAAGTCCAAAAGAAAATTCATTTTCCTAGATTTCCTGGACAGAATATTTTATAAGCATTTGCAGATATTTTTTTACATATTTATTTATTTATTTATTTATTTATTTATTTTCACATGTACACTGTATATTTATTCATATATTTATTTTTATTTATCTTTTTAATTATCTATTCATATATTTCTGTATATACTATATATTTATTTCTCTGTTTCATTACTTTGTTTACAGCTGATATGTATTAGCCATTTAGGTGCGACAATTTAAATCACTGTTACCTTTATATATAATTATAGTGCAGGCCGACATTTGTATGCTTTAGCAAAATACAGCAAATTTACTGTTTGAATTTTTAGATGTTTACATTTTTTAACTTTTACATGATGTATAATAGATCGTTTCTAATCATATTTATTACCAACAACGCTAATATCTAATGGATGCTGTCTGCGTTTCAATTAACTCAAATATAAATGTCTAGCTATTTATTTCTTAAATATTTAATGCATGAATGAAGTGATATTTCAAGTTTCTAAACAAATGTATATGCTATTGTGTTTAAGACCCCTTTTTAAAAAAGATAATATTTAACTGTATGTTTAAAATTTTTTGTTTTATTTCAGGATGCATATGACCTTTGCTTCGAAGCAATTAACACCCACTTGTCATCAGAAAGTGTTTATTTCAATTCGTAAGGACTCAATATATACAACAGTCAGTATGATGGTGAAATAGTGTTCTGAATTTGCTTTATACATTTATATTCTTGCTAATGTAAATGCATTTTATATTAACTTGTATATTTGTGATAACTGACATTGGATTGTTGTACATATAGCTAAAATAGTCAAATGTTGCTCTAGTTTTGATACCTATACAGTTGATCTTAATTTGACATATTTTTCACTTGAGTTCTATGAAGTTAAAAGTCCAATAGAAAGGAAATATTCTACTGAATTTTAGATAAAGATGAATTTACATACTAACTGGCAATATGACAATTTTCGATGAAGATAAATTTAAATCAAGGTCAAAATGATGTATAAATTTACATAGACGGGTTTTACTGATTGTACTTGCTCTTTTATTACGATTAGAATTATTTTTTATCAGCGATGAATCTAGTCCTATTATTAAATGTCAAATTGAGTAATATTGTTTTTCTTTAATGTTTTTCTTTATCTTTAAAGACTAAACAGTTTTAGTTATTAATTTCTGGCATTGAATAACGTTAGTGATGACGCAATAATTAGATAAATAAGAGAATAGCATATATCCATTCAAATACTTAAATACTGAAATTATTATGATGAATTTTTTCTAACTTTTTATCTGCAGAATGTATAGCCGGAAAAGGGATTTTGTCAGTTTTTATCTTTATATATTGTATAATCTATTGCATTTTTGATTTGTTGTACTATATATTCCTCTAAATATTTTTGTTTTGTTGTCCTGTATTTTCCACTAAATATTTCTGTTTTGTTGTCCTGTATTTTCCACTAAGTATGTTTGTATTGTTGTTCTGTCTTCCCCACTAAGTATTTTTGTATTGTTGTTCTGTCTTTTCCACTAAGTATTTTTGTTTTGTTGTTCTGTCTTCTCCACTAAGTATTTTTGTTTTGTTGTTGTCTTCCCCACTAAGTATTTTTGTATTGTTGTTCTGTCTTTCCCACTTAGTATGGTTGTTTTGTTGTTCTGTCTTTCCCACTAAGTATGTTTGTTTTGTTGTTATGTATTTCCCACTAAGTATGTTTGTTTTTTTGTTCTGTCTTTCCCACTAAGTATGTTTGTTTTGTTGTTCTGTATATCCCACTAAGTATGTTTGTTTTGTTGTTCTGTATTTCCCACTAAGTATGTTTGTTTTGTTGTTCTGTATTTCCCACTAAGTTTGTTTGTTTTGTTGTTCTGTATCTCCCACTAAGTATGTTTGTTTTGTTGTTCTGTATATCCCACTAAGTATGTTTGTTTTGTTGTTCTGTATTTCCCACTAAGTTTGTTTGTTTTGTTGTTCTGTATCTCCCACTAAGTATTTTTGTTTTGTTGTTCTGTATATCCCACTAAGTATTTTTGTTTTATTGTTCTATATCTCCCAATAAGTATGTTTGTTTTGTTGTTCTGTATTTCCCACTAAGTAGTTTTGTTTTGTTGTTCTGTATATCCCACTAAGTATTTTTGTTTTATTGTTCTATATCTCCCACTAAGTATGTTTGTTTTGTTGTTCTGTATTTCCAACTAAGTATGTTTGTTTTGTTGTTCTTTATATCCCACTAAGTATTTTTACTGATATGGAAATGTCACCAGCTTTAGATGAATTACCATTACCTTTTACTTGTGTTATAGACAGTATGATGCAATAAGGGTGTTGAAATGAGACTTTGGTTTCAAGTCTCATCCAAAGGAAATGTGATCGTCACTTCTTATGTCAAGAGCTCAGCAAAGGAAGATCATTACATCTTTAAAATCTCTAGGCATTAGACCACCATGACTGTTATTACAAACTATATGCCGCTATTTTAATGTTGTTTGAAATCAAAGAGGTATTACGTATTTTCCGTATGTGTGTCACACGATGTTGCCCTGTTCATTTTTGTAATGAACTATATGGGGAAAATATGTTCTCTCTCTCTCTCTCTCTCTCTCTCTCTCTCTCTCTCTCTCTCTCTCTCTCTCTCTCTCTCTCTCTCTATATATATATATATATATATATATATATATATATATATATATATATATATATATATATATATATATATATATATATAGTTATACCTCCCTATTAAGACCACTTTAAGTGAGATGGTCTCTTAAATAAGGCTTATTTGATAATTATCAAGAAATTGAGTAACTATAAGTGGATGCCTAACTTAGGTTGTCTACTATCCGTGCTGGACTTAAGTCGAGGTTTAACTCCATATATATATATATATATATATATATATATATATATATATATATATATATATTATATATATATATATATATATATATATATATATATATATGTGAGAGATGAACGACCATCAGATAGGGGAATGGACTACACTATTCACTCATTATTGTCCAATAATAAACAGTTTTCAGTAGCCAAATATATATTTTAATACTTTTTTACAAATGTGGTATTTGTATGGTAAGCAACATATGGGGATGCAACAAAACGAACAGCATAAATAGAAGATGTAATCAATTTGTACATTAGTGTTATGTACTGTTTATTCATTTTATGATGTATTTTGTATTCAATTTTGTTTAGTTTGTTTTTTACAATGTAAAGCATTTAAGATACCAAAGTATAAATTATCTTGTTTAAATTGTTTCCTCATATATATCTATTTCATTTTAATATAATTTCTTTTAATCTTTGCTTTTACTTTATTGATTGATGTTTTAATCCGTTTTGGTTTGTTTATTACATTCAGTAGAATAAATGTTCACTTTAGTTCTCCTTTGATAAATTTGACTTCAAAATTAGGTTTTGTTGGAAAACAGTTGCCATAAACAATTTGGTCAATGCATTTAAGTCATATTCATGCAGTGGAATTGTTTACTATATTTGCACAAATAAACACAGAAATGAGATTACATACTTTATATTAAGGCGTAAGATATAGACCTTTATGATGCACAAATTGAACTAAGCAAATTAAAATATGGTAACTTTGATATATAGGGATGTACGTCTTCCGGCAGTCATGATGATTGATGGTGTCGTGCAATTATCTATCCACCCATCATTGGTCAAATTTGAACTTGATAGGTTTCACTCTTTACTTAGTTTTACTTATCTTTAGTTGCATAACTGTAGTTTTGTGAAAGGGACATTATCTGTGTTTTTTCACACAAATACCCAATTTTAGCTACAAAGATACAATGATAAAAAAGAGATATCATAGATACATAATTCTAAAATTCCTATATATTTTGTGAAAATTGATTCATAAACCCGAGTTTGGCACTTTTTCAATTCCAATTGTTTTGCAAAGTCTAACTGTTTGTATATGAATACCGCACTTGACCTGACATTAAATTCACAAAATATAAAGGAATATATTATTTTTATGCCTATGTATAGCTCTTATTTGTTATTGTACATCTAGTGCGGGTACCAAAATGGAAAAATTCGAAATAATTGTCTGGGTAAACACGACTAATGCTCCTTTAGGTACTTACGTTATTGACACATTACTGCTCAGAGCTATGGAGAATAACAGGTTATCAGTAATATAATATTCTCTCCATCTCTGTAAGGTTTTCCACTTAGTAATTGTAATTTGGTTGCCATGTCGACTTTTATTGAGGAATATTTATTTTTAAAAACATTTTTTCTTTTATTATATCCGTGGAGGTTTAACTCTAACTCTCTCTCTCTCTCTCTCTCTCTCTCTCTCTCTCTCTCTCTCTCTCTCTCTCTCTCTCTCTCTCTCTCTCTCTCTCTCTCTCTCTCTCTCTGAACGACCATCAGATAGGCGATTGCACTACACTGTTCACTCATGATTGTCCAGTAATAAACAGTTTTCAGTTGTAACCAAATATATATTTCTTTATATTTTTTACAAAAGTAGTATTTGTAGACTAAACAACATATGGATATGCAACTCATTGGAGTGTTATATTTATGTAGGCATTACGTGTAATACATTATCAGTTAAAATCAACTTGGCATCAAGCTGAGCGTAAATGGATGGTCAGTTTGGAACTAGTAAATTATTTATTGTGAAAGATAACTTAGCTCATTTCCTTTTTGGTTTACAAAGCGAACAGCATTAAAAATAAAGTGCAATTAATTTAAGCATTAGTGTTTTGTACTGTTTATTCATTTTATTATGTATTATTTATTTTATTTTGAATAGATTAGTCAGTACAGTATTATCTTCCTTAAATTATTTCCATATATATATACATGTATATATATATATATATATATTTATATATATGATTTATTGCTTGATTTTTTAATGCTTTTTGGTTTTTAATTATAATTGCTTTAATCAGTGTTATTGGGATATTAAATGTTTTACCAGATATTCTTAAATACAATAGAATGTATAAACACTTTAGTTCTCTTTAGATTAATTTGACTGCAAAATTAGAGTTTACTGGAAAAACAGTTGTGATAAACATTTGGTCAATCCATTTAAGTCATATTCATGCAGTGGAGTTGTTTACATCTATATTTGCAAAAATAAACACAGATGTTGCTGTGGAGATTATATTATTTCTTGTCTATCACTCAATCTATATTTATTCTTTTATTAAGGAAGAGATGATATTGCATCCTTTATATAAAGGCGTAAGATATAGACCTTTATGATGCACAAAGTGAACTAAGCAAATTAAAATATGGTAACTTTGATATATGGGGATGTACAGTCTTCCGGCAGTCATGATGATTGATGGTGTCGTGCAATTATCTAGATGATGTCCACCCATCATTGGTCAAATTTGAACTTGATAGGTTTCACTCTTTACTTAGTGTTACTTATCTTTATTTGTATAACTGTAGTTTTGTGAAAGGGGCATTATCTGTGTTTTTTTCCAAACAAATTCACAATTTTAACTACTAAGATAAAAAGAGATATCATAGATGCATTATTCTAAAATTCCTATATACTTTCTGAAAATTGTTTCATAAACCCAGGTTTGGCACTTTTTCACTTGCAATTGTTTAGCAAAGTTTTACTGATTGTATATGAATACCACACTTGACCTGACCTTAAATTCACAAAATATATAGGAATAGATGATTTGTATGCCTATGTATAGCTCTTATTTGTTATTGTACATCTAGTGCGAGTACCAAAATGGAAAAATTCGAAATAATTGTTTGGGTAAACACAACTAATGCCCCTTTAAGTACTTACGTTATCGACGCATTACTGCTCAGAGCTATGGAGAATGACTGGTTATCAGTAATATAATATTCCCTCCATCTCTGTAAGGTTTTCTAATTAATAATTGTAATTTGGTTACCATGTCGACTGTTATTAGGGAATATTTAGTTTTAGAAACATTTTATCTTTATATAAACTGTTGGAATGACATTTTTTCACGGAAACGTAAATTTTTTAACTTGGTGTAAAATATAAAATATTTTCAAAATCAATATCTCTTTCTAAGTTTCGATATTTACATACATGAAAATTGTAGCTACTTGAATTTTGACTCTGAATTTATTTTACGTTGTCTTTCTACCTCTCTCTCTCTCTCTCTCTCTCTCTCTCTCTCTTTCTCTTTCTCTCTCTCTCTCTCTCTCTCTCTCTCTCTCATTAAATAATATATTGTGTGTGAAGACAAGTCAATTGTTAAATAATTTGTATATACAAAAGTTTTATGGAGAGTGAACATTCTAATGGTTAGGTACTTAGTTACATTCAAACAGTAATTTTTGTACTTGTATTTTTCTCTGATGATAATAAGAACTCTGTAGATATAACTGAATTGTCGTTGAAACTGGCGGAAACTAACTTTAACACATTGTATATATGTTTTGAATTCATTTTACAATTAAAGACATTAACGTCAAATCATTAACAGTAAACACAGTAATAAATATTGGACAAGCATATAGGACTCTGGAAATACCAGATGTGGGATCAAGTGTCAAGGAGAAGTAAACATTGCTTGCCATACTTTTAATACAGTCCATGTATTATTCATATTTGACACTGTTTTGTAGACATCTTGAATGATGTCATCTGTCATTTTTGGCAAATGTGTTTTCATATTGACCATGAACCTATTGCTGTATAGAGCTGCCTCTTTCTTCATTTTCTTGTGCAATTTTCGGCTTTACTCGACTCAAACTACTGGTTGTAAGAATTGTCAGTGTCACGTGACTGATCTTTTTGTGACATTGGACGATCCAGATCGGTGTCTATTGTGTTAAAGCTGGCCTGAGTTGTAGTATTGAAATCAGCAATGTCAGTTCCCGTCATTTCAGACTTTTTCTCTATTTCAGAGGTTTTTGTTTTATATGTATGTATAGATATATCATTCTGAGTTTGTTTTACTTCAACATTTTCTTCGGTATTCTGAACCTTTTCATCTGCTTTCTCCCCATCGTTCCCACTACCATCTCTTTTTAATGTAGTAGATGTAGACTGCATGGAAATACTATCCTGATTTATATTCATGTCACTTATTCTTTTACCCATTTCCTCATCATTTGTATTGACCATTGTTGTTTCAGATTCACTGATATTGGGAGATGTATAATCATCCTCTTCATTTGAGTTTGCTTTCCCATCTTGGTTTTCAATGTATCGCTTTAGATCTGTATGGAATTTGGATTTTGTATCCGATGTTTTTTCAAGCCTACAATGTAAAGTTTGCTTGTACTTTGCTATTCATTTTCATATATGATAAAATAAAAAATACACAGATTATATAAACTTTAGAAACATGTTGTAAATCCCTTACCATTTGCTTGAAGCTTGTGTTGTATATACTTGTTCATTTTCAAATCATAGGGAAGAATTATAAATCTTTTTACCAAAATCTCTGGTCGCATTTAATAAGCTCGTATTTACCATTCTCTGCTTCGCTCAATAGCCCATTCTTTAGCTTCGGTGCATCCTTCAGCATCTAGGGCGGAAAGCAAATTGCTTAATGCCGTTATTTCATCTTTCGCAGCTTGACGTGCCCTTACAAGCATCTACAACAAAAAGATGATCGTGTGTCATGGAAAACAGTAAAATCTACAACAAATAATACATGGAAATCATTTGAGCCCTTTAATAATTTTTACAGTGTAAGCCGCACTTAAATGTCATTAACTGGGCAATACGAACGAACATCAAGTGTTGCAATACGAACGAACATCAACTGGGCAATACTTACGAACCAACTGGGCAATATTAACGAACAGCAAGTGGGGTAATATTAACGGACATCAACTGGGCAATACTAACGAACATCAACTGGGCAATACTAACGAATGATGACTTATGATAGCTATGCATCAAAGTAGTGCATAATTATTGTCTAGGAAAGGAAAACTGAACGTTTAATATACAAACTCAACTCAATTGAGCTATCTTCTTGTATTAACTTTCAAATATTATATCGATAGGCATAATGTATAGCAATAGATATGTAGATGTGAACGTAATTTAACCCAGGGGCTAGATTGGTTAGGTTCTCATATAAAACTCACATATATCATTTTGTTGGTTGGCAGTAAATGTTGATAGTACCTGATCCCTTCACATTCCCCAGATACCAGTGTGTGTTGTTTACCCTTGTTTTTGGTCGACAGTGGTTGTTCACTTTTATAAGGTACTTAACCCCCAAAATAACATGAACATTTAGTGAAAGAACCCAGTGTTTAATCCGTAAATACATAATCATGTCAGCCTAAAAACATTCATGTATGTATTCCGATACCGTGAACACATTGTGTGGGAATCAATTTAGGACATGTATATATATATTCCAATACCATGAACACGTTGTGGGTGAACAAACCAATTAAAGGCCAATGGCCGGCGGTTTACGTTTCGCAAGTTTCTTAATTTTGTTTTAAATGATAATGTGCTTTGCCAAATGCTTATATAAAGTTATTATCATCATTTTAATTACGCTATTAACCGATTTTTTGTTTCCTAGCAATTTGAGTTTGAAGATCAAAAATGATTTTTATGATGGTGTTCCTTATACTGTTTATATACAGTTCATGGCAAATTTAGGAATCACTATGTCGGATATTTTAGTTGTTTTTATGACAGGACAGAAATTGTGTCAATTAGTAGTTGTTTTAGAGGATCGTCATTTCGCGTCGTAAACCGTCTTATAAGGATATTACTTAGATAATTACACTGCTATGCCTATGACATAAAACCCCGTCTATCTTGACATATTCGGATAAATTTCGTATTGCAAAAACTGACAGAAACATATTATGTCATCGAAAACGTCGTCAGTTTCAAACAAAATTGCACTGCTTGAAAACACCACGCACCATGTATATAGCTATAATTTCAACCTATGTGTAACTTGTACGACATGGCCATTATTAACTGTTGAATATTTTGTTTTCTTGTGAAAATATACTTGATTATTTTTCTATGGTAGAAAATGTATCTGGGTCATTTTTCTATAGTGAAAAAAATTCCGATTATTGTTCTATATCTGTAAAAAGTGATCTGGAAAATGGGTAATTTTTCCTACTGGTATGGGTCAATAGACCTTTTTGGAGTTGATCCTTTCTGTTACCGTTTGTCATAATAGTATGCAACTTCAGAGAACTTCCAGTTAAACATTTTATCTTATATATATGACCTGGAATCTAGATACCATGCAGTGCTTGATGTCAGATGTGAAAAGCAGCCTACAAGAAAGTGACGGCACTTGTAGTCGTTACAAGAAAAAATTTGAACATCTATCAACAATTAAATCGTAGGAGAACTGAGACAAGATATCATTGAATGTTGTAAATGTAATTATTACGAAACCAGAAGCGATTTTGCCCCTCATTCTTTTAAGGTCACATGATGTGAACACTAACTATTCCGACAAAACTGGACGGAATGGAACAAACCCAAAAAGGGTAACGGGTGTTCATGATTCCTACGTAGAATAATGATCGATCCCGGGTAGCTTTTCTATGTGCTTGAGATATAAGTCATCGGTTTGATCATAAGCTCTACGTTATTGTGTACAAATTAGTAAAACGATGGGTACGACTCTTCCAATTGTTTTGGTTACGAGTCGGTCAATCGTAGGCATGACTTAGCCAAAGAGGATACGAGTTGGGATGGACACACATTGAGATGGATCCGAGTATACCAAAAATGTAAACACGTTGCCATACAGGTCGCAAATAAACAAAAAACAAAGGACAGAAAAAGAAGGGAGATAGAATCGATAAAGAAATTGTGTTATACGTTTAGAAACAGAAAAAGAGCGTTGAAATGTTTTGAGGAAGGCAATGAAGCTGAAAACAAATTAATAATTAGCCACCCTTCTCTGAATTTCCCCTGTAGGAATCTCAGCCTGTCAAGACTATTTATATAACACTTCTGTTCAATCGTGGAGTCTCAAACTGGTCGAAGATCACCAATACTTTCTTTTGTTTTTATCTATTTAACTTGAAAGTGCTAAAAGTATATGTATAGAAATACAATTTTTTATTTAAAGAAAAAAAGAATAATTGCAGTTTTCGGTGAAATACTTCCCACAATTTGACGTACATTTTCGTTTGACATGCTTTCGGTATTGATGTAACAGCAGTGAACGGCACGTGTGTATCATGTTGTTTTTATCATATTCTGACTAATTGCAGTGCATATGTGCACTAGTTTTGATTAGTATGTCTTTAAGTTGTATAATGTGTGAAACGGAGAACTTTTTACGATATTTCATACAGTTCAATATAAAAACATCAGATACCAAAGTGTAAATCAATAGAATGTCCAGGACATAGATACAAATCCGATAGAAAATGGACAAACACGGACCTCTGGAAACCAAGAGGTGGGATCAGGTGCCAGTTCAATATAAACTGTCATGAGCAATTAAAGACGTCTAATACATAATAATGTGTGTGTGTGTGTGTGTGTGTGTGTGTGTGTGTGTGTGTGTGTGTGGGCGAATGAACCAATTAATGGCATGTGTGAACGAAGTGATTAAAGATTATCTAAATAACATGAATACTGTGTGTGAACGAAGTAATTAAAGGTTATCTAAATAACATGAACACTTTGTGTGTGAACGAAGTAAAAAAAGATTATCTAAATACCATGAACACTTTTTGTGTCAATGAACTAAGTGTAAAATCTGTAAATATATTCTGTATCTGATTATTCGCCAGACCCATGGTAATGCCGACATTCTGAAAATCTGGAGATCCATGGATTTCCGCTAATAAGACGAGAAATGCATCTGACATAGGCTGAAAGTCTGTAAACGTAAAATAAATCATACATCAACATTTGATTCTTCTTGCTTAGGTACATGAGAATCGAATCAGTATCAAAACAGAATAACAAAATATTCTTGGAATTGTGTCGATTCGTGATTTAAACATACATTGAACCATATATCTTTGTGTAATTCAAATAAATCAATCACGTAATAAAGATCACAAATTATGACTACAATTAAACATAATCACATTCAATTGGTATTGGATTGTCTTCTGTTCAAAAGATTCACATTTAAACACACAATTCGCTCTCATTTTCGTTTGTTTTCTTTTAAAAATATGTGCGTAGTCGAGTTGAAAAATCGATTTAAAATTCTTAATTAACTTCTTTCAGTAGTTATATTTTCATGTATCTAAAGGTTTGTAAAAATGCAAAAAAGTCACCTTAACATTTTCCCTCTGGGGTCATATAGATATATCCAAACCGTTGTGATGTACAGTCTAACCGCATTATGTATGCAATGTGTACCGTAGTGTAATACCAGTGTTCAGGCGGCTAATTGTAATTAATCATTGATCTAATAAGCAGTATTGTATGTGTGCAATAGTAACATATATTCATCATTATGTAGGATGTATAAAGAATAATGATTATGCAGTTTATTTGGTCTGCCCCCTTAAGGTTCAGTAAAGTTTTTTCAAACGTGAGGTTTACCTAGAACATATTGCAACAAAAGAGAGACACTACTAAATATTATATCCAAAATTCGCCGACATTCGACATCCAGAAAGAGTTTAATTAGCATAAATTGTCACCAGTATGGCCACCATTGTTAGTATTACACAACACCGCTTCTCTGAAAATATTGAGTTGTGACCAATAAATGTACGGGAATCGTATCAATATATAAATTATGAATGAAACAACCCCAATCCAATCATAATTTGACACATCCCAGGCATTGTGTATTGAATATTAAGACATGTCATCAACACTCGGTGTTCCTGCTTTATCAGAATAGGAGTTATTGTACCAGAAGGGTAGCAAAAATAGGGGGTTCACATGCGTTAAACTGAATCAAAAGTAAACAAAAAGAGATTTGATCTCATCTGATCTTGACCCCATCATTAATTCATACAGACACACTTAGTGTCAATTAATAGGGCTTTCGTGTCATGACAGCATTGGGATTCAAGAGTATTTTGATACAATGTAAAAATTGCATAATCAAAATCTGTAAAGATTTCAAATCATTCCTTTATCTTGGCACCCTACTGTTAAAGTCTTCAGTCTGGACACTGCAAGCTTTGTTAATTAAAACTGACCTTCAACTGATAAGAAGATAAAGTTGTGAAGGTCTTGGATAAAGTGTTACATACACAAATACACTAAATCTTGAGGATTAATTGTTTTATAATCACTGACACTGTTTACAAAGTAAGGACAGGAAACAGGGAACTGACATCGCTGCAGTGTTACCATCATAATGACAATATAAATGATAATGTGATGGGCATCCTCTATGCGTGAATGCACGTGGGGTGTTTTGTTTTTGTGCGTGTTTTGTAATGAAACTGCGTGATTCACGCAGGGTTTTGCGTGTCTGGGAACACTGACACTCCAAAGATAGAAAAAACAATCTTCTGTTGCAATTTGTCCTAGGTTCAGTCTTATTATACTGGACTATGTTACCGAGAACTGATTGACACTACACCGAGAACTATCACATTGCCAATATATATAAAACATTACAATTCTATACCTTTTTCTTTCATTTTGCTGACTCCTTCGTCCCAACACACCGTATCTTCAATCCACCGATCAAAGTCGTCGAGATCCGATTCATTTTTCTTCTTTTGTAACCTGTAGAATGATGTGAAAGGAAAGATTGACATTTTTGCTATGTTTCAAATTAAAATTACTGTATTTTTTTTGTTTATTGCTGTTTCCAAAGTTACGTGTTCGAGTATGCATGGGTGTTTTGTATTGTATGATTCATATAACTTGGAGGAGTAACATTTTGATTTTCCTATTCTACTACCTTTTTTCAAGACAAGTTTCTTGAAAAATACATTTTAATCCGCACTAGATACCCATAAAGAAGACGAGGACAAATACGAACAAATATTCTATTCAGTGTCTTTACTATCCCTACTTTAATCCCATCCAGTTCAAGAAAGTGTTCATGAGATTCAACCCCGAAAGGTTATATGAATATATATGAAGGAATAAGAATCCCCTGTGGACCGGTCACATCTGCCGTGAGTCCACAGTCAAGTCTAAACGAAATACGAAGGACGGATCCTCGTCACAGTTGGTACAGACGTCTCAACAACAGCCAACGAAAAAGCAACTCAACATTTTACTTAGTGAAACAGTAATCGCAAACAAGACTATTATACCGACCGTAAAAGTTGCGGAACATTGACATCAAACGCGGTTTTCGATATCCCTATGTCAATTATTTGTCAGTGAGTAGTTTACATCTGTAATTGAAATGCTCATCTGTTGAACAGGCTTGGCATATCGGTTCATTTATGAAATATAAACTTATGCGGGTGACTGTAGGATATTACTACTTAAATGTGGATAATTTACTATGGGAAAGCCGAAATCTTTGCGTTTGTCATATAGCTTAGTTGCCAAGTTCCCGTCTATGTCTAAAGTGAGTACAATTCTAAGTATGTACCATGTGTGCTTGTATCTGTTGTATCTTTAATTTCTAGTTCGCTGAGATATATCGCATTGACATATGTATGAAAATTGTCATTATTAATTGACAAAACGTCGTCGATATATCTAAATGTGAAACTAAAGGACGGCACAAGATTTTTCTTCTTTTGATTCAGCAGTTTCTGAATGAAGTCTGCTACGTATGAATAAATGAACAGGTCGGTCAATAAAGGGGCACAACTGATTCTCATATGAATTCCGACAGTTTGTTGAAAGATCACGTCCCCGAACATTAAAAATATATTGTGTATTAGAAATTCCAGCATCTTTTTATATCAACTGCCGTGTATTTATGTGTATAATCAGAGTGGTGTTGGACAAAATAAGTATCATGATAACCAGTCACTAGATATTTAAATTTTAGGGTACCACCTTTAGTGAAAAAACAATTGTATGTGATGCTAAAAAGTCTTTCTTTTAATTTTTTGTGGAATTGTTGTGTAAAGAGTAGTGAAGTGTTTTGATATTGTGGATTTGAGAAAAATTGTGTGCCTTTAAATTTTCTAAAAGTTGTTTAGAATTTTTAAGTATCCACATCTGATTTACACCGCTTTTGGAATAAGCAACTGCACGATATTGCTAAAGATTCTACTTAACGGCTTTCAATATCTTGGTAGGGAGTATGAACTGGACTATACATGTGTGTTAGTGAGGAAGTATATATGTATATTTGCACGCGTTTGTGTGCGCGAGCGAGTACATTTAGCTGTGATGCTTGTAAACACATACCAACAATGCATTTGGTCTAATACAGATTCAGCAATATCTGTCCTCCCAACTCTCTGTAAAGAAATGACCAAGTCTGGAACACCTTTATCAGTTCTGCTTTTACATTTATTTCGCCAGAATTGCAGTGTCTGAAAAAGATGACTCATATTTACTTATTTTCGTACCTATTTCACTGCACAATTTTAAGTCACCCTCTACTTCCTATATATGATGTAAATACTGTATTATATATTCCCCCTTTTGCAAAGATATTTAAAAAGATAACAAAAACCCATGTTTTATCGTATATGTTGTATAATATGTACCTTATTACACAAAAATATTGATTAGGATATATTGAAGATAGACGCTTGATTGTTTATCTTTGTTTATGTTATTGATGTGGAGTCAACTATTTTAGCGCTTTGAAGTGTATTGTTACATTTCTATCACGTAATTTATATTCCAAAGCCATAACGTTAATTTGCAGCTAGAAAATGATTATATAAAGTACTGCATGTATTTTACTTCTAAACATTTTTGTTCCACTGTATACTTTATTGACGTTGGTTTTCGACGAAATTCGTCAACAGTTTCAACTGACAATCCAAGAAGAATAGCGACATGAACCCAGTCCGGTCCTAGATTTGTTGCAATTTCGCGGAGAAACTTGTTGCTTGTAAATCCTGAAATAAATATATAAAAATGCAAATTATAATTGGATTTCTTTCTATCCCTTCCGCGCTCCTCTTTTCTCTCACACATGTAGAAATTTTACCGACAGTGGTCAAGGGAACATTTGTTTGTTTTGAAGTAAAATATTGCGCATGCTCACGATGAAATTCTCAGAATTCAATGCTTTATGATGAAAATCTAGTTTTCATTGAACGAAATCGCTTCTAAGTAATTGAGGGCATGATCAATTTGAATACGACGCTGTATCCTCTGAGAACAATCAACAGACATTTCAAGGTAAGTCGAGAAAAAGTAAATACTCATCAATGTGATTGTGGAGCAGTTAAACCTAATTCTTCTTAATTAAAGAATGTTTTTCTAGATTTGACTCATTTTTGTGATTTTGGCGAAATTAAACTTAGTTTTTCTCAGTTCAACCTAATTTTCTCCAGTTAATGTTGGCTACTGAAAGTATCTAAGTTTAACTGAAGAAAAACTAGTTTTAACTGAAAAAATCTAGGTTTAAGTGATAAAGCACGCCGAAATTACATTAATGAGTTAATCCAAGTTTTTTTGTTTTGTTGTTGTTGTTGTTGTTGTTTTTTGTTTTTTTGATAAACCTAATCTTTCTCATTTAAATCCATTTTCTCAAGTTAAAGTGGGTTACGAGTTAAACCTAATTTTTCTCTAGTTAGTCCTAAACCCACATCAACTGAAAAAATAGATTTAACTGAGAAAAACTATGATTATCTGCACCAAAATCATATTAATACTCGTTAATATGATTGTGGCGCAGTTAGTTTTTCTCACTGAAACGTTTAGGCTAAACACATTTCTTTTACTTTTATGCAGTAGAACCTAGTTTTTCTCCAGTTAATGTCAGTTACTGACAAAAACTAGATTTAACTGGAGAAAAACTGGATTAACTCGTTAATGTGATTCTGGCGTCCCATATAGACTGGCATATATAGTTTATCAATAATATCTGTCTTCCTTCTCTCTCTCTCTCTCTCTCTCTCTCTCTCTCTCTCTCTCTCTCTCTCTCTCTCTCTCTCTCTCTCTCTCTCTCTCTCTCTCTCTCTCTGTATTGTGTGTGCGTGCGTATTTTATATGACCATGCTGTATCGTGTTCTGATTGACGTCTCAATTAAAGTGAAACATTCTGGACGAGACATAAATCAGTAAGTAACAAACAAAATGGCTGTATGACCGCCACGAGAATAAAATTTTAAGTTTAGATCATCACATATAGGATACAGAATATTGAAAGCCGTTTTACCTCCCTTTTGAAGAAACAGAATAATACACTTTGTACTTTAGAAAAGGATATTGTAAATAATGAACAAATATTAAAGAGAGAGAGAGAGAGAGAGAGAGAGAGAGAGAGAGAGAGAGAGAGAGAGAGAGAGAGCATGTTTACCTGTATCATCGTCCGATGTTGTGTCTTGATTATCTAATGAACATTCCATTAGATATATGGGTACACTTGTAATAAAGTGATCTTTGTCTTCAGAGATTTCAAATGATCCAATACCAGGTTTTTGGCAATCTTTCTGCACGAGGTGAACATGCTGAAAATTTTGACGTTTAGTGTGAAACTGGAGTTTCAATGTATGCATTCCTGACATTTTATCTATATTTCCGCATATATCTATTTCATAGCATAGATGGTCGTATGTCTCAAAGTCACCAGTGAATGCAAATGACTGTTCGAAGTAATTCCGAGTCTTCCAATAGTCCATTCTTTCTTTTATTTTCTGTGGAATAGTACATTCCAAAACAGCACTATAAATACCCCTATCAAGCGGTCTCAACATTGTGAAAAACTTCACGAATCTGTCTCTCCTAAAAGCTTTCTGTAGCAGTTCCCTGGTTTGATCAAATACAATTTCATCTGTCACATCTTTTTTCGTTTCACACACAACGTGTCTAGAAAAATAAATGAAAATTTCATTGATATTCTACTTTTCCTTCTGATCAACATTTAATCATTTACATTACGATATAAAAACCTCAGATACCAAAGTGTAAATCAATAGAATGTCCAGGACATAGATACAAATCCGATAAAAAATGGACAAATGGATATGAGATGACATTTTATTTATTTTTCCGAGTAAAAAAACTTGAAAATGAAACAATGAAATATTTATTGTATCATGGGGATTTGATATTTCATTTTTCTGAATGTATGAAAAAAGAGAATACAAATGGTTAGTTAGAATATAAAAATGTAATTGTACCCACATAGAAAAGTGAGACAAACTGCAAGAAACTCTTCCCTTCTTTGACGGAACATTTTCGGATATGATCTCCCAGTGCTCATTATTGTCGCCGTCATATTCATCAATATCCAATCCAGGAATTCTTGCGCTGATGAAACAAAGTCGGCCTTCACCTTCATAATCGTGCGGCAATGGTGCTGTCAAGGACACGTGGTCAGTTGAAAACTCGTCGATGCCTTCACTATGATTCAGATCGTAAAAATGTCCAATTGACAAAATTTCTGGGAATAAATCTGGTTTATAAACTGGGGATGGAATTACCTAATAATAAAATGAAATAAATTAAGCCCTTCTCTATACCCTCTGAAATCACTGTTGAAGTATATTTATATTGTACTCTTAGACGGATTTAGGCTATACTTTTAGATATATTATTTGGCCCTGTATGACACCACTTTATCTTTAGAAAAACACATACTTTTCAAATTGGAGCTCAACTGATGACGTCTAATTGACAGAAACGGTATCGTCTTGAGCACTATAACTTTGGTATTATGTCTATAATATTGTAATCATGTATTCAAATTAGAATAATTACTAAATAATTCCAGCTCTTCTAAGTTAAAATATATATATCAATACAACTTAAATAAAGGCTTCTCATAACTAACAAAGATTGACCTACCTCAAGTGATATATGTCCACTCTCAAATGTTTCCGGCTGCACTTGAATTTCTATAAATTTATCAACATCTGATGTAAACGTTCCTCCATCTTCTCCGACTGAAAATTCCTCTACCCTAGGAATTGCGATTAAGATAAACGATCTCATCCGTGTGATGTCTACTTCAACATAACAGACCCATTTCAGTCTTCCGGGTGAGTTCTTTAGTAAGACAGGATAAAGAATACTATTTTAATATAGCTTAACTAAATGAGAATTGTCAATTGGAAAGTATAATAAGGAAATAGTGCAGTCAATACTTAACGCATTTTAGAGAATAGTGTGGAGATACAAATTTCTCCCATTGTTCACAGCTTTTTCCTTCTTTTTAATGGGGAATGATTTCCTTTTCAACCCCCAGGGTATTGAAGAGCTACACGCGCTATGACGTCACAATACCATTTCAATGATGTATGGTGTCTGTGGCTTGTAGAATGCAGTGCATAATATCATATTTTATTTGCGTAGATCTACATATAGGGATCTACATGTATTTATAACATGGGAGAAAAATAATCAACCCCAACCTTGAGCGTATGACAAAGGAATCTCAATCCTAGGGATAAGATTCTTGAATGACAAACCCCCGGCAAGCCTCGGGTTCGTCATTCAAGAATCTTACCCTCGGATTGAGATTCCTTTGTCATACCCTGAAGGTAGGGGTAGATTCTATTATTCATTTAATTCTAAATTAAATGAGATATATTACCTCGTCTCGCACCCGTCGTATGTTCTTGATAATCTTGGTCGGGTCAATCATAGTGTTCATGTCAGTCTTCATATAGATATTTTCATATGGAGCAGGTTGGTCGTAAAGTGGTATCTCCATACCAACCATCGCTGACAAATGAGTTGATGATATTATATACTCAAACGTATCGCTAATAAGTATCTCTTTTCTTCCCACTGCCCTGAGGTGATGACTGGAATATTCCGGTTTGACACGCCTACAAAGAAAGCTCAAATCCTTGACAGGAAATGTTTCAGGCGTGTAAATGGAAATGTCCACAGCATCCAGTCTGTAGACTTTTCTTGCTTGGAGCTCTACGTGTTGAATGTATATACCCCTGTAAAGGCAATAAAAGGTCAATGAGAAATATAATAGTATCTTATATAGACTTACATTCAATTTTACATTCACAGTATTGTTTAGAATGCACTTCATAACCTATATTTTATATTTCTTCTTACTTTCGTTCAATCATAAACACACTGTAAAATGTATCATGTAAAGTCCCTTTACTACAAGTAGTATCATCCGTCAACTATAAACATAACATAAATAATGTTACAGAACATGTAAACATTATTAAGCATTTCATATGACAAATACTTGCCGTTTGTCTTAACCAAACCATTCACAATGTTTAGGGTGCAAGTTGTTGACTTCAATCTTAAACACATCACAGACACTGTGACATAAGTACATGCAATTTCCCTCAATTCCTCGCCATCAACAAAAGTGCTCCGAGTGTATCATAAACAACATACTAAAATAACTGAATGAAATTTTGCGTTGAGTAACTTACCCATTTTTTATTCCATTGCGAGTTTCTTGAGACTTCAATAGAATTTTCTTCAAGTTTGATTGTCTAGCGACCGACATTGGTGATTGACCAGTCTTCGTAAATAGATGATATATATATATATATATATATATATATATATTATATATATATATATATATATATATATATATATATATATATATATATATATATATATATATATATATATATATATATATATAAAGAACAAAACTACTGATCATTTGCACGGTAGCTAGAAAATAAATGTTATGCACTGATCTTTTTAGTTTAATACTGTCATTAGAAATGGAATATGACAACGATAAATTGAAAGCGGGTGTCAGTAAAGAGATTGCAGAGTAATAATCTCTGAAGAGCCTTAAATTTAGCCTGCAAAATGTTGATTTTGAGTTTATATCTGTAAGCAACATGTCAAGTGATACGGACCATGCTTTTTGTGAAACCATCAGCCCCACAAAATACCAATAACTCTGCCAACTGATCATGTCCTCTGTCGGTTGCGTAATGTAAAGGGGTACATCCCATCTAAAATGGAAAATTATGAACGTCTATTAATAATGACAAAGACAAAGAAAAAATATGTAAAGAAATCTCAAATACCAAAGTGTAAATCCCTAGGATGTCTAGGATACAGAGATAAATCTGGTACACATGGACAAACACGGAATTCTGGAAACCAAGGGGTGGTATCAGGTGCCATGGGGGAGTAAGTATCTCCTGTCGACCGGTCACACCCACCGTGAGTCCACAGTGAAATACTTGAGGAACAAATCCTCGTCACATCGTCCTCAAAATTACACTTATACTTATTTACTTACCATCAAACCTTCACTAAGATATATCTTTTACTCTATTTACATCAGTTTTCAATGCTTTCTCTTTAATTTAATACCTTTCCATCACATATTTAACACATAATTTAAAGTAAATACTTTTGAATCTCTCTGCAAATTTATTGATTTTTTCATTCTTTAATACCTGCTTAAATTTTGTAGCATAACTAGATCCTATACAGATTATAAAGAAAAACACGAAATCATTAGCAAACCTCATCTTTGATATCAATAGGCGATTGGTACGCCAATAACAACTTCATACTTTCCATGTCCCCCGCCTCGGCAGTGTAGTGGATGGGCATTAAACCTAACTGAAATAAAAAAAAAAAAGGATACTGTACAACAATTTTGTTGATTGTAGGTTCCGATTTAGCGATTCCAGTATAATACATTACTGTTATATATTACAGCCATATAACAGTCTGCATCAATTTAAATAGTTAAGTGCAGTAGCATGTCACGTATATGATTTGCAATATAAATTTGTATAATAATAATTAGAAGTGGTGGTGTTATGCGTAATGAGAAATTGATAAATGGTCGGGTTAAATGCAGAGAAATTCGTATGGTTTTATTCATTCCGATAGTGAAAACTTAGGTGCTAACTTTGATTTCAAGATTATCATTCAGTATTTTTCTAGAAATTTTCAATGAAATCCTTGTAATCTGTAGCATAGAAAACATTGAATTGAACAGTGTGTGTACGAAATATAAAAATCTACAATTCTACAAGGGGAGATAACTTAGTTAAGATAATAAGATGAAAAGATCGATAACATAGATATGCTGGCTTTTTGTTTTCAGTGTGAAGATTTTATTCATCATTAATTGAATTTATAAATAAAGAAACAAGTATTAAGTACAATAACAAAGTTTCAATCATTACTCTAGAAATTTGTTGTTGATACATACGTAATCTTTTATCTTTGGATTAGCACCATTCGATAATAGGATTTTCTGAACCACATAGTTTCTTTTCTTTGCAGCCAGAATCAGTGGTGTACTTCCGGTTTTCTTAAGAGATAAACAGATACCAAAATATTTACCGTCAGTTGTTTCGGAAGACAATATACAAAAATGGTGAACATGAATAAAACTATGACCATCAGTAAATTACGGTATACAGGTATCTTTGATAAATTGAGTATCAAATTTTGTCTGTCTGGAACGTTTCATTTAAACAAAGAAAGCCAGGTTGTTGCATCATGTTTATAATAGGCAACACACAACGTTTAGTATGACATCAGTCAAACTGTGAAATCTTTATACAAGTAAAAGACTACAACAATTAAGGAGCCACCTAATGCCGCAAAAGTATTCAAACAATCGTAAAACTGAAATTCCTGTAATTTCTATAAAAGATATTTTAAGTTTCTATGAACGAAGTAAAAATCTTCACAATATATATATATATATATATATATATATATATATATATATATATATTATATATATATATATATATATATATATATATATATATATATATATATATATATATAAGTTCCGAGTTTCCATTCATATTACATTTATGTCACGAGTTTTTGAATTTTCCATTTTGCAAGCCACTGGCAAAAAGAAATAAAACAGAAATTCATGACGAGTAACAGAAATGTGATATGAATAGAAACTCGCGACATATTCTTTTTATGATATAATCAAACATATGCAATATAAACGGCATTTTCTGATGGCTGGGTTGAAAATGTATATTCTTCTTTCTGCCGACTTGACCAAACTGTTCCAAATAGGTAAAATACTTACGCAGTGCACAAAACATACTGTAAATATTGCTTATGTCCTGGATACCCTATTGATTTATACTTTGGTATCTGAGATTTTTTATATATTATATTTGAATACATACATCTGGCCGAATAAATTATTATTTACATCTTAGCATACTTAATCAGATGTTGATTTTAGCATAACTTCCGACTTGAATATAACAAAATTTTAAAATCATTTACACATGTTTTATTCGATTGTCCCTATTCAAGTTCAAGTGACGTCATAAACACCAAGTGGTATCATATTTAGATGAATAAATTGACGTGATCGCCAACCTTCAGGTGAATGGTGTATGCCTAAGTAGTTAATAAAAGTAGTTCAGTTCATTAGCCATTCAAATAAAATCGCCGCTATTATACGCTTTATATTATATGCTTTATTATACGCGTTACATATAAAATATATATATCAAGAAATATCGACCTCATTTTTGTCACTATTGACGATGACGACGTACAACCGCACACACACACACACACACACACACACACACACACACACACACACACACACACATATATATATATATATATATATATATATATATATATATATATATATATATATATATATATATATATATATATATATATATATATCGTCAGGGGCATTACAAATAGGATAGGACTCAACTGACAAGAAAAACTTGTCTAAAAGCATATTAATATTATTTTACAATATTTCGTTTGCGTCTATCAATAGATTATACAAAACACGAGTAGACATCTTTAAGAAAACTACCTTTGCACGTGCATTGACATTGACCCCTTGAGATAAAATGGTCTGTATGTTCCCTGTTTGACTTCTGCTAACAGCTTCAAATAGTTGCTCAGTTTTGTACTTCATGTTTGTTCTGTAATACTGGCAGGCATGTTATTTTTAATTTGTGGTATTTTTCACATTTGTTCACATTTTTGACACTTCCCTTGAAACATTTGGACCGTACAACGTTTTGCTCTGAAAATAGAAAATAAATGTATGCCCATAAAATATATTCACATACAACTTGGATATATTGACAAGGAGCTAACATATACCAATAAAACATGTCATCATGCAACTGAGATATGTTGGCCGGGCTTACATATACCAATAAAACATGTCAACATGCAACTGAGATATGTTGGCCGGGCTTACATATACCAATAAAGCATGTCAACATGCAACTGAGATATGTTAACGGGGCTTACATACACCAATAAAGCATGTCAACATGCAACTGAGATATGTTGACGGTGCTTACATACACCAATAAAGCATGTCAACATGCAACTGAGATATGTTGACGGTGCTTACATACACCAATAAAGCATGTCAACATGCAACTGAGATATGTTGACGGTGCTTACATACACCAATAAAGCATGTCAACATGCGATTGAGATATGTTGATGGGGCTTACATGTACAACAATATATATTAATATGCAGAATGTATTGGAAGGCACTGACAAAGGTCAATGAAAATCTGTCACATACATTTTTTAAGATATATTGAGACTTAATATTCACCTATGCATGAATGTTAAAATGCCGACACCAAAACATTGCATATAATCTGTGTGTTTGTGTGGACACGTATTAGAGAGAAAAGGTATAAAAATGAAAAGCAGTTTAACTGTTATAGAAATGCGGTATATTTTAAATAACCATTTACATGCAGATATTGTCTCGTAACAAACGTCAAATCTTTAATTTGAATTACCTCCCTTTATCAAAATATGAAAAGCAACGTTACATAGACCTGAATTATCCTTATTTATCAACATCAAATCTTACTCAGATTGATACCTGCCAACATTCTGAATAATATTGAGAGAGAGAGAGAGAGAGAGAGAGAGAGAGAGAGAGAGAGAGAGAGAGAGAGAGAGAGAGAGAGATTACCTTGAAGTATCTGTTGATCGCTCTCAGAGGATACAACGTCGTATTTAAATTGAACATGCCCTCAATTACTTAGAAGCGAATTCGTTCAATGAAAACTAGATTTTCAGTATAAAGCATTGAATTCTGAGAATTTCATCGTGAGCATGCGCAATATTTTACTTCAAAACAAACAAATGTTCCCTTGACTACTGTCGGTAAAATTTCTAGTTCATTATTTTCCTACACCTCTACAACAAAACTTAATATTGCAATGAGAGATAATGTCTTTTTAAATGTTGACATGTGCAGTTTAGATAAGCGTAAACAATCATTTTAAAACCGGTGAGACAAAGATATATTGAAGCAAGATACAATAAAAGATTAGATCAGGCACGAACATATGTAGTCGATCTGTATACATACCTTTATCGTAATGTTGTTTGATAGTATCTTACTGATTTTTTATATCAATGATCGATAAGTTGCCTACCTATGTTCTATTAAATTTATAAGGGTGTATATGTATGCCCGTTCTATTCAGACAATGCGTTTAAATGGTTGGTAAAATATGTATTTATTAAATGCACTCTTCTTTCACATAACTGGTAATATATCTTTTGATACAAAGGTTATTGTTAAAATTTTATGCTTTTGTTAGGTACTTAGAAGACAGGTTAGGGCTTAATTCAATATATTATCAAAATATCTGCGCTATTCAAAGTGACGGGAAACACAGAAGAGACTGATGATCTTCCAATACACAACTTTATATTTACTTGGGACATTTATATTGCCAATAGATACGACGACGCTAGACTTGCGCGGTGATCGCTTTGATTAATAATGGAGATGATATCACTATAAGGGCGGCCCAGCTGACGAAAGCTGCAGCAGCTATGGGGTAAGTTTTTAATCAGTTTTTGTTTCATTTGGTTTACTCACTGATTTTTATGCCTTCATGAGTTTAAATGAGCATTGTTGGGTAAAAAAAGTAAAAGTACTTTCATTTCATAGCACTTAAAAAGTTTGTTAAAAAACCCCATGACATTATAAAGTCATACTTTAATTATTTTGTGCAACATATTGCATCTATCATTTAAAGTAAGCAATGCAATTTATCTGTTCTCGACAAAATTAAGAAAATCAACATACAACATTTTGAAGGTCAATTTAATTTTCGTTGACCATCTATGTCTATGTCTATGTATGTATGTATGTCTGTATGTCTGTATGTATGTATATATGTATGTATGTATGTATGTATGTATGTACAGGTACGCACATATCTATCTATCTATCTATAATATTGATCTATCGACCTGTCTGCCTGTCTGCCTGTCTGTATATCACTCTTTCTCTCTAGCTATCTATATTTTTGTATGTTTTATTTACGTTCGTTTACGAAGGAGTGTTAAGCGTCAGGAAGTAAACACGCAGACTTGTAGATTGTTATTTCCGATTTAATTATGCATTTATTTCAGTACAAAGTTAACTCCAAATAAAGTTACGTGTTGTTTGTTTAGATTAATGTAGTTTTATGAGTTAATGTTCTTTATTTTGTATGAGTTGTTTTGTTTGTTTGCTTTTTTTCGCTCAAACAAAGAGCATTTGGAATAAAACATAACCTGCAATTTTATATCTTCCTATTTTAGTGTACTGTAACATTAAAAGCAATTTTTAAAAAAAAAGCATTTAGAGTACACACTACACATGTCAATAGCAATAACTGCGCGCGCATGTCTGTGTGAGAGAGAGAGAGAGAGAGAGAGAGAGAGAGAGAGAGAGAGAGAGAGAGACAGAGAGAGAGAGAGAGAGAGAGAGATGCATTGCTAATCGACCGAAGCAAATTTTATTTTCGATATCACTTCAATAAAACTGTTGAAAGTTAACAAAAGTATATCAACTCATTTTGAATCCCATAAACTATATAATAATTATCATATTATCTATAGACAAAATAGGACTGAAATACCAGTTGATCAAAATACATCGACCAACAAGTAATATATCATTGAATTAGTTTTGCTGTTGAAGCGTGAACTGAAGTTATACTTATAGTAGTGTTAAATCAGTTACATTTAAGTGCAATTGATGTAAAAGTATTGTATGTGTGCTAATTTCCACTCTGCTCGTAGTTGGTTTTTTTTGGGGGGAGGGGGCGTTTTACCCCACACTCAACTTTTTTCAGATGGTGGTGGTCAGTTTCAGTTGGGGAGGAAATATTCCGGTGACAATGTACACGGGAATTAAGGCACCACCGAACTTTCGCAAATAAGCTGGCAAACTTTCTCACCAAACCAAGTTATGTTCCAGTGGGGCCTGACCCCACACTGACCATATATGATATAAATGACGGTTAAAACGCAAACGAGTGTAAATGTTTTTACCCTCGCCCCGTGGGACTTCAACAGCGGGACCAAGCCTTTGAATATTGATGTATACCTGGATGTGATGATAAAAAAGAACGCAAATGACCGTGAAACGTTTTCATCCACGTCCCTTGGGACCTCAATGGCGGGTCCAAGGCTTAAAACATAGGTGTATACTTGGATGTTATGACAAAAAGAAAGCAATTGAACATATTTCACTCAGGCATATTGTAACAGTTCATTCCAACGGATTTCAGACTTTCAACCAACGCACCCCCCTTGAATCCGGCAATGATGTAGGAAGGGGCCTTACCATTCTGACTTTTTTACAATATGCTTAGTTTACGTGTTTTCCCTACTTTGTTTGAGTTTTGTCATAGTAGAATGATGTCAGTTTTATTTTTCGATTAGCGATAGAATTTTTGTTGTTGAGAATTATAACTCAATAGACCTTTTCTATAAATGTGCGTTTTCAGATATAATGGTATTATCATAAAAACAGTATGTTAGCAGCGCATTTGTGCTAAAACGAAAATACAAATGTATTATAATAAACATAGTTAATCCGAACATAAGAGTTAATAGATCGAGGAGATTGTAATATAACATACAAAATTTCCAGGGTACTAAGATTCTTTTCAAGGATTTGGAAGTTGAAAATATCTTTTTCGTCAGTTTTAGACAATACACATGCTACGTCATTATTGTAAATGTAAGTTCCGTTGTCTCAAATTCCCTGTATATAGCGAATCCTGCAAATCATCTCTCAATAGACTATGAATGACAAATGTGGGATTGCAAAATGGGGTCAAAAATTTGTGTCCTCGGATTTGTTTATATTTAGGCATGTATTCTGAAAATATAGACCATAGGGGAATGCAACTTTTATCATTTGAAAATAGATCTTTACATTTATCCATGACGTTTTGTGAATTATTGTACAAAAAATGAAAATGAATTACAACACATACACGACGAACGTATTCCTACGATTATCAACTGATTTTACGTATATATGTGTTAAAATTGGTATATTGTTGATCTAGAAAAGCAAACATTGTTCCCGCGCTACTGTCTAAATATGTAAATTAGGCAAATTACAGCTATTGAGAATATAGTTCGTATATTTTAGATATACAACAAAAATGGGATATAGTTGCAGACGCGTATTTTTGGACACGTGTTTTAAGTATGTTACAAATATTAGTAAGACATTAAATAATCAAAATTGTATCATTTGGAAATTCGTTTCAGTACTTTCAATTCCTCGATTTTATAATTTCATCAGAAACCGGAAACCATTTTGAACGGGTAATGAGGGCAAAAGTTATATATTATAATCCTCGTACCCTGAGATTTGAACGTAAACAATGGCGTATATTTGGATGTGTTGATAAAAAAACACGATTAAAACAAGATATTTGTGATTCACTGTCAATGAGCTGTTTTATTGCGTGTCTAAATCAATATTTTACTGGAAAACTCTGATTTTCGAGAACTATTTTCTACTCCCGGACTCTAAACAAATATTGAACCTATATTTGCCTTTGACATATTTGTCATTTGGCGAAAATCCAACATGCATGAATAACAATTATATTGTAACAAAATTACAAATAATTACGTCATGGGACAGCATATTTAAAATCAACATGTTATGGATATTTTAACCATTCATACAATGTCAAGAAATGTATAGAAAAAAGCTGAAACTTGATCAGTGCGAAAACCTGGCCGAGTAATTCACAAATGTATTTAAATTTTACCTGTACATTGTGTGATAAAACATACAGTATATTTACTCAAACTTTAAAATGTAAAATTGCCACTTTAATTCTTTATTTACTTGTTGCAACAAAAAGATTTAAAACGTCTTAAGATCGTCATTGACAAGGATATTACCGTACTCTTGTAACCATAACAACACTATACACAAAATGAATATAAATTTGAATACCCGGAGGTTATTCTTTACACTAATACAGATCACACACACACATACACACACACACACACACACACACACACACACACACACACACACACATATATATATATATATATATATATATATATATATATATATATATATATATATATATATATATATAAAACCCAAGACAGAAATGAAATAAAATAATATCAATGTTATAAATTCACTGGACAATAATAAAACCTTATGAAACGAACGTATACTTGTACGTTCTGTAATTGTGTAATTGTTTGCTAAATATTGTGTAGGAGAAGCTTATATTACTCGACCTTGATAGTGCGGGACTATTGTTTCTATTGATGATGGAACGTAACTCAAAGTACTCTTCCCGTTGAAATGACGTAAGTTTGGGATATCGTCTTTTAATGTTATTCCATCACCAATAGAAACAATAGTCCCGCTCAAACGTTATCGGGTATCACGTCGTACATATATTAGTTCCAATAGACTTCATCAGATGAGTTACAATTTTAATAAACATACTACACATTGGACAACACAATAGTAACTGTTGTATGTTTATATTGTTTATTTGAACAAAATGAAATAAAAGCAATTATGCCCTATCTCTCTTCACCTGCTCTCTCCACTCGCACATACTGCTCTACACACATTACAACTGAACAAGCAGAGGCCGTTCTTGCTCATGGAGTGAACAAAGAGAACAATATCAACGATACGTCATCACTCTATGTGTACATTACGGAAGCCTATAAGGGTCACTCTGAAAAGAAAAAAAAAATATTTATGTCGTTTTAACGCGTTAATTTTCTTGTTAAAACGCGGTAGTTATCTCGTTAAAATGCGATACTATCTCGTTAAAACGCGTTATTTATCTCGTTAAAACGCGATAATTATCTCGTTAAAACGCGATAATTATCTCGTTAAAACGCGTTATTTATCTCGTTAAAACGCGATAATTATCTCGTTAAAACGCGATAGTATCTCGTTAAAACGCGTTATTTATCTCGTTAAAACGCGATAATTATCTCGTTAAAACGCGATAGTATCTCGTTAAAACGCGTTAGTTATATCGTTAAAACGCGTTATTTATCTCGTTAAAACGCGTTAGTTATCTCATTAAAACGCGTTATTTATCACGTTAAAACGTGTTAAAAACGCGATAGTATCTCGTTAAAACGTGTTATAAACAAATATATAGTATACTAAGTTATCTTGGATTTCTTTTGCTGCTGTGAACGGGTATTATCGTAGTTAGGGAATATTGCGCCATTACAACTATAGTCCCAATAGCCACCAAACAGTAGAATATACGGAGCACTAGGCGCCCTGTTTGCACGTCAGCGTCCGTGTCTCCCCCACATATCCTAACCCCCTCATTCCACCTACTCCCAAATTCACCTATACTCCACCCATTTAACCATCAACTACCCCCTTCCCTTCATCGGACACGGACACGCAAATAGAGCAAATATATACTACTCGAACCCAATACGTATCCGCTAATTAATTTCCTGTGCTCTTACGTGGGTGTAGAGCAAATGTCACTTCATCACAAATGTTTAAATGCAAATATAAACAAATAAACTTTTTGTATAAAAATGTATTTTTGTTTGTTTGTTTGTTTATTGTTGTTTAACGTCCCACTCAAGAATAATTCATTTATATGGAGACGTCACCAAATGCCGGTGAAGGGCTTCAAATTTTGGCCTATGCTCGGCACTTACGGCCATTGAGCAATGGGGGTTCTTTAACGTGCCGACACTTACTGTGACCCGGGACCTTCAGTTTTTACTGTCTCATCCGAAAGACAGGAAACCAACCTGTCGGGAGCGGGACTCGAACTCACGACCTCACGATCCAGAGTCGAGCACACTAAAGACTGAGCCAGGCCGGCTCGTATAAAAATGTAAAAGCCGCTCGTATGAAAATGTAAAAGCCGATATAAACAATACAGGTTTAAAACCATTTGTCAGCAGCAAATTTTGCATTAATTGCATTTACAATAACAACATTTAAAGAACTACAAATCATTGCAATGGCGTAGGCTTCTATCACGGAAAATGCAGTTTTGAAAACTAATGTAACATTCAGCGGTTTTTACTCATTTTACTGACTGACTTTACTTTAGATAAATAACGCGTTTTAACGAGATAACTATCGCGTTTTAACGAGATAAATAACGCGTTTTAACGAGATAACTATCGCGTTTTAACGAGATAGATAACGCGTTTTAACGAGATACTATCGCGTTTTAACGAGATAATTAACGCGTTTTAACGAGATAAATAACGCGTTTTAACGAGATACTATCGCGTTTTAACGAGATACTATCGCGTTTTTAACGAGATAAATAACGCGTTTTAACGAGATAAATAACGCGTTTTAACGAAATAATTATCGCGTTTTAACGAGATAATTATCTCGTTTTAACGAGATAAATAACGCGTTTTAACGAGATACTATCGCGTTTTAACGAGATAACTACCGCGTTTTAACAAGAAAATTAACGCGTTAAAACGACATAATTTTTTTTTTCTTTTCAGAGTGACCCTTATAGGCTTCCGTAGTACATGACGTATCAAAAAGTAATATTATAAGAGTGTTCACGTAACTCCTATTTCAAACATATTTTCTAAAGAAAAGAACTATGATACAAAGGCAAATAATAAATCTAGATGCATAGCCACAGTTTAATCAACGATTAGCATAATATGAATGCTTAATAATTATATGAAAATATATCACGGCATATATCAAGTTTACTTGCAGTAGTAGTAGTGGTAGTAGTAGTAGTGATATTAGTAGTGGTAGTGGTGGTAGTACTAGTAGAGGTGGTAGTGGTAGTAGTAAAGCTAGTAGGAAAAGTAGTGATAGTAGTAGTTGTAATGGTAGTAGTATCAATAGTGGTAGTGGTAGTAGATGTGGTAGTGGTAATAGTAGTAGTAGAAGTGGTAGTAGTAGTAGTAGTAGCAGTAGTGGTAGTAGTAGTAGTAGTAGTAGTAGTAGTAGTAGTAGTAGTAGTAGTAGTAGTAGTAGTGGTAGTAGTAGTAGTGATAGTAGTAGTGGTGGCATTATAGTAGTACTAGTAGTGGTAGTGGTAGTAGTAGTAGTAGTAGTAGTAGTAGTGGTAGTAGTGTTAGCAGCAGTAGAAGTAGTAGTAGAAGTAGTAGTAGTAGTAGTAGTAGTAGTAGTAGTAGTAGTTGTTGTAGTAGTAGTAGTAGTAGTAGTAGAGGTAATGGTAGAAGTAGTAGTAGTAGTGGTAGTGTAGTAGTAGTGGTAGTAACTAGTATTAGTAGTAGTGGTAGTAATAAGTAGTAGTATCAGTAGTAATAGTGGTGGTGGTAGTTGTAGTAGTAGTAGTAGTAGTAGTAGTAGTAGTAGTGGTAGTAGTGGTGGTGGTGGTGGTGGTAGTAATAGTAGTACTAGTAGTGGTAGTTGTAGTAGTGATAGCAGTAGTTGAAGTAGTGGTAGTAGTGGTAGTGGAATAAGTAGTATTAGTAGCATTAGTAGTAGTAGTAGCAGAAGTAGTAGTTGTGGTAGTAGTAGTAGTAGTAGAAGTGGTAGTAGTAGTAGTAGTAGTAGTAGTAGTAGTAGTAGTAGTAGTAGTAGTAGTAGTAGTAGTAGTAGTAGTAGTAGTAGTGAAATGAATGGTAGCAGTGAAGCAATCAGTTTATAATATGATAGGCATAGGCCAATTACATTCTTTATTTCCTATCATTCAGGGTTATAGATAAATCCCCGAAAGTTGGGCCGGAAAAAAACAAAGACGGACTCTACATATTTTCCTCTCGACCTATTACACCTGGAGAACGTGGATCTGAACTGCTGGTTAGGTTTCAAGCCGTCAGTAAAACGCAGCCATGTTTGTCGTATCAGTACATATCTGTCAACTCCGCGACAAGATTGTCAGTGGTGAGAAGACATATCGCAAGGCATTTCAGAGGCCAGTTCGAAAGAGGATTCATTTTCATTGGCAAAAACGTAGAGATTTTGAAGTCTAGTGAAAGAGATACAAAAGTGTTCGACATTCTTCCAAAGATTCCACAAATACACAAAGTGGAACGTTATGGCTGTATCAAGAACAAATGGGTTTTGCCGAATGAGAATTTTAGATACCCAGACGTCCAATATCAAAAGGTAATAGTCATTTAAAGGTATCACATAATATATTTCACAAATAATCCGATATGCAAGGACGTGTTCAACATATGAACATTTCATGTATAGATGTAAACTACTCACTCACAAATTATTGACACAGGGATATCGAAAACAGCGTTGATGTCAACGTTCCGCAAATTTACGGTCGGTATATTAGTCTTGTTTGCGATTACTCTGTTTCACTGGGTGAAATGTTGAGTTGCATTTTCGTTGGCAGTTGTTGAGACATCTGTACCAATTGTGACGAGGATTAGTTCCTCACGTTTTTCATTTGGACTTGACTTTGGACTCCTCACGGCGGGTTGACCGGTCGAAAGGGGATGCTTACTCCTCCATGGCACCTGATCCCACCTCTTGGTTTATAGAGGTCGGTGTTTGTCCATTTTAGCCGGATTTGTATCTGTGTCCTGACATCCTAGAGATTTATACTTTGGTATCTGAGATGTTTTATAATGTTAAACTGTAAAACAAAATGAGTGAAACAAATGTCGTTATCGCCAAAAATAGCAGCAGTATCAACATTGTCGTACTTGTCGTTATTATTGTTGATGTTGTTGCGGTTGTTAATGAATTAAAGTTATTTTAGAAGATAATGATAAAAGCATTCAATTGGCAAGAAATTATTGTGACAAAAAAATAGTATACCTCCTAGTGAATCAGTATTTAGTTGCAAGTATGGGTTTATGTTTATGTTTGCGTGTATAGATTATATAACAAAAAACTAATTTTTCCAATTTACGTAAAAATATGTTTTCACCACACTTCAAGTAAATTCCTGACATAAATCTTAAAATGTGTAATTATTCTCTTGTTTAACAGGTTGCGCATGAATATGACGGAAAGAGATACATCGTACTGTGCGCATGCGTTATATATTTGTTTGAGCAGAGTAAAGTAAGTCATTGGTCCCCAAATATTTTGAGAGAAGAACTGAGTGGTAATGTTTATGAAGGATTTTCCTTTATCCCAACGGACATTTTATCATGGAACCAGCACGCCATAGGTATGCATATTATTTGTTTTTTAACATTATAAGCTAAAAGTGAAAAAAAATGAAAAATAGAAAAACATCACCCTTGCCTATATCGAGGAATTGAATAATTTTCTTTTGGCAATGAAATCTATAAAATGGGTCACATTTATTGGTTAAACACAGACCTATAACTAACAGTAACAGTTTAATTTACAATAAAAACAAAAACAAAATGACCTTGCATCACAATATTTAATTTCATAAGTAAAACTTTTTTTTTTGAGGTTATGACTAATTATTACTAATGTTTAGTTTCTCGTCTATTCTTGGGGTCATAAATTGCGTGTATAGCTTACATCTGTTGAAGACCAAATCCATACTAAAAGAACCTTTCAGACTTTTGAAATAAAAGTGTGTTTATATATTCAAAAACTATTAAATACACTTGCATATTTCATACAAGTTGTAAACCAAATATAACTCTAAAACAGTTAAATATTTCTAAAAATCTTTAAAAACCATTTAGAGCACCCATTGTTACTATTTTAAGCATAGAATACAACCAAATCTAATCAGATATATCCAGTCATGTCCCACGAATTAATGAGATCGACAACATGAAACAAAACATGGCATGTGTTTTACCGTATACCTATGGTAGACTATAAAACTATTTTAAGAAAAGTATGACTGAATGATCCGTTTATCAACTGAAATAATTAAATCATAAATTTGTGTGTTGTTTAATTCGTGACATCTATTTTGCCCGGAATTAATTAGAATCAAGTATTTACATATCTGTCTACTTTGTCATATTCAGATAAAGCGACAATAGAATATGACTTACAAATTTCAATCCTAATTAAGCTCACCTGAATAAACATTTAAGTCTGCATCATGTTATCAACGGTATTTTGATTTTCAGATAGTAGAGCCCCATTACTGCACAAACATGCAGCCACTGGAAAAAGAGAAGAACTTGAAGTTGTAATCCAGCAATTGCCACAAGGAACAATTGTTCAACATATTTGTGATGAACGTGGTTACAGTCCTCTCCATTACGCAGCAGAAAACGGTCAGCTAGACGTGTGTGAAGCTCTAGTGGCGGGAATAGGAAAATCTCTACTATATCATTTAGATATACAAGGGAAATCCCCTCTTCACTGTGCTCTTTATCGAAAACGATGCAACATTATTACGTATCTGCTACAAATGGAGTCTGACCTACTGAGGAAAGACGCATTTGGTAATAGCTGTTTGGCATTGTTGCAGTTACTAAAAGACAGTGACTTAGATTACATTATTTCTAAGCTTGAGTTTCAGTATGTAGACAAATACCTACAGTTTTTCTTAGCATACTGTATTTTACGAAAGAAAACAAATAAAACCCTGGGATTGAAAATATCTGCATCTTTGCACAAATACCAGTCAGACATTTTCAGTGTTATATCGATCGGGGCAAGCTTATTACATTTAAGTGCTGGCTTAGATAAACAAATAACAGAGAACATACTGAGGAAAGGTTTTCCAAAACTTGAAAGAGACATAACCGGACTGTTACCTTTCCATAATGCATGCAAATGGGGCATGAAGTTCCAGGTTCAACTATTATATGATCAAAATATGACCGACGATGATATGAGGCTTGGTCTCCAGTTAGCCTTACAGTTCAAGAGATATGGACTGTGTCAAACAATATCAGAGCTCAGGACTAATTTGGAACTTGATGAGACAACAGTTTGTATGATTCTAGAAATCCTGAACCGATCACTAGCAAAACAGAGAAAACAGAAATTCGAAGGTAAATTTAAAATATGGGAAGTCTTGGCAAAACAATTACTGCCGGTAATAGCAAAAGAAAAGGATGCTTTGAATATGTATGTGTTTGATGCAGCGTACCATGGGTTAGCGGATACTCTGGTTTTACTTAAAAAACTAAATGCCGATTTCAGGTCAACTGATTTGATGGGTCGAACCCCTATTCATGAAGCAAGTCAAGGAAATCACACAGATTGCTTGATGATTATGCTGAAAACTGGAGCTGATCCTAATGCCACTGACTGGAGAAATGCAACTCCTCTACATTATTCAAGTGAAAAAGGTCATTTAGATGCTGTGAAACTGCTCCTTGCAAATGGTGCAAATGCTAGTGCACAAGATGATGCTGGACGTAACCCTCTTATGACGTCAGTGTACCGTAAGCGTATGACCGTGACAAAATACCTGCTAAATCACGAATCCGTCACTGATAGTATAACAGCAGTTGACTGTCAGGGTCAAACTATACTTCATTATACTCCATTCATGAATGTTGAATGTGTTGATATTTTGCTGGATAAACTAGACTCCTATAAGGGAATGATTGGAACTCGGTCAAAAGGAAGCACAGAAAACCAGACGTTGCCGACAAACATTTCTTGGAACATAGAGCAGAGGCAAAAGGACTTTACATTAAACTTTGTAGTACAACATGAAAAAATCCCCCAAAACAAAATCAAATGGAAACCCTTTCAGTGGGTACACAATACAGAATTATGGAAATCGAGATCTACCAACAACTCAAGCAACGTGACAAAATGTAAAAGTCCACAAATGTCGTCTGAGATTTGCTCTCAGTGCAAAGTGTGTATAAGAAACAAAAAGCATGTCTGTCATAAATTATGGGAACAACAAAGTCAAAGTAACACTGAAACTAATGTTCAGGAAAATATTGGAGCGTTTAAGTTTCATGCTGGTGAAAGAAAATTTTGTCTTCCCCCAATACACATTGCTGTAAGACGCAATCAAGTTGAACTGGTAAAAAAACTAATAAGGTTTGACTCCAAATGTGTCACTGCTACGGACGAGCATAACAGGAATGTGTTAGAGTATGCGATAGACCAAGGTTCACAAGAACTTATCAAACAACTTCTGGATTTAAGTTCCGTTTTAAAAACAAAAAGCCTTGTTCACAGAGTTATTATGTCTAACACCATTGGATGCACTGAGAACGCAAAGTCAATCTTAAAATATTTACTCTCCATTGACTGTGTGCATGACAGAATACTTGACCCTGTGAAGGTAACTCATGAGAACAGTGAGGGAAGCTACAAACCAGAATCTTTCTATTTATGCCAGGACTACTTGAAGAGTTATACCCCACTGGAAGTGGCCATAGAAAAGCAAAATTATACTTTGTTCAAGTTGATACTTGATAAATATAAATCTTCAAACGTGGGTCTCGCGCTTCATTTTGCCGTTTATTTTGGATCTCCTGCATTCTTAGAGGCCTTAGAAAAAAAGAGACAGAAAAGTACATGGGATAACAAGAACATTACAAATATTCATGATTTACATAGAATAGATTATGTGTATGCGATACATATTCTATGCTGCTCGCCATTTGTAAATGTGGAAATTATGAGATTGCTATTCAAATGTCATCCAGATATTACAAAAAACAAACATTTAGTTGACCTAACTGATGAAAATTTCGTGCAGATTAGACCACACTTTGTGAAGACCTCTCCTTTTGATACTGCTGCCCGCACGCCCCTCGCAAAACTATTATCACCGTCCCATCCATGCATGAAGAACACAAAAAGAAAAGGTATTCTAGACAGTGTTGGCACTTTTATGGTAGAATCGGGCATATACCTGGGAACGTATTCAAACCCTGATGAGAATGGAAAGCCAATAATTCACTGTGCATGTGAAGCGTTACTAAATGCCATGGAATCAGAACACTTTCAATCAGCCATACATATACTGCACTCGGCAGGGAACATTGTGTGGAGATGTTCCTTGACAAATGACAAATGTTGTGTTCACGAAGAATTTCGAAAAAGGCAGGATGAAAATTGTGGAAAAGAAATATTTGCAGACATTTACATCAAACACATCTTTACACTTGCCTGTCGAAAAAATGTCCCGGATTATGTTCTTCTTAGCCTTTTGGATACAGGGAATTCCTTTTTAAAGGATAATAAAGAGCCATTGGTGGAGTTTGATAGTAGTTCAAACACCCAATATGTAAAGGGAACATTGCAAAAATTAGTAGGGTGTGTGCTTGACATAGTGATGAGTGGTCGAATCAAGAAAGGAAATTGTTTGAAATTACTACGACAAGCCCCAGCAATATTTCCGGTTTTATCTAATTTAGAACAAATTAACTTTGAATCACTTCCTACTGATGAAAAAGAGATGAAACTTCTTCGAACTTGTGCAAGGATTATGTGTAGTACCAGCAAGCCAGAATGCATACAAGTTCCGACAGGGACATCCCTTCTACATTTCGCTTGCGCTACAGGCAATCTAAACTTTGTAAAAATGATACATCAGGTAGGAAAAACATTAAATTGTAATCAGCACTCAGAATGCTATCCTGAAATTATTCAAATACGAAATTATATATACATGTATAGAATAAAAAATAGAATGTAAAGTTAAACTATATATAAGTAAATTAGTAACATTAGTATTGTTATTAAACATTTCTCAGTAATTTTCAATATATGTTATTAAACATTTCTCAGTAATTTTCAATATATTCATATATATATATATATATATATATATATATATTGTGAATATTGTGTTATAGGCCCCTCTCCCTCCAGTACTAAATCAGAAGAACGAAAATGGTGTCCGTGCAATTGACGTGGCCGCTGCCTGTGGTCATATGTTTGTAGTAAAGTACTTACTTGATGAGGGTGCTAGTTTCACCAGTGATATTCTTATCGCAACGTGCAAAAAGGAATCATACATGGGTATGTTGTTTTATTACTTTGTTACATCATTTTATATTTGATCATACAAAAGACACTACGATTTTTTTCAATAAATTAACATTTAGTTAGAGTGATTACAGTGTCGTGAACCATGAAGTCTCTCACTTTTAATCAGCACACGTTCGAGGGCCGCTAGAATTTGAATCTTTTGATTTTTAATGTTTTACGCCACAGACAACATTTATTTTAGTTATATTGTGGTAAGTTTTTAATGGTTGATGAGAGTGCCTGGTCACAATGTACACAGGAAAAGACCACCGTCCTTCTACGCTCGAGCCCCGCTGGGACCTAATTCGATTTTTAAGAATGTTTTCCTGTTTACTTGTTAAAGGCCGTTGTTCTTTCCCCGCGTACATTGTAACCGAGTTCTCTCCTGTACCATTAAAAACTGACCGCCACTATATAACTAAGACATTGTTGAGTGTGACTGGCGTAGAACAGAATTCAAAACTGAGAAATAAATATTCTAATAAAAAGCAAAGTGCTCTGGCCACATGTATTTTTATCTGAGGTTGATTTAAGTATTTTTCTTATAACATAATAATATTTCATATAATTATTCTTATATAGTAACTTATACCTTCTGTTTTCCTGATTTTTATTTTTATACAGAAATATGTTATATTACTATGTAACTGTTTCCCCTATATACATATAGGCATAGGGTTATGGACAAGACAACTTGTTACAGCACCTGAATCTGATAAGTCGGAAAAGATGAGGACAAAACTTGTGAAAGAACTTGTGACAAGGTAAGTGTGAAATGAAATGAGCTTTGATCGTAAAAAGCCAATGGACTTTGAGAAAATTGACAATCGAGTATCATTAAAACAAAATCTTTCAGAAATGGTAAAGTGCTCTTAGAAAAGAAATCAATTATTAAGATTTAGACATATTTTCGTAGTGTAATGTGCAATTTAAAGTATAAACGATGTAGTCAAGCAGTTGATTCATTATTCATCTTAGATGTGAAAGTGTTTTGTTATTCACTTGTATATGGAAAAACTACGATCTTCAAAGTTGTGTTTTTTTTCTTCCAATTACCGGTCACAGGAAAGAAATCAACATCAATTATCAACACAAAAAATACGGAAGTGCAGTTGCTTGTGCAGTAGCAAACGGATTGGATGAAGTTGTGCAAATACTGGGCAAAGAATGCCCTTCAGCGCTTCACAACGCAATGAACAATGAACGGTAAAATCAGGCTTTTATTTATTTTGGATTTGCCTTTTATATATTTGGCTTCTCCAACTTTAAATTTGCTTTTGCAACTTTTATATTCGGTTTTGCAACTTTATTCTTAAAATTTCCAACATAAAATATGCTTTTTGTCTGACTTTACTCTCTCCTATTAAAAACCAATATCTGTATGCGTTACACAAAGAAATAATGGAACATTCAGTTTATATGTGCTGAATTTCCCTTTGTTTTCAGATTAAATAAGTTTGTCAGTGTTAGTATTTTTTAATAATAAATATTCCACAGTTTAGTGCCTGGAAGCTACAAAATAGCATATCATGCCTTGTAAAATAATAATAAAAAGATTCCGTAGGAGCATAACCCCTAACATTTATTTCATTTGCATTATGTTTGCTGAAACAATCTTCTTTTGAGAAGTATAATCAATGTGATATATTGGCATAGATTTATTTTTGGGTGCTGATAAAACCACTTAATGCGTGTTAATTAATCTGATGCGCATTCATCTTCCTGTGAAGTAATAGAATAAATTATCTGACTCGACAAAATTTGTCAGGCTCACAGAATCGGAATCAAAAAGTTGTCCTCTAAGATTGTATAAAGTTTTGAGCAACATAAAATTTTACGAATACGAATACGAATATAAACTATGAAATATGAAATAATTCATTATGTGCCAAATGTTTAATTTTATATGTATATACATTTTGGTGCTTAATTTCTGGTAATATGAATCATTACCATAGCCTCTCAGGCTGTCTCGAAGTAGATGTGTCAACATTTTTCCTTTTAACCACGTCATTTTAGCAAAGAATCACCCGATTGCTAATCAGTTATTGTACCGTTTCATGATATTTTACACGGTGTCCTAAAAATTGAAAACTATGTTAAAGATATTCAAATGTATTCAATACACACTCCCCGAGTGCCTGTTTATACATGTAGGCCATCTGTATATTAATCTTGACAAGTCCAGAAAAAGGTCGTGACAGCCAACTTTTAAGTTGGAAATTCCATGAATACAATTGTAAAAGTTAAGATAAAAGTCAGAAAAGCCAACTTTAAAGTTGAAATTTCCAAGAAAAAAGTTGGAAAAGCCATCTTAAATGTTTAAAATTCCAAGAAAAAAGTTGGAAAAGTCAACTTTAATGCTGGAAATTCCAAGAATAAAGTTGGAAAAGCAAACTTTTAAGTTTGATAAACGAAAAATAAAAATCGTAAGGTGACCCTAATACGTTTCCGTACTTTTCCTCACAAAATGTTATCACTTTTTACCTCTGTTTGATTAATTTGTATTCCTCTTTCTTTTTATGTGCTACAATATGAATATGATAATAATTGTGTCACTTTGAGTGTTGATAGCAAGTCGTGAATTAGAGAAGTGTAATAGGCCTAGTGAAGTAATGTTTTGATATATAGTTTAAATGTGTATAAACAATGTTGATTCAAACAAACAAAAACTTTTAAAAATCTTTTGAGACCCAAATCATATATTTTCTTGTTACTCGCATTTGTGTCCAAATATGTTTATTGGTCCATAGTAGAAATCATCGGAACCAGTCTGGGCCCTAATATTGCAGGAGGGGTCCGGTTAATCGATTTTCCCAATCCAAAACCATATGTTTTATTAGACTTGAATCTCCTATCAGAAGGTCTGTTGTCAGTTTTGCTAAGGAGAACGTCGTGGCACATGGGTATTTTGTTATTTAATTAGTCCATATCACATTCCGTAACGATAGATCTTCATCGAATCAAAATTCAAAAATATAATTTAATGTCGTTTTTTAGGAATGTTGCTGAAAATGTTTCCCGATGCCACGAGACTACTATCTTAAATATATTGACCATAATTGGAAGAAATATCACGAGGCTAAGCAGTTCATCAATAGGACAACTACTTCTGCATATTGCAGCCAATTCGACAGACCGTGTTCTTGAGCAATTTACGAACATGTTATCAAGGGCTCTGAATTGCGAGACATGGGTGCAACTGCTCGCCGAAAAAGACAAACATGGAAGAACTGCTCTTCATTTTGTAGCGTCAAAAGGCAACATTTTTGCTGCAGATACGTTATCCAGACATGTACATATCTGTGTTGCCGACGTGGAAGACTTATCTGGAACAACCCCATTATGGCAAGCTCTGACACATCAGCACTGGAAAATTGCTGAAATATTCCTTATTCGGGGATCAAATCCGATATTTAGTAGAGCTGTACCAGGATTATGTGTTAGACGAATGTATGGTGGGACAGATTTAAATAATAACACCAGTGTCTTACATTCCGACTATGAAACCAAGCAACGTTTTGGAAGGAAGATGTTTCCTCATTTCATTAACATATCACCAGGAGTATCTCCGTGTCTTGCTCCAGGTAAAGAGCGCATCAAAAACAAATTACAAACTAAAAGAAAGAAAGAATGTCTTTTTACAAAAAAGCAATCCGATGATTTTCAGCTGCCGTGTCAGATATTACAACAATCCTCTCCCAAATCTAATGTTGTAAACACACTTGCACTTTCGCGAATATGTCGCAAAATAGGATGTTCTCTCATTCATTTTGCCTGTTATACAGGCAGTTTGGGTTTATTGAAAAAAATCCTTCAGTTTTCTGGGATGTCGACGTTTGAGGATGATGTATACGGTCTAAGTCCTTTTATTCATGCAGTTGTAGGGGGGCATTTTACACTTTTGGAAAAAGAACTAAACGACCATAAACAATTTTCTGCAGAATGCATGCTAAAGGCTGTCACCTGGAAAGTAATCAAAACATACAGCTCTTGTAAGGACATTCAAAAGGCATGGTCATCGTTGCTGCAGAAGCTTCTTGGCGAAAAAGTAGAAGAAATACCAAATGAAACTCCGATCCCCTTACTTTCAGTCAAAATGGAAAAATTCATTAACGAAGTTAACTCAATGAAATATTCATTTCCAGTTTTTGTAGATGGCCATACCGTATCCGAAGACTATTTGCAAAAGACGTTGACATTTTCCCTGGACCATATTTCGGACAAATACTGTACCGAAGCAATAATATTATTGACACTAGTCAATAAAACATGGATTGTAAAAAGTATCGTTGATGCATCCCTAAAAAATGACTGCGTAAGGGAAACGCTGGAAAAACCTCTCATAGGAAATCACTTTTTCTTGGATCTTATCATTTCATGCACTAAACACATTAGTGATGTCAGTTCAATACCAGAAGAAATGGTCCAAAACATAGAGGACATCCAAAGAAAATATGCACCTTGCGAAAATATCAACATTCTAGAACTTGCAGCACTTAAAGGCTTTTGGATTTATTTGACACCGATAGCAAGATATGCATTTGAACAGGATCAAAATATGGTATTTACATGGCGAAAGATACTATGTCTAGGTGCAAAAACAGGACAGCTGATCTTCCTGAAATCATTGATTGATATGGTGTCGATATCGAAGTTGGATCGACGTATTAAAACCTGCTTTACTGGGTATCTATGCATGGCTGCGATAAGTGGGCAAACTGACGTTGTTAAATACCTACTGAGACAAGGAACTCCACTAACAGCAAACACCAGCGATCCTATCTTCGTGGAACTTCTTGAGCAGTTTCATACAAATGATTGGGGTCTGTTGCAGTATGCCGTTAAAGGAAATGAAATAGACACAATAGACATCATAGTAAAATTTTGTCGACATGATAAAGATTTCATGAAAATTTGCTCAAGTGAATCTGTATTTTCTCTGGTGGCGTCGATGGGAAATTCTGTTGTGATGAAAATGATGGTTAAACTATTTTTGGAGTACACAGGGCGTGTACCAACAACGTCTATATGGAATGATTACTTTTTATCTGCTGCTAAAAAAGGATTTGAATCACTGTGCATTTACATATTGGACGAAACAGATGTAGATATCACGTGCAGAGACAATGAAAACCAAACAGTATTACATTTCTGTGCACAGAGAAATTTATTGGAATTAACAAAGAAACTTGTAGAGAAATTTCCAAGTCTGACAGAATCACTAGATCTTAGAAATATGAAACCGATTGATTATGCATATGCAGTCGGAAATTTATCTTTAGCAGGCATGCTTTCCGATGTACCGGACACTCAACCAAGTCAGGATTTTAATCGAATAGAATGTTATGGCTGGTTTCCATTTGTTCTCAACCAGAACGAGACAGTCGTTCATAAACATGAAAACGATTACAGTAAGAAAAAGGTGTCTCGGAATCGGCACCTGGATCTTTGGAGTTTGTTAAAAAAGTCTGAGGACCATGTTGCAGCTACCATTATACATGCATCAAAATATCAAATCAAGCAATTCATCACAGCCGAACTTCATACATATGGCAAACTTTTTCATGTGGCTGCCCGTTATGGATGCAAACAATCATTGCAGTTTTTGTGTGATTTAATGAAGAATGACCAGGAAATGATGAAGAGAATTTTCCGGATTACATACGAGGGATTTATACCATTAGCATGGGCCATTATATCCAAAGAAGTTGAATGCATAGAAATGTTATCATCTTATGATACATGCTGTGATTGGCGATCTCCGACTACAGGTGAAAATATTCTTCATCTTGCCGTAAAATCGCAGTCCCAAAGTATAGTTGACGTGGTCTTTCAATTCAGTCAGGAACTTCTTAGGGAAAATGATAATAACAGATGTTCTCCCCTATTGTGTGTTGCCGCATTAGGGCTACCAAAACTGTTTTCAACGTTGTTACCAGATGGAAATGTTGAAACAGAGGAACATAAATCCCATACTTATGAAGATTTGCAATACCACTGTGTCAACTGCATTCTGGATCATGCAATTGGTTGGTCTAAACTATATCAAGAACATGGAGAAGACTTGCCAAAATGTTCAATTCGTTCAATAGAAAACATCACTGAATTGAAGGCTACTGAAAATGTTGAAACAAATGATGTATACCCAATTTTTGCGAAAACATTCTGGCAACATGGTGAAAATAGTCCAATTACGGCAGCAGTTATGGCAGCTATGGGTTATCAAAGTGATCCAAAATCGGTATTGAAAGCTATCGCGTTTTCACAATATCCCCCACAAATATTAGTGATCAAGAAACTTTTGTGTAGGCCAGAGTTTCCTAATGTTTTACCGGAATTACTCAAGCATGGAATTGATGCGAATAGAATATTAGAAATCGCAATAACTAAAGGAACAACTGCGATATTTGTAGCTATGTCATCTCACATGCTGGATTTTAACAGTAGTATGAAATCACAGTTTGGGATATCTCTTTACGAAATGGTAATTGGACTTGCAAAATATCATCTACTACCTCATCTTCAAAATATACTGAATATGGAAATGGAATCGTTTGACGCATTTCATGAATTATATGAAATTCTCCCACAAAAAATATTATGGGCATCTAAAATCGAATCTCCTGAAGATGTACTGTCGAGTGACGATTTCCAAAACGACCATACGATGAGATTATCCAAAGCAGATATTTGGTTGGCCTCTTCCACTGACAAAAATTTCGTGGGAGCAATCGAAATAAAAACTAATTCCTCCGAAAGTATCAAGGATAAAATCAATGGAAAGAAATATTCTGTCGATTTTGAAAGTTTTAGGAAACATGATTGCTTGAGTGATAAAAGTGATTTTTGGATACAGTGCCTTTTTGTATCGTCTTTGATCTTCGGGGAAATAAAAGACAAATTATCACTGGACGAATCAAAGATTAAATCATCAACTTCTGTCAAAGTTGCGTGTATTAAGGGTGGAACCAGTGAGCATCCGAAAACGGTCGTAGACAACAATGGATGCCTGACAGAGGCTGTTGGATTGGTGTCGTTTAACGGTAATGTGTATGTTCAGCATGATGGCGGTATGCATCAACATTTAGTGGAGTGTGCATTGAAAGATGACATCCAGAATCACATTCTTCCAGACATACGGGAAATAGTAAGTAAACAAACTGTTATAGCTAAGCATATTATCCTTACTAGACTTATGGCACGCCAAAATCACATAAATGAGTTGAACCTATTTTTTCTCAGTAAAACCCAGTTTTTCTCCAGTTAAACCTATTTCTCTCCGTTAAACCTAGTTCATCTCCAGTTAAAGTGGATTATGAGTTAAAGCTATTTTTTCTCAAGTTAATCCTGATCTTTCTCGTAATTCAACTTAAGTGGAGAAAAACTAGGTTTATGTGAGAAAAACTAGGTTTAACTGTGCCAAATACTCATTAATGTGATTGTTATTGCTAACCATATTATCCTTCCCTAGACAGTGCTCTACAATGCGACCAAATCACTCGCAAATGCAACCATTTTTAGATTTTGGCGAGTGCTGATTCTAATTCAGTCACCACAGCGACCAGTGTTTTGCGATCCGGAAATTACATTATCGAAATCAGGGTCTGTTATGCGTTTTACAACAACCACTTAGTCTTATTTAGACTCATGGCACGCCAAAATCACATTGATGAGTTGAACCTAGTTTTTTTCAGTTCAATCTAATTTTCTCCAGTTAATGTTGGCTACTGAAAGTATCTAGGTTTAACTGGAAAAATACTAGGTTTAACTGAAAAAATCTAGGTTTAAGTGATAAAGCACGCCGAAATTACATTAATGAGTTAATCATAGTTTTTTTGTTTGTTTGTTTGTTTGTTTTTTTTGGGTTTTTTTTTTTTTTGGATAAACCTTATTTTTCTCATTTAAATCCATTTTGTCAAGTTAAAGTGGGTTGCAAGTTAAACCTAATTTTTCTGTAGTTAGTCCTAAATCCACTTTAACTGAAAAAATAGATTTAACTGGGAAAAACTATGATTAACTGCACCAAAATCATATTAATACTCATTAATATGATTGTGGCAAAGTTAGTTTTTCTTACTTAAACTAGTTTTTTCTCGAAAACGTTTAGGCTTAACGCATTATTATTATTTTTTAATGCAGTTAAACCTAGTATTTCTCCAGTTAATATGGGTTACTGAGAAAAACTACATTTAACTGGAGAAAAACTGTATTAACTCGTTCATGTGATTCTGACGTCCCATATAGACTGGCATATATAGATTATCAATAATATCTTTCTTTCTTTCTTTCTCTCTTTCTCTCTCAGTATAATCTATACTGGACACATTTTTTCTATAACATTTCTCCATTTATCAGATATCTAAAGAATTTGGACTAAACATCAATGTTCGGATCGACTGGGGAGCGATTGAAATGAAAAAGCGCACATCCAATGCTGGGTTTATTTTGAAAGCATTATCCGGGGAGCTTTTTGGAAATCGTCTTGGAGGGTTTGAAGATACTTTAAAAGATTGTATCGATATGAAAAATGACATAAAGGCAATGTTCAACGAACAAACAGTGGCTCTTGCGTTGGAACCAGTTACTGCAGTTAAAGAAATAGTAATTTCGTTGAATGACCATCGATCAACTAATGGCTCACAGTGGAACAAAAAAGCAATTCTTCGAACATGGAAATGGCACTTCAATATTGAAAAATCGACTTTGCAGTACGATCGCACGTCTCTTCCTTTATGGAACTGTCTTAACTTTTATAGGGGAGCATGTGTGTCCGTCTGCAGTGCGATATTTTCTTTATCGAAACTCAATACAGGAAAATTTATCCATTCAACCCAAAAGAATACAGGGGAAGTAACACTGCAGATTGATGGGAAGTCATTTGGGATAACTGACGATTATGTCTTACACAAACTATTATGCCAAGACGTAGCTAGAGAAATACACTCAATTACATACCACTGTCAGTCAATGATGCGATTACATATCAACGTGAATCATATATTAATAAAAAATGTTGCAGCAGTACAATACTCGGGATATACAGTTGTAAACAATATTGGTGTCTTATCAGTTTGTTCCAACAATTCTGTAAATAAAAACTGGTATGTTGAACAAAGCAATGCTCAGATAAAGTTAGCAGAATTAGAGGACAAACAACTGTTAAGTGAATGGACATCACAGAAGCTGGAATACATAAACGATGCAATTACAAAATGCCAGAAGGATATTCTCAAAGAAACTGGTATTTCCGTTCAAGTCTCAGTAGATGAAAAACGCATGTTGAGTTCTGCGTTTTCAAAGTGTAGAAGAGAACTGACACATCCGCATACATTAGTTAAAGATGGACTGGTTCACACTGTATCAAATTTACCAAAGATATGTTCAGACTTTATCAGGAAAAGCCTTCATTATTCTCAAACTACATCTACTAGGGAAAGCAGTCCTTTGCAGTGCACGAACGGGCCATGGGTGGCCTCTAGATTAGAAACATCGGCGCCGATTAACACATTATTGAAAACAATTGCATTATCAGAGCTACAGCCTGTGTTTCCATTTGAAAAAGAACGTCTTCCACAATTACGACAAAGTCAAAAACAATTTATGACAGCAGGAAAAGATCCCAAGAACGTCGATTCAAAAACAACGATGGTTTCAGCATCGTGGGAACAAATGATAAGCAATGACACAAATACAACTGCAAAACGCGTCGGACTTTTTACATATAACAACAGAGTGTTCGAATTTCTGGACAACAGTTTTAACACTGCCTTTGGCAAAATTCCAAGAAAACTTTGCATTGCGCATAATGTTGTAGAGTCGTTGGAAAACCATGGAATTGACTTTACGGCGGACAAGCTGCATTTGGAAATAGATGTAAAACATGATGGTCTTTCCAATTTCGCTATGCATCTGCACGACTTGTACAGTCAAAAAGTTATCAATTTGATTCCTATCAAAAATATTGATGTAAACTGGAAAAGCTTCATGAAAGGAAACAGAATTGATCTTTGTGCTTATCAAATATGCATGGCATCATTCGTTGACACGGTTTACGATGTTTGTAAACGAGAAAAAGAGTGTAGCTTCAAAAATCAAATCAAACGCGATATCCAGAACGTATTCTCCGAGATTGAAGGCATTACAATACAAATGGAAATTGATCGTTTGAAAACGGGGATTGAACGAAGTGTTCGGAGCAGAAAAGGATCTGGTAAACCCTCTGTCTATGTCTTGAAACATGGGGAAATATTGATAGAATTCTCAGAGAACTTCTCACAGATTCCATTTACAGATATACTGCATGTGACAATTGTACACCTTCTCGAATTAGGTATCAAAAATAATTTGCAAATTCGAAATATTTCAACAGAAGAAGACAGAGTTGATGAAGTAACGACATCACAGACTTTAGTTAACACAACAAAACGTCCACACTATGAACTTTGCCTTGGGAACAAAGCAATGATGGTATCAACACTTGATATTTTAAGACATCAAATCCTAGAAGTGGGTGAAAAACTTGCATCGTCTGTTTATAATTTCATATTTGCTAGGTCAACCACAGGAAATAAAATCACCTTGAAGAATGGAGTCTTAGTTGTGCATTTGTCAACTGTATATGAGGATATACACAGGCTTGCTGCTGAAGTACTGCGTGTGCTGGAAATCCAACACAGTTGTTCAACTTTAACCATTTTACCAGAATTTAAATTTGGAAACTCAAGTATTTTCTTTGCAAATGACAAGGAAAACATTTTAAGTTTGCAGATTCATAATGTATTGGGTGACAATTCGGAGCAATTTCTGTCAAATATCAGCAATTCTGAACGCTACAAGTTGCACATTTACGGCTTCACATCAAGTATAAAGCGTGAGACAGAGATTGCTTCGCCACCAAAAGAAATTGGTATCCAAACCATTACAGTAGAGAAGCCCAATCAAATATCACTAAAGTGGGATAGAAAACTGCTACAGACTGAGAATGTTGCAAAGATGGAATTATTATTTGACAACAAGGTGATTGAATGTACACGTTTACCACTCTTTACTGTGCGAAGTCAACTCCCCCAATCTCATTTCAACTCCCCGAAATATGGACATATCAATGTATCAAAAGACCATTCGTTTAGCGTTGCATTGCTTCATAGTACAACGACTGTTTCATTGCCAGAACGTAACGCGATGTCAAAGAAGTATACTCAATCAACAAAAAGACTTTCAACAGTAGAATTTGATATACAGTATGAAAACAAACATTTCCCTAGTGCATCTGATTCCAATCCTGTGTGTATTGAAATGCTGGGATACAAAGGATGTCATGTGTATAGATTTAGAGTTGTGGATTCCAAACGGATGGTATCAGTTAGAGCTGTGTGCAGTCTTTGCCAGAAGCCCTATCAGTTAGCAACACAGTTCTGGGTTCTGAATCCTGGACAGCCTATTATCATTAACGATAGTTATATTTGACTTGTATTGAATCATTTATGACCGAGACATTTCTTATTTGAAGTGAAAATGATAAGAAGCATTTTTAAATGCTTTAACTGATGTCGTATAAATGTAAATAAGTACTGTAATTCGGATGGGGAAAACTATGCAAAGAGAATTTTATTCAAATTTTCAGGTGGATTACTTGAATTTTTACCACACACATCAATTAACAATATGTTTAGTGACTTTATAATGCAAATGTTTAAAGATTTAAGTTGCAATGTATGTATGATAAGTTTCTGTTTTATTTATCTGATTTTATATTTGTAATATATTGTCCGATAAAATGGCGGGGTGGCGTTACCTTTTGATTACCATACGGAAGATTCTACTTACTTTTCGGCTATGACAAGCTGCACGGGAAAACGTTTTATTTCGCACTTGGTAGTCTCGTACGGTGAAAATAAGAACGATGACTCAGTCAGTGTAATTTTAAAGTTATACTTTATTACCTAAAATTTACACTCGTCCAGGTCAAGAGAGGGTTCACAATACTCCACCCCGCCAGGTTATTTGGATTTTACTATACATAGTCGAATTTGCATTAAAGATCACCTCTGTATAAAGCTTGCCTATAAATGCCATTCAAACATAACCTTTATTAACTTTCTTTATAATGAATAAACCTCTTTATAAAGGTCACCTACCTACATAATAGCTACTTTTGCCTACTTCTCTGAAGTGGTCTTTATAGATGAGTTAATGTGTGTGTGTGTGTGTGTGTGTGTGTGTGTGTGTGTGTGTGTGTGTGTGTGTGTGTGTGCTCTTGCTTTTTGTATTGTGTGTCAGCAATATTAACACTGTTCTTTGAATCAAGTGATGTTTATGATTAAATCATGTCCTTGTGTTATGTACAAAGTTTTTGTGCCTGTTTTTTATTATTGATATGTCTGATTTATTTGTAGGGACATCACTAGCTAACTTCTAAATAATAACAACAAGTAGTAGATACATAAAAGAGATTGTACATTTAGATGTTTTAAATTAAAAGTTCGTGCTCATACACATCACATTTTTGTCGTCATAAATTACCTTGGTAAATCAAATCTCTTCAATATGTCTAGCAAATTTCTAAATTTCATGAAGACGTGACCTTCATATCTTTGCGATCCTAAATGATAAGAAACTTTCAAAAGTTGTTAAGTTTTGAAATATCCTGAAGCATAATTAAATGTGCTACAATTTTTGAAATATAAAATAGCATCATTTAAACCAATTTCAGTGAATTCACTAATACAAATTATCGAGCTTTTGAAACTAAATCAATGTATAAATCCATACCTTGCTATCATTTGATAAACCCGGACCCTGGAATGGGTCATACAGAGCACAGAGAGAAGTTCGTACTCATTCATTTAGAATATTTCATTTAGTTGCCCATATCTTATATTGTATTAGGAATGATCTTAATGATACACTTAAACTTTAACTTATATTGTAACAATTCCATTGGTATAGCATAAAAAGTCTTTCTAAAATCATACTCTCAGAAGGAATAACTGAACATATCGTCGATTATCTGTAAAATTGAAATTCCTACACGGAAATGTATGTCAAAGTTTGTAGTATTTGCTTATTTGTCCATTGTTTGAGAATTTGGTGCGTGTTTAAGAGCTTTTTCTTTATATCTGCCCTGGATTTCATATTATACAAGCAATTGTGCTGTCAACGGAGTAACACGTGATGTAGCCTACTTATAATGTAATAGGTTTTGTATTTCAATAACAAACATTGCATAGACTCTTAGATAGCCTTATTTGATGCGTATATGCCTTCAAATGTTCTGAAAGGTAAAATGAAATGAATTCTGTATATGTTCAATCTACTTATTTGATCTATAACATGATAACAAGCATCATAAATATTGAAGTTTATCACATTTACACCGACTAGTAAATTACGGTTGTTTACTTACTTGAAAAAGTTGTATTGCCTATTTGCTGGATCGATCAATAGATATATGTGTAATTTATCATATGAAATCAAAGTTACCGTTTATGTTAACTGACAAGTCTGGATATGTTTGAGCCATGAGTGCGTTTCAATTTTGCCAACAAACGGGTTTAATATTACATTTACATTTGAATAGACTGAATTCATACTTCCTAATTATATAATGTAAAAGATATGAATTCAGACAGAATGATTCCGGTCTTGTACAAATGTATTAAATCTGTTTTAATTTTTAAAAGATACATGTACTTTAACAAAAATAATAAATACTGTTAATCATTTTCTTGCGCGAATTCAAACTTTTATATAGCAAATATTTGTATTATGTTTTGTGTCTGCAAAATGAATGTTTTTTGTGTATATTTCATTACTGTGGTGGTCTCCGTGGTCAAGTAGTTAGAGCACCAACTTTTATCGAATGAAAAAAATGTTGAGTGTGATGTAAACACCATTGAAAATATTTTAATAAATTAACAAGCTATGGAAGTGTTCCTGACAAACTGTTCAGTATCCATAGCAATACAACATGTACAATAAGTGAATTTTATTGGTTTTACGCCACACTAAGAAGAGGTCACATGAATTCTGCAAGTAAACGGGCAAACTCAAATCAACTAAGCTTCCAGTTTGGCTCGTATCTACGCCGACAAGAGGAGAGAGAATATAAGGTTTACATACTTTAACTACTCGACCTCGAAGTTTTCTGAAAACAGTACATATATAGTCTTTGATATAATCATTCGTCTTTTACAACTTTAAAGTTGCGAAATCATGTACTCGCGAATATGATTAAAAAGGCGAGAATGCTAAATAACATTTGGACGATATATGGATCACAATATCATATATCCGTAACAGGGCCGATGTTCGTAAAATATAGTATCTAATATTTCTTCTCTCTGAAGTACAGAATAAAATAATTTATCAAAATACTGCTTATTTTTTAGTTTTTCTTACATAGCGGTTGTGACAGGTGGTTGTATTAAACCTTACTTTCGACGTTTGGATCTAGTGTAAAAATCGAATCATATAACCTGATGGAATGGAATGGATTCTCATGAGGTCCATCTTCATCTACACAAGTTTAATTTTACAAAGCTTACAGATTTTACATTTGAACTGGTTAGAGCAATCGTTCCTACTTGTCATTATACCTACGGCTATCAAGTGAGCAATAAAACGCATATCCTATTAAGCCTGTCATAACCGAAAAGTTTGTAGAATCGTCCGTGTGATAATCAGAAGTTTAACCTGCTCGACCAAGTTATGTCAATCTGACAATGTAACATTATCGTTCTATGATGAGCATACAAAAAGGGCAAACGTTGTGAGAGTAAGCAATTTAGCTGTCATGCTCAGACTAGACCTAGATAAAATAGCAAGACCTCTAAATCGCATAACAGGTATTTGACCCACAGCTGTCAGGTTTTAAGTAAAAGAGACGGTAAACATTTTTATTCCTTCAACCTAGGTTAAAAATTTGAAAAGTAGGTAAAAGCCTAAGGTCAAGATATCTAGGTCAGACATCAAGGTACCAAATGAAAGTGCTGGTCATTAGAAATCTATATTTGAAATATCAACGCCCTATCCCTCATGGTTTACAAGCTATGGTCGAAGTTTAAGTTTTTGAAAAATTGATCGAAGTCCAAGATCAAGGTCTCTAAGTCCAAAATCAATGTGCCAAATGAAAGCTCTGCTCATAAGACATTTATAGGTGAAATATCAAAGCCTTATCCCTCATGTTTAAAAACAATAGCCAATGTTGAAGTTTTTGAAAAGTAAGTCAAAGTCCAAGGTCAAGGTCACAGGGTCAAAAGTCAAGGTACCAACTGAAAGCTCTGGTTATAAGTAATCTATATGTGAAATACCAAAGCCCTATCCTTCATGGTTTAAAAGAGGATAAAGTTTTTGAAAGGTAGGTCAAAATTCAAGGTCACTGAATGAAAGCTCTGGTCATAAAAGTCCTGGGGGCGTTTTACAAAGGTCCTAGGTCCTAAATCCTATGTCTTTGTCCTAATTGTCAACTAAATGAAGGCTCTGGTCATAGAAGTCCTGGGGCGTTTTACAAAGGTCCTAGGTCCTAAATTCTATGTCCTTGTCCAAATTGTCAACTAAATGAAAGCCCTGGTCATAAAAGTCCTGGGTCGTTTTACAAAGGTCCTAAGTCCTAAATCCTATGTATTTGTCCTAATTGCCATGGGACTGACCTATAAGCGATGCATTGTCATGATAGTTAGGGACTAAAATTTAGGACTAAGACTTTTCGTAAAACGGACCCCTGTCCCTTGCAGTTAAAAAGATACAGGCCTCGTTAAACTTTTGTCTACGGATGTCGATAACAACAACGTTGAGGGTATGGCATTAGCTCTCCAGACTTTCGTCCTGGTGACCTAACAAGGAACAGTGAACTAGCACATATGCATGGAAAATCAAGTGGTGGGAACATGTGTCGACCAGTAACTCCATCCGCTGCATGTCTGATCTAAACTGGTATGATCTCTAGCACAACTCTTCAAAGGTTTGTGTGGTCGTAATGTGAATATACTTATACAATTCTGTTGTCATTTCTTGCAATTCAAATGTCCTCTTTCATAATATTTTATTATGTTCATTATCCTCTCTTTAACAAGAGGCCCATGAGCCACATCCCTCACCTGAACTGTGTTGGTATCGTACAAATATGGATATCTCAAATTTACAAATTATTTGAACATTCCTTAGGAGTGGAGGAGACTTAAAAATGAATGAAAATGAAAAAGCTGGGAAAGATGTCAAAAACATGTCAAAAATTGGTTTTCCAATTTATTCCAAAAACAGGGAAATGAATCATGCATCCATAAAAATCATTCTGATACAATTAGTTTTCAATCCATGCAGCAGTTCTGGAGAAGATTTTTAAAGAGGGGCACTTCCCTCCAGGGCCTATTTTGCCCCACCCTGGATCCACCCCTGGGCCGATCTGGCCGAAAATGGTAGAATACCTTGAGTACTTACTTCCTTTAAAGTTTCATCCAAATCCCGTGGAGAAGAAGTCGAAAATGTGGAAAATTACCCCCTCCCCCTTCATTTTTGCAGTCTTAAAAAAATCATAAAATATTTTAAAAATTAAATTTCAGCAAACTTCTTGCAGGAAAGCATTTATCTACCAAACCACAGGTAAAACACATAAAATAAATGCATCATAATAATTAATAGGGGAGAAAATCAAAGAAATCATACAAAAATGAATGAATATTACAGTCTTAAAAGATGCAAAAACGTGTCAAAAATTTTTATTTCTGATTACAAAGAAGTTTGAATCATACATCTATGTAAATTACTCAGATACAGTTAGTTTTTCAATTCATGCAGGTTCTGGAGGAGATTTTTTAAAGAGGAGTACAATCTGGGACCTCTTTTGCCCCACCCTGAATCCACTTCTAGGCCAATCGGGCCAAAAAGAACAACTTGGTTTTGATTGATCCCTTCAGCGGTTTTGGAGGAGAAGTCAAAAATGTGAAAAGTTCATGGACAGACAGACGATGGACAAAAGGCCATCTAAAAAAGCTCACTTGAACCTTCGGTTCAGGTGATTTAATAAAAAGTTTCTATTTATTGCATTGGTTTTACGATTCCATCCTCAGTCAAAAGACATTTAGGCAAAAGATTTAGAATGATTAAAGGGGCATTAGCTGTGTTTACCAAAAAACTATTTTGATTTTTTCTACTTTCACTATTTGTACTTGATGTACAATAACAAATAAGAGTTATATACAGGCATAAAAATCTTATATTCCTACCAGGTATATATTTTGTAAAAATAAGGTCAGCTCCAGTGTGGTATGTATATACAAATAGTAGGGTTGAATGAATCACTTGCAAGTGAATAACTGCCAAACTGTGTTAGCCAAGCAATTTTCCCGAAATAATTTTAGAATTTTATGCTTGTTTATATCTCTTTTTTGTTATTATATATCAATCTAGTACATGTAGTATAAAAGGAAAGAACATGTATTTGAAAAAAAACACACAGCTAATGCCCCTTTAAGATATGTTGTGATTTATAAAGAACTCTATAGAATCCAAGCAGAAAACTGTTGAATTATTGGTGTTTTTAATATAGTCAACTCTTGTTACAACGGCAGGTTGAATTATTAGTGTTTTTACCATATTCAACTCTTGTTATAACAGCCAGGTTGAATTACTGGTGTTTTAATTTAGTCAACTCTTGTTATAATGGCCAGTTTGAATTGTTGGTGGGTTTTTTTTTACTATAGTCAACTCTTGTTATAACGGCCAGGTTGGGATCCAGTAAAACTGCCCATATCTCAAATATGCTATTACATGTATATCAAAATTCTAGGCTTGGTGCCAAAATAACATTGCATGAACTTCCTTTGTTGTTAAACCCTATTAAATGGTAAACCTCAATTCAATATGATTGCATGAATGATATAAAATGACTACAACAAATAATATTGTTTTTATTGTTATTTTCATTCTATCAGTTTCACAAATTATAGCAACCATTTTTCATTTTTGATGCTTTGCTGTTATATGAAATTTCTGCCGTTAACCAAAAATGCTGTTACATGCATATCAAGTGCCATTTTAACAAGAGTTGACTGTATTTAAATAGTTTCAAGTTCAACTTGTGGATCAATTAGCCAAAACATAAATTTATTTTGAAAAAATGTTTGCCCCTCAATATCAATGTGGGAAATAACACCTTTACATTTTAGAAGGAATTTACAAGACCACAGAATTACAAATCTAGCCTTGTAAAAGAAGCACTGCTTTTAATTTAAAGAAATGTTATCACTGTAAATATTTTCAATCAAGTTAGGTAGAAACCAGACATTTCAAGTGAGAAACGATGTTCTACATATCATAAAAATAGTTAATCACGAAGGCAGACCATATAGCTTGCCTGTTTTATGCTTGTTATAATTTGGGTCAAAATTAGACCATAGCAACCAGCATCCCCAACATTGTTGATTAATGACACTAGACAATGTGCATGTGAAGTTCCATGGCTGTAGCTGTAGTACTTTGCCCACAATGGAATGATACAAAAAGATTAATGCAAAACTAATCATATAGTAAATGACTAAGTCTTGGTGAGCTAAACATTTTGGGTGAAATTAGGCCACAGAAACAAGCATCCCCCGCATAGTTGAGTAATGACACTATACAATGTTTATGTGAACTTTCATGGCTGTAGCTGCAGTACTTTGCCCACAATGGACTTAAACAAAAACCATAACACAGTACTATTCATATAGTAAATGACTATGTCCAAGTGAGCTAAAATTCTGGGTGAAATTAGGCCTCAGAATCCGGCATCCCCCTGCATTGTTGAGTAATAACCCTAGACAATGTGCATGTGAAGTTTCATGGCTGTAGCTGCAGTACTTTGCCCACAATGGACTGAAACAAATAGCTTAACACAGAAAAAGGATGATGCCGAAGCAGTGACAGCAATAACTCTTCTGTTCTTTGAACAGGCGAGCTAAAAAGTAACAGCTCTTATTCTATTGGTCAAACATGAGACAACAGTATCGCATGCTAAACATTTACCGTAAGATGTAAAGCCACAGCTCTTATCCTTGTGGTTAACCACGAGACAGACTGTATCTTATGCCAAACATATACCATAGAATGTAAAGACATAGTTCTTATTTCAGTGGTCAACCATGAGACAGACAGTATCTTATGCCAAACATTTATCACAAGACGAAAAGTCACATATCTTATCCTAGTGGTCAAACATGAGACAGACAGTATCTTATGCCAAACATTTATCACAAGACGCAAAGTCACATATCTTATCCTAGTGGTCAAACATGAGACAGACAACATTTTATGCTAAACATTCATTTTAGGATGTAAAGTCACAGTTCTTATTCTAGTGGTCTGTGTATTAACCAAATACAGGTATGAAAAACATGGGTCTTGTCATGAAATTTAAAATCATGATCAGACCAAAGCAGGCATTTCGAGTTTAAGAATGTAAAAGTAGAGATAACTCACTGTTCGACACAACCCACTCCCCGGAACACACATTGTACTCTGGTACAAAACATATTAAAAGCCTAATAATTCTGTAATATGTAGAACTCTTCTGTAAATGGAGGTACATTGTAGAGGCAATTCATGTGAACACCTTTAGTACTACCATATAAACAAGAATTCAATAGTATAAAAATCAAACCATAATACTCTTCTCTTCTTATACAACAGAAATATGACCTTTTGTTCTTCAATAAGTCATTAAATGACTTGTAAAAGAAATGAAAAAAAAGAAAACATATTTTGAAGATCAGCACCATTCTAAAATTTATTTAATAGCATTATAATCAGTCAAATCAAAATATATAGTGAACACATTAAGTTTGTCAGTTTCAATATTCAACTACCAGTATTTAAATTCTATAAAAAGCTAAAATCATTATAAAATATTTTAATAAAGTCAACAACAATAAAAAAATTGATGTTTTGTTTCAAATTAATAACAATTATATCACAACTGACATGGTGACCAAATATCAATATCTACACAGATGTAACAACACTAAACAAAGTGATTACTTATATATGAAATGGAGTTAAATGGCATGTCTGATTGATTAAATGTAAAATTTTGTCATGTGAAAGGGTAAAGCAGACATATAAAATCATGTGTCCATTGCTGCCATACAAAGCAATTAAAACTAAAATTTATAGATAATAATTGTCAAACTCTTTGCAAGAAGTTTCTTTATATAGATCTCTGAAGGAATGAATAATAAACATTTTGGACAAAGATCACAATTTGCCCATCAATATAGCAATGAATTTAATACTGTGTATCTAAACTTATCTCCCCAGGGTCTGTTATCAAATATAAAAATGTGAATGTTTTGGCATATACATAGTGGGAATATTACAGTCCAAATCACCCACACACAGAAACCAAAAGTACAGGTTTCAGATAAATGATTGATAGACAACAATACTGTCTGGCACCTGTATCTTCTATACATTAATATACTTCTGTTTAGCCTATTTCTTAAAGAATGTTTTTTAAATATATGTAAAAAGAATTTTAAATGACATCACTTATTATATTACAGTATGTAGAATATATAGAAATGAATTGTAAAAAAAATTGTAAAAATTACAATATATAGCAAAAACATCACTTAACGAGTCATGATAAGGAATAAATAAACAACAAATTATTGTCATGATAAACCAATCAAATCACATTATTTCTATGTGTTGGAATATAACTTAATAGATTTTATCATTCAACATCACAAAATTGGAGTTTCCCTGGCCTTCTCCACTCAAATTTCCATAAACCATGGTTTTCGTGCTCTGTTACATAGACAGTTTTAGTTCCTCTTTGAAAGTGAAGATTACTTGGCTTGCTAAATGGACATTTAATCCTAGTATGTGGATTTCCACCCTCACAACCAAACACCTCAATATGAGATGATCCCCAATGTGCAACCAATAAATTGTTCTCCTCATCAAAATCCATACCATCTGGGCCTCCCTCTAAATCTCCTGAAATAAACAAAGCACACCATTAAAATCATCAAACATCAAAACGTAAAATGAAATGAAACAAAGTCATGTCACAGGAATGATAAATAACAACAATTAAGCTACAATTCAACATGTTTTGGAAATTACAATGAAAAGGCAAGGGACATTTACGGTTAACTGCATCCACCTTTAGGGTCCAACAAAGTGTGGATCCTGAATTCAAAATGTTTTTCATCATTACCAAACAAATCTGAGTTGAAAATAATTACCGGTAATAGATTACTAACAGTAACTCACATTCAGATACTTGATTGACCTGAGTCACTTAACTGACCTGAGTGAATAAAATGAATTGAGTGACTTAACTGACCTGAGTAACTTAACTGATCTGAGTGACTAAACTGACCTGATTGACTTAACTGACCCGAGTGACTTAATTGAACTGATTGAATACTTGTTTTTAAATATTTTACATCACACTCAACATGTTCAAACATTCTTCATTTAAATGGTGGTAGCCATTTTCTAGTGGTGGAGGAGTTGACCTGGAAAGAAACCATCAGCCTTCCACAAATAAATTAGCACTAAAATTGGTATTAGATTCCTGATAAAATCAGCTTAGGTCCGCAAGGATTGAATCCATGCTGACTAGAGTCAGCGGCTTAGTTGTATAAAATGTGATGCTTAAATGCCACAAAGGCCCCCTGAATAAATGTATTTATTAAAATACCATATGAACATTGAAGAATACGTAAATTATAATTTGTTTCATAATTTACATCACACATATTTTAATAGTATGGGAAAGCTGTATATTTAGTAGGCAAATCAAAGACTTCAATTGTGCTCTTACATGTCTAATATCAGTACATCTAAAATTACAAACAAAAATCAGAATATGTACACAGAAGTTCATATGTTCCATCATTATCAAGTAAGCTGACACTGTATTGGTGGCTGTATGAGACAGGAAATAGGATTTTTGTATCTGCTATTTTCAGTATATATTTTTAGATATCGTAAACCTGGAAACTTACACATGGTGTAATTTACACTAAATACGCAATGAAGAGTTTTTCATATTAACTACCCAATTGACATGTCTTCAAATGTGACACTGAATAATGCTAAACCTTAACAAATAATAACTAAAATAATCTGAGTATTAATTGCCTTAAACTTAGGTTCCTATTTTTCACATTACACACTGAAATATGTTCTGAGTTAATTACTTAAAGAGATAATTTTCACTAATTAACTGGATTTTTTTCCCCAATATTTCCTATTTTACTACTTATATAGATATATGATTACAAAGGAGATATGCATATATGTAGGCATAAAAATTCTTAAATTCCTATACATTTTGTGAAAATTACTTGAGAAATCCTAGTTTGGCACTTTTTCAATTGCAATTGATTAACTTGACCTTACAATTTGTTTATGAATACCACACTGGACCTGATCTTATTTTCACAAAATATATAGGAATATAAGATTTGTTATGCATGTGTATAGCTCTTATTTGTTATTGTACATCAAGTACAAATAGTAAAAGTGGAAAGAATCAAACTGTTTTTGGTAAACACAGCTAATGTCCCTTTAAGTATGGTAATATTAGAAATAGAACCAATAATATTTTAGTAAAAAAACTGTTTATGTAACCTTAATGGTTCAAGGGGGACAACCATTTGCTTTTACCTGAAGATATTAGAAATAGTGTTTACTTCTACTTTGAAATTTCGTTCAAAACATATAACTGATTATTTAAGTTGTAACTGAATTTGCTTTCAGAATGTTTAATACACTGGCGGATTTAGAGTGGGTGTGGGAGCAAATGCACCCCCTAAATTAACTTTTTTTGAGAGAAAATGGCAAATCAAGTTTTAGTATCTGGAAGCCAAGATATGGTCTCTCAGAACTTCTAAATTCAAAAAGTTTTCTAGATTGAATACAAAAAAGGCCTCCCAGATATTTTTCAATTCTTAGATTTTCTGGTCACCTCATGAATTACTACTGTAAGATTTGTGTTTATTGGATCTCAAATTATTCTAGGTAAATAATTTGTCTGTCAATTTAATGCATTATTTGGGATGAAAACAGGTTGAAATGTGATAATTAACACTCTTGGCTTTGATAATTGAACATTTCTAGAAAGCATGCCCTTGACAATGGAGCAAACATAGTCCTATAACATAAGATTCCAGACGGTGATGATAACATTTTCTTTTTCATTCATTTTGCTATTTTCTATTTTAATTGATATTTCTTTTACTATCAAACTGTTGCCATTCAAGAAAAATAAAAAATGGTTTTGTGTTTGAAAGATAGAAAAATTCAGCACCTCATTGGGCTTAATTGGATAATTCAAAATGTATCTCGAGAGCTTATTCCCGAACCACCCAGCCGTCACCAAACTACACCTTAAATTGATCTATCAATGAAATATTTTGAAGGATTAAGGATAGAAAGGTCATAATTCAGTGTCTGAAGGCTACAAAGTCGAAGTTCTGGTGCAATTTTAAGTTACTTCTTTAGAGAAGTATAATCAGCGTGATTTATTAGTGGAATGCCAGGCATATTTAGTGTCTGGAAGCAAAATGTGTCTACGCTACAGACTTTCAAATTTCACACTTTTTCTGAAAGATGCGTAAAACTTGATTCCTTTACAAAATATTGCCTCATAATTATTCCTACACTTAGTATTATGTAATGTGAGCATGGAAGGATTTAGATGGAAATGCAGAGAAACGGGACCCCTATATAGTATATACATGTAGTATAATTGATCAATAAGACCCTGTGTTAAACCTTTAATTTTTCTATAAAAAGTCAGAAAATAAAAAAAATTTCCAGAAATTTTCTACTCTTGCTCAGTTCAACGACAATATTCTACACTTGTGACCCTCCTAGCAAGAAACTTCTCGTTAGATCTTGTGTGAAATATTCAGAATCTATTTTTTAAAAAAGGTGCTTATTCCCATAGTCTTACATGAATTATCACTTCACAATATATCCAACAATTTTTTTTAAAAAACATGTTTAGTTAAGCTTGTATTGTAAAACAATTTAGTATTGTTGTGTTATTCTCAACCACACCTCCCCCGACCTAAAATCATGCATTCACCTATTTAATATATATTTGAGGTTTGTGTTTTTCCTGTAATGGATAAATGTCTTAACTGAGCCAGAATTGATCAAGAATAACATGATTGCAAATAGCATCCAAAACAATTGTTATGGCTGCACAGGGTTATGTAAAGTTCACCGGTCAAAAATCAGTGTATTTCTCATACTTCAAAAAAAAAATCAGTTCAATGCTTAAACAAATAAAAATTCCCAAGTCTTTATATGCCATGTATCAAATTTGAAACAAATTGTGGCTTCCACAAAAAACATCTTCACCGCCATTGATTTTCCTCCTGCAAGTGATCAGAAGATACGTATGGAAAAAGAAATACAGATAGTAAAATTTTACCTGGTAGTTTTCCCCATAAACTTCTGGGACCAACCTTTCCAGGACCCTGGATTTCATATGCCCATAAAGATTTGGTCGGTGTTTCAGCTACAATTAAAGTTTTGGGTTTATCATCATTTCCATGTAGTACTGCAATGCCATTTGGGAAGTGAAGTCCACTATCTATTTTGATAGCAATGTGATCCTTTGTGAAACAATAGACAGATCCAAATGGCCTCTAAATAAAAAATAAAAAATAATATTACTGGCATCCAAAGCAGAATAACTGAACTGAATACATTATTAAACAGTAAAGATATATTTAAAACCTACCAGTAAAAATTGTTTCCCTTCAAATGAGGAAAACCTGTCAAATATTCAAATACATTTTTTTTCTTTTATCATGTTTATAGCACGGACATTTTAACCAATGGGTACATATGCTTGTTTATTTAACATATCACAAGTGCTATTTCAAGGAATTCATTAAATTACGGTACTATTATTTTTTTTATCATAAAATATTCTATTTACTACAGGGCTTGACATTTTTGGGGACACATGTCCTGTCAGACAGTCCTTTTAGGAATACTTGTCTGAATGACATATGTACCCGTCCGACATTTTAGTCAAATAAATTCAAAACAATGACTTGGAGGCAAATCTTCCTGTCCCAGACAGTTGGATAGTCCTTAATGTCAAACCCTGAACTGACAAAATATCATTCAATAAATTGCAACCCCTACTGAGAGCCATGAGAGTGAAAATGAGCTGAGGCGTCAAAGATGTTGGGAGATTTTAATGACGACCAAAGTCTTAAATTGAAGACCTTGTAGTTTTTCATACTGTTTAAAGTCCATGTACTTTTGTTCACTCCATAAAGTATTTATAAAAAACAGGTTTATGCAATAATATACATGTATATGGTTTATCTTACTACCTGATTGTTGGTTAACCAGCATGTTTATTCCATAAATACAGTGTTGTCCAGAAACATTGCACTAGATTTAAATTCTAGAGAAGAAACATGGTTTGTAAGCTATATGCTCTTACCTAAACATTCTGCAGTTGTCAACTAGGTCACCCCTCATGTTTTCTAAATATCAAATTTGTCACCTAACATTGCAAACTTACTACACTAAAGCCAATAAAAACTGTAAGGAAAGAAAATCATTTAAAAATTCACTGAAAATGTGTTGGAATCAAACAGAACAAGTCACTGTTGAAAGTAAAAATTGTGTTTGATTCTTGTCCAAACTGTTACATGACCTTGTTGACACCACCAGTCATACTTTAAATGTTGTCTATGAAGGAGATTTGACTCGTTGTGTCATAGTGTGTTTTGTTTGTTCTCGGTTTATATTTCTTACATAGATGGAATTCTGCTTGTCAATCTCAATCAACAGAATTTTTTACGATGACTATTCATGTTTGATGAGGACTGGCAAGGTGCCAGTATATCACTTTAAGATGAGTTTGTCTACCCTAAAGTTGACCGACTTAATTAAGCCAGTGACGTCAATATGATACGATATTTGTAAATAAACGTAATAAAAAAAGAAAGATAATCACCTGGTTAGATCTGTGATAACCCTGGTTAAAAGTACAGATCTATAATCACCATAGTAAAGGTATAGACATATAATCCAACCTGGTAATAAGTATAGACCTATAATCACTGTAGTTAAAGTATAGACCTATAATCACCATAGTTTAAGTATAGACCTATAATCACTTAGTTAAAGTATAGACCTATAATCACCATAGTTTATGTATAGACCTATAATCACCATAGTTTAAGTATAGACCTATAATCACCATAGTTTAAGTATAGACCTATAATCACTGTAGTTAAAGTATAGACCTATAATCACCATAGTTTATGTATAGACCTATAATCACCATAGTTTAAGTATAGACCTATAATTACTGTAGTTAAAGTATAGACCTATAATCACCATAGTTTAAGTATAGACCTATAATCACTGTAGTTAAAGTATAGACCTATAATCACCATAGTTTAAGTATAGACCTATAATCACTGAAGTTAAAGTATAGACCTATAATCACCATAGTTTACGTATAGACCTATAATCACTGTAGTTAAAGTATAGACCTATAATCACCATAGTTTAAGTATAAACCTATAATCACCATAGTTTAAGTATACACCAATAATCACTGTACATGTAGTTAAAGTATAGACCTATAATCACCATAGTTTAAGCATAGACCAATAATCACTGTACATGTAGTTAAAGTATAGACCTATAATCACCATAGTTTAAGTATAGACCTATAATCACTGTAGTTAAAGTAAAGACCTATAATCACAAAAGTTTGAGTATAGACCTATAATCACTGTAGTTAAAGTATAGACCTACAATCACCTTATTTTAAGTATAGACCTATAATCACCATAGTTTAAGTACAGACCTATAATTACTGTAGATAAAGTATAGACCTATAATCACCATAGTTTAAGTATAGACCTATAATTCCTGTAGTTAAAGTATAGACCTATAATCATCATAGTTTAAGTATAGACCTATAATCACTGTTGTTAAAGTATAGACCTATAATCACCATAGTTTAAGTAAAGACCTATAATCACTGTAGTTAAACTATAGACCTATAATCACCATAGTTTAAGTATAGACCTATAATCACTGTAGTTAAAGTATAGACCTATAATCACCATAGTTTAAGTATAGACCTATAATCACTGTAGTAAAATAGGCCTATAATCACCATAGTTTAAGTATAGACCTATAATCACTGTGTTTAAAGTAAAGACCTATAATCACCATAGTTTAAGTATAGACCTATAATCACTGTAGTTAAAGTATAGACCTATAATCACCATAGTTTAAGTATAGACCTATAATCACTGTAGTAAAATAGGCCTATAATCACCATAGTTTAAGTATAGACCTATAATCACTGTGTTTAAAGTATAGACCTATAATCACCATAGTTTAAGTATAGACCTATAATCACTGTACATGTAGTTAAAGTATAGACCTATAATCACCATAGTTTAAGTATAGACCCATAATCACTGTACATGTAGTTAAAGTATAGACCTATAATCACCATAATTTAAGTATAGACCTATAATCACTGTACTTAAAGTATAGACCTATAATCACAAAAGTTTGAGTATAGACCTATAATCACTGTAGTTAAAGTATAGACCTATAATCACAAAAGTTTGAGTATAGACCTATAATCACTGTAGTTAAAGTATAGACCTATAAATCACCATAGTTTAAGTATAGACCTATAATCACTGTAGATAAAGTATAGACCTATAATCACCATAGTTTAAGTATAAACCTATAATCACTGTAGATAAAGTATAGACCTATAATCACCATAGTTTAAGTATAGACCTATAATCACTGTAGTTAAAGTATAGACCTATAATCACAAAAGTTTGAGTATAGACCTATAATCACTGTAGTTAAAGTATAGACCTATAATCACCATTGTTTAAGTATAGACCAATAATCAATGTACATGTAGTTAAAGTATAGACCTATAATCACCATAGTTTAAGCATAGACCTATAATCACTGTAGTTAAAGTATAGACCTATAATCACAAAAGTTTGAGTATAGACCTATAATCACAAAAGTTTGAGTATAGACCTATAATCACTGTAGTTAAAGTATAGACCTATAATCACCATAGTTTAAGTATAGACCTATAATCACCATAGTTTAAGTACAGACCTATAATCACTGTAGTTAAAATAAACACCTATAATCACCCTGATTAAAATATAGACCTATAATCACCATAGTTGAAGTATAGACCTATAATCACCATAGTTTAAGTATAGACCTATAATCACCCTGGTTAAAACAGGGGTTGCACTTGTTGAAGAATTAGTGTCACCAAAATAATCGCCACTTGTCAAAATCTGTCGCCAGTTTCCAATTTTTGGAGCCAGATTCAAAGTCAATAAAAAAAGATTATTGAGGTTATATAAATGTGTTAACTGCCATCACTGTAAATTTATTTAATTCAATTCAATGGGTTACATTAAGATATTATTGTCCGAGTTTAAAATATTATGTAGTTGAAATAAAACATCGTTTTTGTATTTAATTCATCATTATTTTAATATGCATCCATAACATATATAGGTTAATGGTGTAAGGTGTTGATGTCGAAGAAGACACCACTATCTCACTTTGATGTTTCTCAGTCAAATATTTTAATGAAAAATCATTCAGGATTGATACACAAGCTGCATGAATTTAACATATTTTTAAGTCTGCTTAGGGGACAGAACATATAGATAGTGATTATAGGTGTGGAGGTTTAAATGTACAGGTTAGATCTTTACCACTTTATCTGTACAATCATGTACCTGACCACTTCAGGCCGTTGTATAATTACCCCCTGCACTCGTCCAATAAGTATACCTCCGTGTGGTTTATTGGCATTAATAAATAAACAGGGTTATTAGTCCCTGTTCCTGGTGACCATTTGGATGATATAAATGACTTATGTAACCTACATGTCTTAAAACTTCCATAAAATAGAGGCACCAGAAAAATCGCCAAAAGCAATTTTTTGTCGCCAGTTGAAATAAAAAATCGTCATTTGCAACACTGGCGAAGCTCAGCGCAGTCCCTAATTAAAATATAATCGTATAATCACTGTAGTTAAAATATAGACTTATAATCACCATAGTTAAAATATAGATGTATATTCACCGTAGTTAACATATAGTCCTACAGTCACCGTAGTTAACATAAAGACCTATAAACACTGTAGTTAAAATATAGACCTATAATTACCCTGGTTAAAATGTTGACCTATGATAAATCTAGTCAAAAGTTGTTTAAATGGTGTTTTCCTGTAATATGGTGATGGCCATTTTTAATGGAGACGTAAACTGGCAAAGTTCCTCCCCAAATCAGCTTATGTTCCAGCAGGCCTTGAATACACACTGACTGGACGAGAAAGACTTCACAGTTTGAATTATAAAGGTGCATCATTACTGCTTAAACATTAATTATTCACATTCATAAAAATGAAGAAAATGTTTGCCGGCAGATACAGTCTATGAAAGAAACCAGTGAATGCACAGACAAAAATCTTTTTTAAAAATGTTAGTTTGATCCAGGATGGTTAAAATGCACTACCTCAAAAGACCTTTCATATGCATGATGAGCTATTTTTCCCGCGGGAGCAGTAACCCACAGATTACCGTCATAGTCAAAGGCGCAGTCATTGCATCCCTGCATCACATCTCCAGCAGCATCTGTTTTACAAACCTGAAAACAGCAACAATACATGTAAATCTTCTCTATGACTGGTTACATTTCTTTATCAATATAAGTGAATATTTTTACTAGGCACAGAACAATTTTATCAGAATCATCTTACTGCTTAGTGTTTAGTGTTTTTCTACCAAATGCATGAAACTATAAAACTGATCTGAAAAAGTGGCTGCATTCATATTTGCAATTTCACAAATTTTAACACATTAGTGGCCACTAAAGCATTCATTTTAAAAGCATAAATGGGGGTTCACAGAACTTTCTTATTGCGTAAATGACCTAGGTAGACCAAAGATCAGTTCCAAATAGATATTACACTAGAATATGTTTATACATGTACTGAAAAAAATCATGGTTGTCAGAAAAGAATATCATACATGATTCTAAATCAGACTTGCAGCTTGGCTTTTCCATCCATGAATATTTGGTTTCAATTGCTCAAGCAGTTCCCTAACCCAGATAATTTGATTTAAAGATAATTTTGCCAAAGTTCCTAGTCTAAACAAAGGTGGCATTGTAAAGGTAGAAAACAATGACAAACAAGACACCATCTAAGAAAGATTTTGCAAATATTGGATTTAGTTTGTCAATTTGTTGTACAAAAATCAGCTTTTTTTCACCTTTAGCAGTCTGTTTTCAGACTTAGTTGCTATCAGGCTTGGGGATGATAGTATAGCTTTGTTTTATTATTGTTCTATGTTTATAATTTTGTCACTGCAGATGTATATGAAGACAACTCAAGTGTCTGGTGAATTGCCACAAATTCTGATCAGTACTATAGACTTTTGTCAATATAGTGAGGTTCTTTAACATCCTACATTTGGCATGACATCTGGGCGATTGCTCAATGCTTGGAAAACAGTCAATAACATTGTTCAATTTCTGGCATGACCTCGTAGTACAGGGAATCCATCCAATAACCTCTTACAGGTAACTGACAGAAAAAATACATTAAATGACTAAACCAGTTACAATTTGAAGGAAAAAACAAGAATTTTAACATCAAATCATAAGTGACCAAAGAGCTCTGGACTTTAGGCCATAAAACTATTCTCAGACAATTTTTTTTACTCAACTTCAAGATTTTACTCAAATCTTAAGAATTTTCTCAAACAAAGAGGACCATAAAGAAATTCTCAAGTGATAAAATACTCAAGTAGTCTGTAGTGGACGTAAGTAATTCTGAACAGCAAAAATGGCTGCCCTCTATGTTCGTCTCAGTATAAATATACACTAATGCCATGGTCTTCGTTCAGGAGGTTCAGGAGACAAACACTGCTTTTTCTGTTGGCTTTTTTTTTTTTGGTCATATGATGTTTGTTTACATTAACAATAGGGACAGTGTAAATGTAGTCTAATACATGTGCCTAAGTATACATTCCTTACCTTGTGTTATCCTTTCTGTCACATTATATAAAGAAAACTGATATCTATATAAAGCATATATATACATTTTGTAGTATTTAGGGCTAATTAATGTATCCTTCAAGTTAGTTGTTTCTAACTATTCAGTGCATCAAGCCACCCCTAGTTCCAGCCTAATTAAATCTAAAGCTGAAATGTGGTATAAGCTTCACAATTTATGTTAAAATGGCATGTGGTATGTTGCTAGATACATATTGACTGGGTTTTCCAGCTCCCCTACATGTATCAAAATCTGGCTGTCACAGTATAACTGAAAAATTGTTTACTGCAGAATGTTTACATCTGTAATAAATCATATGTAATAATCCTTAATCTATGGACAAAAATGTTTATAGTACACACAGACAATTTTGTCATATAAATTGCATGCAAAGATTATTTTCAATATTAATTATATACCTGTTCAAAATTGCCATTTTGATTTACTTTAATAATGCCAAGTCTCATATCAGCAATCCATAAAATATTTTGTTTATCACACTGACAACCTGCTGGGATACCACCATATCCATCAACATTTGGTTCACATAAAACTTCTGTCTGCAAAACATAAAAAACAAAATGAAAATACTAGTTCATTTAAGACTATAACAGCAATGTTGTCACCGACATTTCATAGTATCATGTCAATTCAAGTGTACCTGTATTTAGGATGTTGTCTGGTACATGTACATGTAGAATAATAAATTGTATCTTATTGCATAATAAACATAAATACATACCTGCCAGTCTCTGAAACCTTCAATGAGGGAGATTTCCCCCATGCTATGCGATTGACTTTTTCCACCTAATTATATGACCAGCAACTATAAAGCACCAATACGCATTAATAAATTATAAAATATTCTTTATTTCTTCAATCATTGCTATAATATTAATTTATACAAGCAGTTTTTTGCCTTTGTAAATGCCTCAGAATCTGGATAATACTCATAACATTCCATATTTTGATTGTTCAATTTGAATATATTTTAGCATCAAGAAAATATGTTCACTATCTACATTAGCCTACTACTATATTTGGCAGAACAAAGGGTACCAGGGATAACTAAGAAAAATTGGGATACATTTGCATCTAGGTTATTTTGAAAAAAATAAAAAACAAATATCAACATTTAAAATACTGTGTTACAGTGTTAGGCTTTATATATCACTGGTACAGTTGATATCTGAAACATTGTTTCCTATTACACGAGATAAATTATTGACATAAGTGGCCAAATGTGAGCAGTTCTTCATCAAAGCAGCAAGAGGCTATATTTATTGCTGATTGAAGGTAACAGAACATGGCAAAAGTTTAAAATATGATAAGTTAGGAATTGATTACACACCTTTGATGTTGATTTGGCATCTTTAGAGACAGTATGACTCTAAAGGTACACTTAGTCAGGCATAACACTTTTCTATTTATACATTCTAATGACTATTGCTGGAGGACTGGGTACTGTAAAAACAATGCACTGGAGTGAAATATACATTCCCGTTGCACTCGCCAAATGAGATACGGGTTTAATAAAAGAAATATAAATTTATAATTAATATCAAGTGACAATAACCTATGTGTATGTGTAGTTTCAATCTATTGGCAGCAATAGGTAAACTTCAGCTGCATTTGATTGTACATGTATGTTAATCACATGCTACAACAGTCATAAACAAATCTAAAAATGGCCCACAGGGGAACAACATCAACAAATTATAAGACAACTTGAATTTTGCTTTGGAGCAAACCAAGAGCGATTTTGAGTAATGCCTGGTAACCGAGTCAATTCTTAACAATCATAAAAAATCCTTTGAAATAATCCTTTGAATAAAAAATAAACACAAGATTGATGAATTCTGACACCGGTTGAAAAATAAATCAGTGAAAATTATTTGCAAGCAACTTGAGCTCAAGATTTGTGACATAGTTTTGGCTCAGTTTTTCTTCAACAATGAAACAGGTCAAAAATCAAAATAAGCTTGGAAAAAAGTGTTTGCTTTTTGTTTTTATGTCTTTAACTTTTGTTTTCTGCAGTTTAATCATTCAAATATGAAAAAAAAATTGCATTTTTAATTATTTTAAAATGTGAGTTTGGACGTTATGAGTCATGTCCATCATAACTAAATATTTTAAACATCGCTATCAGATGGTAATGATAATGAAATATATTTATTAGTTTTGGTCTATAAATGTCGTGTTTGATACTGTACTTGGAAAAAGTGGCCGTGTTATCTGGATTAGAGAATTGTACCAGTCATTAATTAAAATTTCATTCGTGGTTATGATTTGGTGTCTGTATATTCATGTAACGTCCATACACCTGATGCGTGAGGCTGTCAGTATTGCAGATAATCTACATGGTCTCTGTGTTTGTAAGCAGTCAAGCATCTTCATAAAATTAAAACCCAGACTCGTTTTAAGAGTAGTTTACTTGTAGTCACGGGATGCAGCAATGGTGTACGACCATGCTACGTGTTGTAATGTTTCATTGCTGCTCCGTTCTCCCAATGAAACAAATACAACAAAATTAAAGTTTTGGATGTTAAAAAGTAAAAGAGGACACCAGCTGGGAGCATTTCACTTCTGTCAAAATATTGTTGGAAGACCCAGAAATAGTTGTACACTAGCTTAAGTTTTCTACTCTTTAGAACTTCACCCATGAAGGTTGCATAGGTTATAAATTCATATGTACGAAGGTATTTTTTATTAACATTGGAAAGTTTTCATGTCCACACTGAAAAATGTAACATCCAAAACCACTTGAAATAAAATGTGTTATGGACACAGTACATTTGGAAGGTTATATCTTCTTGACAATCTCGTCAATAATTCAATTAATTATCAGAACAAAAAATTAGACATGCCATCATCATTGTTCAAGGTTAACAGGTTTTAACATCCGACTCTATATGTAGCTTTAATATCTGACTCTAGCTGATGATTAATCAGATATCATCAAGTGACTGTAAAAGTGTAAATTTATAAATAATACATAGGTAAACCTATGGAGAGGACGAAGGCATTCTCAACAGTTTTACATGTTCAGTTAATCCCTTTGGGGATTCCATCGTATTGCCCCCTGCTGGGGGCAACACGACTGAATCAGCAAAGGGATTAACATTCAGTGCTTTTATCACGTAAATCACTAAATGTCCCGGTCATTCACTCTTTGTTTTAAATAAAATATTGAGTGGCTGACGGTTTCCTTGGTGCTAAAACTAAAATAAAATCTATGTGGTATTTATTAGTCATGAATTAAATGCACAAACATGTTTTTATGCTATATATATTTTTCTGTATACCAGCGTATCCATCATTTCGTGCAGATCACATTACCAGAATAATGGAGGCGCTTCGTGATTGGGTTCAATGTACAACCCTAGTCATTATGGCCTAGTCTCTGTCTACAAAACGTTTCTTAGTGTGGTGGTTTATTACTTCGTTTGCAATGCGCTTTTAAGTAATGACTTTGCATTTCTGACATTATGTTCATGTCACGCGCAAATTCCCGATGTGAGCAAAAATTTTACCATTAGTAGTACGGGTCCCCGGATGTAGTAGGAATAAAAAACGTGAGCTTCTCTATTATTTTTGTCAATGTTTTGCAAATTTAAGCGCATTTTATCTCTACAACAAGACAGTTTTTGGTGTCCACCATTACATCCAAACTGATATAATTTTCCAGCTGTGCTGTTGAGTCTGACAAAGAAAATTTCAAATAAGTATCTTCTACTTATTATTTTATTAGATTTTTGGACATTTTTCTTCTATGCTAAAGTGTTAGACAATCAAAATAACAACTCTGAATTTTTAGCATATGATGTCACAAATATTGTTCCCATTACTACAGAATGACCCATATAGTGCTGATACAGATTCAGGAAAATGACATCAAGAAAGTTGCATCTGCTATGATCTGGGATACGTTTTATAATCGTGAGTGTTTTGACGATTTAATGTTTCAATTTAAGCGGGAAATTGTAATAAAACATTTGATATGATTTGATTTTGTACACCATACATTCCGTTTTTATTTTGAATTTGTAATTAATACTAACCAGGGCTGCCAAACCTAGAATTGTATACACATTTTTTTTATGGGTTTTAATACTAAATAAGAGGTGTCTTACAATAATTTGTTCATGGATGGGTCAATTAATCATCAAAAAGTAAGTTAGTTAGTAATTATAGAGGGCAAAGCCCTCGTATATGTACAGAAGCTCACATTTT
>BROG01000875.1:0-248426 GCA_030159075.1 Atrina japonica
ACAACTGTGACACGTGACTCCATCATAAAATCAGTATAGTCTAAACAAACCAAGTACCTGGTAGTATGTTAGTACTAACATGTGCTTAACCAAAATGTCACGTGTATCTTACTTGTTCAAAATTTCATACATCTTCCTTTCTTATTATTGTTAAATGTTTTCAGCTTCAACGGAAGACCTTTCAAACATCATTAATTCTAAATTTCATACATATTGTATTAAGATTAACGATTTGCTCTGTACTAATCTAATTGATTTATTGGAAATGAATTTTACAGATTTGAAATTGTACTCAGCTCCAACAACTTGAGGCTAATTAGGCCAAGTTAAATATTCTCGGCGGCGATGGACATTTTATTTCGATCAAGGTGTATCCATTGCTTAATGCTTGATAAATAATGTATTTATTCTAAAAAGTGACAGGTGAAAAATCAAGCCTTTAACATACTAATGAACAACCATACAATATATACAAAAAAGGACCATGTCTTCCACAATGTTCCACTGGGAGCAAACAGACAAGTACTAAAACATAATCTGCCTCGTGCATCTTTGGACTTTGGCAGGCAAGTATAAAACATACGCAGCCTTGTCTTAAAAAAATTCCACTAGGAACGAATAGACAAGTACTAAAATATGCTCTGCTTCGTGCATCTTTGGGATTTGTCTGGCAGGTATAAAACATACTCTGCCTCATACGTCTGTGGGATCCACCACAAAGGCAAAATATTATCGAAACAGAAATTTAATACCTGAAAAATTCCTATCATCGACTTAAAGTGCACCCTAAATGAAAAATGAAAATTTCAGTATTTATAGAACTCATCATTCTAAGAACAAAATCGAAAACCCGATCAAAGTCGGTGCACGCGTTTTCGAAATATTAGCGAGAAATTACAAAACTCACTTTCCGAACGGCTCAAGTAGTCAGAAAGTTTCGGAGCTTCGTGTGCCATCACAACGCGGACTCCGGTTGTGAAGTACGTCCTTCACTATAGGCTTAGTATCAGCGCTGCATCAGGTGTGGACGGCAATTATTACACTTGCTGGTTTATTGAATGAATGTATTTTTGTGTCCAATGATGTAGGAATAACTGTCGCAGTGGTGATTTTTATTTGGAAATTTTTAATTGATCAATAAATCGAGATTAAATTGTAACATTTTCCTTGTTAGACAGCGATATTCTACATAAATAAATCTAGCTTTTTCATTATTTATGAATCTATGCTTACTTCTCTGCATAAAATAGCATAATTGTCATCCATCGAGAACAAATAATTAAACTATAAACTTTGCGGAATTAAATTGTAAAAACAAAACAATTGAATTAATTTTTTTATTTTTTCATAAGTTGATGTCGTAGTATTAGGCGTAAATTGTATGTTATTTTGAAAAGACAACTGCTGTAAATATCACATTGTGTTTATTGGCAGAGCAAATTAAGTACATATATAATGGAAATTTAGAGCAACTGTAATGAAAATGGAAATTTAACGAAAATACGTATACTTAAGTAATATTTGGCTCTGATAGCACCATTTAAAAATCTAAATTCTTTTAAAAATAGACGGATTTCGGCTATATGTTTAGATTTATTATTTGGCATTACGTTTTTAATAAATCTAATAAACAATAATGACTCATAATTATTTCCCCCTGTGCCGTGGTTTCATTCACTGTTGGTTCAAGATTACGCGTCAGTTATAAAAATAACTTTATCACTCTTAAAATATCGTACGGAAACATATAATAAATTAAATTTAACGTATCAAACTTTTTATTATATGAAAAAATAAGTTAAAATGTAGTATTTATACATGTAAATTGTATTTTACAATATTATCAATTTACTAAAAAAAAAAAAAACATTTTCGTTACGTGTGACATACAAAGGTGTATTTTGCCGAATGCCTACGAGACTAACTCTACACCCGATCATCTCGGAAATTAAAATTTTTAGTTGGGTCCCGAATGGAAGCTGCATTATACTTTCAAGCTCCGATTATGTGCGAACAAAGGACCACAAGGAGGTGGAATGTTTTATTCTTTTTATTCTATATTTGCATTTCGTCTGAGACTAATGTTTCATATGATTCTAATGATAGTTATATCATTTTATTTGTTAAAACAAAATCAAAATATGCATACGATTAATTTTCAATCAAAAATAACAATTTTCATCACTCGTATCTATTTTGATCATTTAATCTATCATCAGTCAATATGTATTTATTTATCTATTTATCCTTTTATTAATTTCTCGCTTTACATGAATTATTAAATATCGACTTTTATGAAATTCATTCAGACATAAAAAAAAAATCGTATGTAGTTTTATATACAGTCGGAAGGCATTAAGTTATCTCGGTCTACAAACCCACCCACCCACAAAGAATCCTGGCGCAGTTTTATATACAGTACGGAAGGGATTAAGTTATCTCGGACTACAAACCCACCCACCCACCAAGAATCCTGGCGCAGTTTTATATACAGTACGGAAGGGATTAAGTTATCTCGGACTACAAACCCATCCACCCACCAAGAATCCTGGCGCGGTTACATGAAATGACAATGTATTGGAAGGTGTGAAGTAAGTGGTGTTTTTAGGATTAAAAACAGCATACATCACAGGCGGCCGTTGTTCTTTTTTCTTTATAAAACACGAGAACGCACGAAAGAAACTCAAAATAAAGCGTGATCCGTCCGTAAATATGACACTGAAAAAAACCCAAATCATGTTCGTTATATGACTGCATTTAAATAAAATGATTTCATGTATTTAAAGAGTGGCAAAATAATGATTTATTTGGTAACTTTTGGATTTTAACAACGATGAATATGACTTGCTTTCCCGTCCACTTTTAATTTCAACCATGACAGTAGTCATTCCGTGACGTCACAGTTTTAACTCACAAATTTTCCAGAAGTGGAATGAATTCTTAATTGGTTTTCCGAAGCAGGTAAAATCGCTCTATTTAGCGGTCAATATCTCGAGAACGCGCCTACCGTTTTTTGACCGGGTTTTCGATGGTGTTCTTAGAATGATGAGTTCTATAAATACAGAAATGTTCATTTTTTCACTCCCCTGGTATAACATTTAAGATTGACATAAATATATGACATCAATATGAAATGAATATATGGCATTAATTAAACATCAATACAAAAGTTTGTTTTTTTTTTTTGGTATCATGTAAAGTTTCTAACATTCTTAGACTTATTCATTCAAATACCAGTGTAATAAACAAGATCCTATATGCGTTGCAGATAAACTTTAAACTTTTTAATATTCTATAGTCTTTTCCGAAATGTCTTTGTCCCTGACAGATTCATTTGAAGTATTTTAAAATCAGTTTATAGTCTGTATCTAAACGTCTTTACCGTTGGTAGATTTACGTCATATCTTTTAACATATCATAGTCTGTATCTAAATGTATTTACTTGTAATTGAGTTATTCCACATCTCTAAGCGAGATAATTTACGCGTGGGGCTAATTTACACTAAACATGCTAAATATGCGGCAAAGAGTTTTTTTTGTGTAAATTACCCCGGCGTACCAGGTCCACAGATGTTCCACGAAGTATCATTTATTACAGGGCTGTTAAGTTGAGCTGTTAAGCTTATCAATTAATACAGGGCTGTTAAGTTAAGCTGTTAAGCTTATCATTTAATAAAGAGCTGTTAAGTTAAGCTGTTAAGCTTATCATTTAATAAAGGGCTGTTAAGTAAGACATTAAGTTGTGACATCAAATAAAAAAAAAAAACACATAAGGAATTTGCATAAGAAAATCACGTAACTAACAACACACAGAAATATCAACGATTACAGCACTGTAGTCTAAATGACTTTACCTTTGATTTATCATGTTGATTTGGTTTTCTAAAGAAGTTTGATTTTGGCATTTAATACGGTTAACGTATATATCAGCCATAAGCTTGTCCCAGTAAGACAAAGTTCTGTCCTCTGTAAACACATGAAGATTAGATGTCAATAGATCCAACTATTACAGGTAAAATCTTTTTGAAATTTCGCATTGTAAAGTTTGCAAAGTATTAGTGTCAGAAAGCAAACATGTTCATATACAAAGTATTGGTGTCAGAAAACAAACATGTTCTTATACGAAGTATTGTAGTCAGAAAATAAACATGTTCATATACGAAGTATTGTAGTCAGAAAACAAACATGTTCATATACGAAGTATTGGTGTCAGAAAACAAACGTGCTCATATACGAATTATTGGTGTCAGAAAACAAACATGTTCATATACGAAGTATTGGTGTCAGAAAACAAACATGTTCATATGTGAGGTATTTGTGTCAAAAGATTTTGATGAAGAGCAAGCGTTGAAGATAAGAATATAACATGGCATATGGAAACATTTTAGGCATTTGGAAGCACATTCTTCTTTCCGCCCAATGTATTTTCACATTTCACAAAGTTTTATAACAAATTACTTATCACCTGCACCATTAGGTGATAAAAATAATTCTTTTCCAAAACTAAGCTTATCACGACAGACTGAGGACGAAATGATCTGTCAATATGAATTATTCTAACAACGTGGCTACAGATCTAGATCTGCTCCTCATCCGACCTGACTAAATATTAAATGTTTGGTTGATCTTTTAAAAGTACTTGCTTCATGTAAAGTCTCGTTGAAGTTCAACGATTCCGGAAAAGAAATAGACAATGTGAAACGTTTACAGACGGGCTTGGAAGGATCACTATAGCACTATAGCAACAGAGGTTAAAATACTGAAAATATCAACTTGAATGTGCGGACTGCAGTTACAAATTGCATTTGATAAACTATGTTTTTTATTTCAATACGCTAGCTATATATAATCAATTGATTATAACGTTCACAGACACATACATAAATCCACACATGCGCCCATGCCTGTGCGTGCACACACACATACCCCTCCCACAGGCTTGTGCACAAACACGCATAACTATTAGCATACATTAAAAAAGAACACAACATGCGTGTTCATGATATATCAAACATCAAACTTATCACTTACCATTCTCTGTATCATTGTAATTTTTGGACCAAGTTCATGATTTACAGACAGCACTCGGAGCATCCGGAAGAAATATACTAACAAGGAAATAACGTAGATGATTCTTGCTGCTTCTAAATACTCATAGCTCAGGTTACAGCGTAATATGGCGGCACAGAAAAACAATACTATAGTTAAAATATCCACTTTGTTCCAGACATTTTTAAAGTAACATTTGAGAGGTTTCATTATTTTCTTGCAACACCTCAAGCATCTTCGGTTCTTTGTCATGCTTATCCCAGTACGTTCCTTGGCAGTAACAAATTACAATCTCAAATTACAATGACAACATTTAAAACCTATTTCAGACTGTATAAGTCAGAATTCATCATCTGTCAATATTAGTCAGAATACAGACAATGACGTATTAGTCAGACTTTATCCATTTTTATTTGTTCATTATATCATGCCACATAGGTGTCGGAAGCAAATTGAAAGTGTGTGTGTTTGGGGGGGGGGACACACGGCAGAAACGTCTGGGGGCTAAGGCCCAATTTTCAACACCTATGTCTAAAGTTAGCCCCCCCTAGCCCCCCCCCCCGGTTCCGACGCCTATGTGCCAATTAGCAGGAATACGGAGTGGAAACACATGGTAACCATAAATGACTCGATATACTAATTTCAATGTATTTCAGTTACTTATCGTAATATTTGAGTAAAAAAAAATATTTAAATTATAAGAAATGTTATTTTTTACAATTTGTGTATTATAATGACTTTTTTGCTTAGTTAAATGCATTAAAAACCTTAAGTTGTAGAGGAACGGAAAGACAGACTACAAACACGCATCCATCCATTATTATAGAAATACATACATTGGAAAATCATATCAGTTTATACCTGACGGATTTCCTCAATTAGAAGAACGCCAACCAAACATACAGTACGATCTCGAGATAGTGGAAATAAGTCGGGGTCCTGTGATAATAGGTCAGGGCCCAAAATAATATCTCGGGTCCCCGAGATGTTTTTTTTTCATCATGTCACTTTTATGGCTCCGTAGTTTCCTTACATTTGGTTTAAATAATTATATAGGGTGTTTTAAATTCAACCAATTTTAAAACAATTTTGTGCGGAACTCAGACCATCATTATTTCCAACTGGTTTTTAAGTGACAATAAGGTTGATTCAATGGCATTATAGTGGTCTTCGTTCAGCTGACCTCTCAACAACCGAAGCGATCTCGACGAGTTTTGCATGTCGTATATTATCTTATCACAATCCACATCGTTGTTATCCCATCAACATTGTGTAAGTAATATTGTCTGGTGGGCCTTCTGGAGAATATCTTCCTTTGCGCTTTTGTTCTTCCATAGATATAGGTCTAGTAATATTCAATCCGGATCTACATATAATTATGGAAGAAATGGGGAGCATTAGGTTTTTACTGTTCGCAAATTTGCATATGTTATATCACCTAATCGAATAGATGATATCAGCAATTCGAAAAGGTGAAATCACTTATAAAAACGTATAAAGTGACATCACTAATTCGAAGAAGTGATATCTCCTATTCGAATAGATGATATCACTTATTCGAATACGAGATATCACTTATTATTTCTTATAAGTGATATCACTTATTCGAATAAGTGATATGAATCACCAATTCGAATAGGTGATATCACTTATTCGAATAGATGATATCACTTACTCGGTATTATTGGTCATATCACCCATTCGATAAGTGATATCACTTACTGAATGAATGATATCACCTATTCGAATAAGTGATATCACTAAATGGTATTAAAAAGTAAAACAGCGCCCTATACATTTTGATTTACCAAGGATTTTACGAGCCGGCCTGGCTCATTCGGTAGCGCGCTCGACTCTTGATCGAGTTCGATTCCAGACGGCGGCAGGTCTGTTTCCTGTCCTTCGGACTCGGACAATAAAAACCGAGGCCACAGTAGGTGTCGGCACGTTACGAACCCTCAATGCTCGATGGCCGTAAGTGCCGAGCGTAGGCCAAAATCTGAAGTCCTTCAACGGCATTTGGTGACGTCTTGATATGAGTGAAAGAATCTTGAGTTGGACGCTAAACATCAATAAACAAACAAACAAACAAGAGATATTACCAAAAAGTCCCCCTCTTTTCCCAACACTTTCATTGCACTCACTACCCATGAGTTTCTGCACTTTCAGCACATAAGCACTTAATTATATTCGAAGTGATAACATATATCTTTAAAACAATGTAAAGGCCACTTATGACAATTATTGTGTATAAAATCTGTTTACAGGAGATAGCTATCCTAATGTTGTAAACTTATTGCCCAATCCTATCCAATGTACAAATGTATATATTGAATAAAATGTTTAATCTAATATACTCTATCATTCTCTCATACACGAGCGCCATTTTTTAATCACTGGTTTATCAAAATACACATTTGTAATGTAATTTATAAATGACACCAAAATTAATGTATGGTCGTTTATGTAGGCATAATTGCGTGAAATTTATTCGATTCACAAAACAATGCGATTGGAAGTTCTATAGCCTACAATAAAATGAATAAAAGTGTAAATATATATATTCTGATATAACATTTACTCTACTTATAACACTATATGAGAGAGTGTAACACACAGGGCGGATCCAGGAATTTTCAAAGATGGGGTGTAAAGTTTTTGTTTTTGTGTGTGTGTTGTTTTTTTTTTTGGGGGGGGGGGGGTGACAAGACGCCATAAGCGTGAAAATGCTGCGTTTATTCTATTTAAAATATTAGAAATCATTGATGGTTAAATTTTCAGGTTTTTAGGTCAAACTTAGCACAAGGCAAAAGCATATAAATTTTGCAAATTTTGTTTACAAATAAATGTTCATGCTGATAAAACGCAAACGAAAATTTCTTCACAGATATGTATGGCAAACACTGTAAAAGGAAATGAGAAAATGAAATAAAACAAAGAGAAGTCAAAAGCCATAAAATTCAAAAAGAGCCAGACAAATATTGGGTGGATCTAGGATTTCACGTTAGAGGGAAGGAAGAGTATGTAATTTTCACGTTTCCCTGAACGTAGCGAGTCGCAAAAATTTTGGTAATTTATTTTGATTAATTTTCCAACATTATATTGAAAATATATACAGGTTTTAAACATTTCTTTGCTTTTGAGTTGATTTTTACTGTACATACATCTGTGTACTTTGGCATCCAAAGTAGTTGGGGGGGGGGGGTACATACGCCCTTTACGCCTCCTTGAGTCCGCTTCTGGTGTCACATGCTTATAAGTTTAAGTTGAGAGAGAATCTTGTCTATACACCTAAAAATATACAATTCTTGCATAAATATTCCATCACCTGTAACTATGTGCAGTTATCAAGGAAGGATTCAGATGGGAGCACAGCGAGAGTTCGACCTCTAACGCGTACAAAAGAAGATGCATCGTGTCGTCATTAGTAACATATTGCAGATCAATGGATTCATTTTATTCAGTCCATACTGAATATCTATATGTTGAGAGTAGGACTCTTCAATGTCTTGAATAGCAAAAACATTTGTCAACAATTATTAGTTCGACATATACAAAATTCATTTTATTTGTGCCAAAAAGCAGGTCCGAGATCATTTTCAGATTAATTTTAACCAACATAAACAGCATTTCCTAAACATTACGGGTTTAGAAGATGGAGCTATGTTGAATATCTAAATAGGTACACACGAAGTTTTATCAAAATATCTTAAGATGAAGAAATAGAGCATTTACTATATATGTAGTATTTGTTCATTAAAAGAACATTATACTTAAAGATTGATATTAAGAGACGCATATTTTTAACTGTACAAATACGGTTGTGTTTCCTGAATACTTTTTCATTTACCCTAACGTCAAATCTCTAAACAATTGTACTACTTTTACACCAACCCTTATTTGTTGTGGTCAATATTTATTTATAGCCAGTGTAAGTGTAGAAACTGGTTATGTTTGTATTGCGTTATCTACACTGATAATTTGCTTTATTCATAAATTGCATGAGTTTCACCTCAACTGGTCCTGTAAGTACGCTGTCCGATATGCGTATTACCGGACATCACATTTTGCACACAACCTGGCCAGTCGAATAATTGTAAGAACTAATATTTATGTATTAGTTTGATTTAAGTTATTTTAATTAGTAATTTTGTATTTGTTTCTTTGTAAAAGTTTATGAAATGAACTTTAATCAGGTTTATTCGTTAATACATGAGTTTGAGTATATAATTCTGATATTTATGAAATATGAGTATTATTGTTATAAGTGTCAATTACACAATAAATTCTTGCTTGTAATCGCAAGTTATTAATGAATATGCATAGGCGTCGGAACGGGGGGGGGCTTTTGCAAAGATAGACATAGGTGTTGAAAATTGGGTCTTAGCCCCCAGACGTTTCTGGCGTGTGTGTGTTTTAAGTGTTTTAAGTTAGTTTACCCCCCCACTTTCAAATCGCTTCCGACGCCATTGATATGTATTTATTGTGATTGTGCAATTATTTGAGTAGTAACAGTGTGTGTGACGAAATTCATTTGTTTTGTTTTCCAGGTCGAAAAGTACTAGAAAGTAGTCGAGTAAGTCAAGACAGAACCTAATTTCACATATTGGTATATATCTATTTTATACTTTTGTTTTTAACACATCATGACTGTCATTTTGTATTTCTGTATTTTTGGTCAATTTTATAATGATGTTACATTTTTGTAAATACATATAATCGAATTCCAAACATTTGTAAAAATGTAATGTTAGTTTTATTACGATTCAAAACTTTCAGATTTAATGGTATTTTGATAACTGAGATTTTAAACATTTTGAGATTTGATATTTGTAAGTTTCTGATATTTTCATCATGTTTATAGTATTTTATTTATATTATTTCAGAGTTTCGAAATATTTATAACATGTGATTGGAAGCTATCAATAAATAATGGAACTTTGTACAAGACTTGGTCATCTTTAATTTACCAAAGCTAGACCGATTACATATAATTATCCAGATCATTTTGCAAGACGTGATTTTATGAAGAGGAATGTAATTCAATTCTTTATTTCTTTGTGCCAATGGATATATCAGCATAACATACACAATATATACATGAATATGCCCTACATATGTTGAGAAAGTGACATCAATATAGTGAAAGTCGGTCGGGCTTGAAATACACTGATAGTATCCGTATTTCGTTGTGTTTGTTTGTTTGTTTATTGTTGTTTAACGTCCCACTCAAGAATCTTTCACTCATATGGAGACGTCATCAAATGCCGGTGAAGGGCTTCAAATTTTGGCCTATGCTCGGCACTTACGGCCATTGAGCAGTGAGGGTTCTTTAACGTGCCGACACCCACGGGACCTCCAGTTTTTACTGTCTCATCCGAAAGACAGGAAACCAACCTGTTGGGACTCGAACTCACGACCTCACGATCGACAGTCGAGCGCGCTACCGACTGAGCCAGGCCAGCATTTCTTGCTAAACAAGCTCCTTTAATAATATATGCTGACATGTACTTCTGTAGTATCTCATACATTTTAAAAGTTGAAGTTCACCAATTTTAATTACAATAATTAGTTGATTGGTAACTTGTTTTGATTAAGCATTACGTTGTTGTCACACTACACCATATAGCGCTAACAGACGTCGAACGTGTAGAATAAAATGCGACAGAAAATTATACGGTGGCGAAATGTGCTATGGCGATTGATGTATGGGACGCATAAAACGGACAAAACCACAATGAACGCACGATCGACGCAATATACAAGACGTACAACGTTCAATTCACGGACATCACCGTATTAGTAACGGACTTGTACCGTATAAAAACTATATGGAACGGACGAAATGTTCTTTGAACGTCATACGAACGTATTTCTATCGGTCACGTGACAGACAAAACGGGTATACAAATTTTGGACTTTTTTTTGTTATGACACAATAGTTTCCGCTCGCGTCTGATTAACACGTTATTCCAAAATGCCAAAAGCGAAATCAACGAAAACTAGCAAAAAAAAGCAAGGCCATGGCACGGAGGAAGACCCCAATAATAATTTTCAGCATTATTATTTCACAAAAGCAGCATTGCCTTCCCTAGTTACTCATAAAACACATAAAGGATATCCATCATAGTCATCCCAGAGGACACATTCATAAAACTATAAACTTTTATACTTTAATCATACATACATACATGTACATCACTAAGGTGAAAAATAGTTGTTTAATCGATGCATCAGTTCAGGAGGATAATATTTCAAAAAAGGTAACCTCCATTCAACACAATTGTACTCGTACATGATGCGGGATCAAAATCACAATAACCATCTAATAGCACTATGTCAAATCATAATTTGTTTGTACTAGCTATGCATACATAGTATTTTTCTGCAATTTGAAGCAATTCAATATCTGCATAAATATAGTAAAATAATACGCGTATGCAAATTTGTAATCATACAACATTTCAATTAAATTCGTACATTTATAGTATATGTAGTCTTACATTTAAAGATATATTTACTTACATGCCTAACACGATGATACATAAAATATTGTAAGCGGTGGTTACCAAAGCAACTGACCCATAGACTCATTGGTGCTCTATTTCACACAAAGAGACTACAGTGTCGATTTGGGAACCCCATTTCTCGTGGCTCCCTTTCTTTTTTTTCTTTTTTTTAATTTCATTCTGCAACATGCATGTAAAATACAAATAAACATCACATAGATCATTTACACCACCAGGAAAAATATTTTTTTTATAAAGAGAAAGTATATTCATATTATCCAACGCATTAAATCTACATTAAACAAAAGCACTGAAATTGACCCTGATTAATAGTAATACGTAATTCAAAAGATGATAATATCAATATTAAAATATTTAGATATTTCATAGGACTGTATCCCTATATACATATTTTCTCTAAATCCTTAATCATTTTTAGAAAAAAAAATCCAGTAAAACAGACTGATTTATTACTGGCATTAATAAGTAAACACATTCAATTTTTTAAAGGAAAACAATTGTCTTGATTTTGTATACTTGTAATACTTGTACTTGAGGTTAACATCAACAAATAAGAGCTATACACAAAAATAAAAATCTTATATTCCTATATATTTTTATAGTAGGATCAGGTCCAGTGTGGTATGCATATACACATAGTAAGGTTGAGTTAACCAATTGCAAGTGAATAACTGTCAAACTGGGTTTCTCAAGCAGTTTTCACCAAATATATAGGAATTTCAGACTTTTTATGCCTGTGTATATCTTTTTTTGTATATCAATCTAAGTATCAAAAACGACAGGACAAAAACAGATAAGGTCCCTTAAAAAATAAACGAATTTACAGCTTAATTATTGAATTTAAAAATCAAAGTTATACAATTAAAAAACATACGTTTTAGATGCCAACTGTACAATCACCACCATTTAAACACTACTAACGTCGATTTGCATTTCTCTTTGTATATATCTTGTTACACGTATAACAAAACTGTACATAGATATGTATAAAAACTAAAAATATTTGAGTCAAACTGTCCATTTTAAATCACATCATTAACAATTAACATTTATCAATAAACAATAAAATTCAAGATGACCACTATCGCTGTTAGAATCAACAAAGACGCTGATAAAATGCCGTTAGTGTTACGTAGAGCTCGATCAAATATTAATAAAAATATAATCCAAACATTTTGTGTGTGTCACAGAAGTGAAATGTATGTAGATATTTTGAGTATATAATCTGTAACATGTGTTATAAGAGTGTATTGCATGTGTAAATGTTTAGTCTAAGTATTTTGCTACAATCAGTGCACCTGCACTACAACTAAGTGCCGTTGACCAGACCCACAGAACGTCGTCCTCACCCACAAACACACCATCTATCCATTCTGATCCCTGTAGGTGATAAGTGCACTTACACGTGCCCTCCCGACTTAACAAATGTATATACTCACTGTCAACTGAAGCAATGATCAGGTGTCCGTGCCTGTCTCCAGTTAGGTTTGTTATGTTTCTCTTTAACTCTGTCGTAGTCCGGTCAATGTGTCTGATCATTTGACCCCCGCCGTCTACAAACACGAGTCTACCACCCTTACAATCGCCGTCCTGTACACAGAATGTGTCACGCGAGACAGCATGTATACCGAACAGTTTTGTAGAAGTAAAGAAGTGGGAATTAAGTTTCGAAATCTTCTTGCCATGTGCGGAGAAAGTGATGACTTTATCTTTAGTTATATGAGTCATTCTGACACACACAAACACGTCATCTTGACGCGTTGTAACTAAACCATTGACATACTTTACACCTACTCCAGATATGTCGGTAAACTTATGCACATCACCTGACTTGTTTACGCGTGAGATGATTTTTGTACCACGACCTGACACAAGTAGCTCACCTTTTGTAGTCAGCGCTGTGTACTTTGTATCATGAGAAAGCTGAACTCTCAGCAGCTGATCACCGTGTTGATTGATGATTTTTACTGCATTTGTGGTCAAACCAATCCAACACGTGTTGTCGTCTGGTGTACAACTGACAATAAGTTCAAATGTGTCTAGTGACAACGTAACTCGGGTAACTGATAATTCATTTCTTAGTAAAGGAGATGGCTCTATATGAGTGTCAATTGTGAAGGTTGTCTTCGGCCTATCGACAATTTGTAATGAACCAAGTGGGTTGTTCCCCTGTTCCCACAGTGTGGATGGAGAAAATATATAGTTGTTTGGAAGTTTAATGAACATCATAATTGATGTAGAATTTAATTTCTTGTTGCCATCATTTACTAATTGTAAAACCCCCGCGTCCGGAACAAGATTTATTTGTGTTTTTATCGATGTAGTTATATTTTCGATTGATGTTTTGAGGTCCTGGAGCATTTGCTTTTGACCATTTAATGTTTCATGCGTTGATACCTGTGTACATTTTAATTTCCAGATTAAATGTGATCTTTGAGAATCTATGTCTTTATGTATTTTTTCAGTCAATGCTTCGATTAAACTTTTTTGCTTTTCCATACTATCATCAATATTTGTTAAGTGATCCTTGATACTGTCTGATATTTTATTAATTTCAGGTAAATGTTTTCTCTGTTGATTTACTCTTTTCATTAAAGGGGGTTTTAACATTTCAGCGTCTTTGTCGATATCTATAAGATTACATTGGGCATGTGTTGTCCTTCGACATTTATAACAAATATTTATCTGACAATTCTCACAATAATATGAAAATATCAAGTCATGCGGTTGACATTTGGTGTTTAAATGTTGAACAATCATCCACTCAAATTCCGTGATTATTTTATGATCTTTATGAAGTTTGTTATGTACTCGTAAACATGTTAAACACATGGTTTTTACACAGTTCGTACAATGCCAAAGATGGTCTTTCCTGGAATCGCACAAGTCGCATTGCACTTTCACGTCATCCTGGGTATATCCCACAGATGTCTTAATATCTTCTGGTGTCGATGAATAAGCCATGCTGGTCCTTGTAGTTTTGAAGATTTCTTACCCGTGAAATTAGATCTCCTGGTAATAACCTATGTTTGAAATAGTAAAATATCTATATTATAGCAATAACGAAAAATGATAAATTCCATGGAAACAGTTAACAAGAGACAAACTATGAATGGTAAATTGTAGGATTTGTGTTGGAATCCAGGCCGATGTAGGCTGGGGATAATTAAGTGACTGTTCCTTAGCTAAGAACTAAATATTGTAAACATAATACTAAAGTTATAATGATCAAGACGATATCGTTTCTGTCAATTAGACTTCATCAGTTGAGCTCCAATTTGAAAAGTATGTGTATTTTTTAAAGATAAAGTGGTATCATAATGGCCAAATAATATCGCTAAAAGTTTAGCCGAAATCCGTCTAAGAGTAACCATTGTAAAAAAATGACTATCTTAGCTTTAGACAAATTTCAGATTTTGAATTGTGTTAACAGTGCCAAATATTACTTTACTAAGCGATGCTATTCACTGGCCTTCCCCATTGGGGTTTAGATTATGAGTTAGTCAGAACAGTCATAGTTTTTGCCTAGGCATACTACAGGCCTAGATATAACATTACCTTAAGCAAATGAGGTTTTCATATGTGTAGAATTTTAACATGGAGGCAATAAATGAATTTACAAAATGTCCCAAGCCTCAATTACGGCTACAAGCACGACCATTTCAAAAAATGAGTAAGCCCCGTTCACACGATCGAATTTTTCTTCTATGAGTTTCCTTTGTATGATATGATAACTATGATAATGTGAACGGTCAAAGAAAGAACTTTGACGGACTTTGATGGAATATAAACTGATACTATTTTTCTTCAAATTTTGAAGGACTTTGATGATATTCAGCCAATTAAAGCAGATATTCGATATGACGTAATCAATTTCTACATGTTATAAGCCCATGACTCCCACATGTTCTTGTACAAGTCGCTCAAAAGACCTTGATAGTGTGAACAGGTGACTTCATAAAAAAACTGTGACCAAGTTGTCTTTGACAGACTATGACAAAGAAAACTTTGATCGTGTGAACGGGGCTTAATTTGATATTTACGACCAATTATGACCAGATCTACGCAACAACAGCTCGCGAATGTAAATTACTTTTGTAAGTGCCACACATCATAATTGTTTACGTAGCAAGTGTAGGTGTGATTATAATTTGAATTTTGAATGATGTTTCGCCACACTCGGCAATTTTTCACTCATATGGTGGCGGACAGTTTTTAATGACGAAGGAGAAAATCCAGTCACAATGTATCCGGGAAGAGTACATCGGCCTTCCGCAAGTTATCATTTCTTGCAAAAAAGCGGGGTTCGAAATGCGCTGACCAGAAGTGAGAGACTTCAAAGTTCAAAAAGCGATAATGTAAAGGCCACTGTAGGTTGATGAAAGGGTTTTATGTTGTGTTTTATGGTCAAGGAACGTAATACCTCTTGACGAAACAAGCTCATTTGAAGTCTCATCCACGTCTGATTGAATTATCTTTATTGTGGGAACGGTATTGTCTTAATTAGTTCTCATACATCACTACAACACACTCCTCTGCTATCTGATAAGCTGAGCCCTACATCATCATTATCGTCATCATCATCATCGATACGTATAATATTGGATTAAAATAAATTTAAAAACAGTAATAAGATTACCCAAATATGAAATACACACGGATGAAATCAAGAGCTTGTAGATATTTTATGAAACAACAGCTTATCGTCAGTCATAAAGGGTCTTATTAACGAAATCATGAGAGACACCTGCGTTAAAACCTTGTATCATTACAAGCATATTAGGTTCAAATAGTACCTAAGTAAATGCGTTTTAATGTTATAAGCTTAAACAAAAACCAATTTGTGAAAAAAGCAGAAATATAAATTTTAGAGTACAGTGACCAATCACTCGTGATCCCAAAATGTAAGAGTTGAATCTTTTACTTCAGATAAAAAAGAGACCTCCCACAAAATCGGGAAAATATGACTGCTTCAGGTATAACCAGGGACATAAATGTATAATATATCTAAAATATATTTGTGTAGTTTATTCTTGCAAATTTCCAACGTCCATGATAAATAGATTACAATGTATATGTGTATACTGATATACTGAATTCACATTAACCCCTTATGTGTTAGAGTATATGAGTATCAAAATAAGTAAATAAATGAAGAAATAATTTTTTTATAAATAAATAAATATATAAATAATGAATGAATAAATAAATCCCATCCTAGGACTTTCTGTCCTAAAGAAAACATTCACATGTTTATTTGATTATTGTCGAGGTTGTGGCTGTCGACCTTTGGTTATTTCTACAACAACAATAACGACAACAACAATAATAATAATAATAATAATAATAATAACTAGAGCTGAGCTTTTTGCGGAAGCAAAAAGGGGTGGGGGGGGGGTTCTACAACAACTTTGATACAGCTTCATAACGACAACGAAGTCCGAACAAAACAATTTTTGATATTTTGAGTTGAAATGTTGAAAACTTGACTTTTGACAGATGACCTAATAATAATTCCCTAGAAATCATCAACAATAATATAATAATAATAATAATGAATATAAATTATGATATGACCATTCATCAACACTAACCTATATATAAAAGTTCCGAAATTTTCAATTTCACCATTGCATGACCTTGAAATCAACTCGCGACATGTGTGCGTGACCTTGACCTTTCATCATTGAAATCAGCTCATTCCCTACAAATCATCAACACTAACCTATATATAAAAGTTCTAAAGTTTTTTTGAGGAGTTGCGATTAGAGATCGCTTTCCCTAACAAATTACATTGCGATGATGAAACCATATGTTCTTCAGGTACCACCTATATATAAAAGTTCTATAGTTTTTGAGTATTTTGATATATCTTACCTTTTAGAATGTATTGTCTAACACTAATGTATATTACGTAAATGGACCTTGACCTTTGGACCTTGAAACTTCACATACAAATTTCTCAGGTGCACCGTTTTTCGATAGTTGTGACCTTTCGTTTATACTGTCCTACATCTTATGTCTATACTAAAATCTGATAGTTCTAGAGGAATTGACCTTGACCTGAAATCACGTGACCTTGAAACTTTTTATTACTGAACAACTTTTTCTCATGCATATGCGGATACTAGTATACCAAACTGGCTGGGGACACTTTCTATGCTGTGCTTTCAGAAAATCCTTTCACTAGCATGTACATCACCCACAAAATGGGACATGAAAAAAAGTGATAAAGGGAGATAACGAGAAGGAAAGGAAATTTTTGAACCTATCTGTAGAATGTTGCTGTGCACAAACTGTTTTTGCTCTAGAGATGACACAAATCTACTAGGAAAAAAAAAAAAATAATAATAATATAAAATAATAATTGCAATAACAATAGGGTCATCCGACCTGAAGTCGGATGACCCTAATAATGAATATAAATTATGATATGACCATTTCCGTTCACATTGCATATCAACTCGCGACATGTGCGCGACATATCAGAAAACGGGAGCGATTAGAGATCGGTTTTTAATTACATTGCGAGATACCAGGTACCAGGTATATATCTTACCTTAGAATGTATTTGTCACCGATACAGGCAATTTAAAGATGACCCTGTATTACGAATTGCGGGATATTTCAAAAACAATATTATGATATTTCAAAACAATATTATGTAGTCTCGATACAAAGACACACAGGAAATGGTTGTCGTAGAAACCGCCCAACACTATTTATATCACCTTTGATATTACCGAGTAACTTCTTGTTCAGGTGAACATACCGTGACGGAATTCCAATCAATGCCTTGTACAATTATTCTCAGTATTCTAATTTTAACATGCATTTGCAATGCATCCTGCATTTATATTTCACGTAGATGTGCTTTGTGTAAACAGATATCACGTTACAAAGATTTGTGTGTTTACTCCATCTTCTCATTTCAAATACAAGGACAAATCATTTCAAAATAAATGTGCATACATGTATATAGGTATGATGTGACCTTGCCAAGTTTAACAATAGTGTGTTTGCAATATGTGACAGAAAACTAGGAATTTTCGGATTTAAAACAAACATTTCTTCCATACATTATCCCCTCTTGTATTTCGTCATGTAAATGTTTAAGTAATTATAAAATATCTATAAACAAATAAACTGTTCGTCGTTACCTGTAGATTACAATAGCATATTGAAGAAGGTTTCGGTATGTATATCCGATACTGGTTTTTTGGATTTCATTTAGAAAAGTAAGTCAGGCGAAATTTCCGTATCTAACTACATTGCAATACAACGTTACTTATTGCATGGGCGTATTGAACTCTGTATTACAACTGTATGATTACACATGCATGTAATAAAATTATGCATATATAAAGTGTAAGAAACAAAATGATTGACACACGGCCGCTTATGAAATTCCACGTAAAATCGCCATGAAAGCGCTCGGTACCTTTATTTATCTAGACATCTGAAGGTGTTAAACATTCTGTTGGTATGTTGCCTCCTGACTTACGTCTTGTAGTTATAGCAATTGCATCAATCGTAACTGTCACTTTACGATGACCAAACGGGGTGATTCTTAATCAGGATGTGATGGGAGTGACGGCTATGTTCGCTTTGATTTTCTTTGTCAGGCTCTGTTACATGTTAAGTTCATTATGTGGGAATGTTTTCCAGTTTACTTGTGGAAGGTCGGTGGTCGTTTTTCACTTTGTCTTGTTTTGTGACATCTATCTTACCTTTGTTCACAATCGTTCCTTGATCCTTGACACTTTCCCTTTTATAACATCATATGTAATCAAATATTAAATATTTTCATTCTCCAAAATGATTACAGACAACAGGGAGGCTATTGCTGTTTGTCCATTATCCTTCATTATAATCTTTAGAAAAAGCTATCTGGCAAATATCAGAGAAGAAAAATATTTACAATTGTAGACGAGTGTCTGATATGTATGGCACGCCAAAATCACATTGATGGGTTAAACTTAGATTTTCTAATTTAAACCCAGTTTTTCTCTTTTTCAACCTGGTTTTTCTTAGTAACCTACAATAACTGGAGAAAAACCCGGTTTAATTAAGAAAAACTAGGTTTTACTGCGCCAAAATCACAAAATGAGTTAAACCTATTCAGTAAAACCTACTTTAATTGAGGTAAACTAGATTTAACAGCGCCACAATCACATTGATTAATATTAATATGATTTTGGTGCAGTTGATCGTAGTTTTTCTCAGTTAACTCTATTTTTTCTCCAGTTAATGTGGGTTACAACAAAAAATAGGATTAACTGGAGAAAAATTAGGTTTAACTCGTAACCCACTTTAACTGGAGAAAAACTAGTTTAAACCTAAATTTTCTCAGTTACACCTAGTTTAAATCATAAATGTGATTTTGGCGTGCCATAGATATGTATGGCCGAATAAATGTGCAAAATAAATGAAATGAATACACGTTAAAAATGCAAAACAATAAATTTTATTTTCATTCAATATTGAAAAACTCCAACATTAATTTGGTCTTCCGAATGCCACTGAGACACAAACGGGAAATCAACAACTAGGCTATACGACAAAGGCGACGATTTCGACTTTCCTATCGTAAATTTCCCACATTTAAGTAGTAATATCCAACAATCACCTGCATATGGAGATTACATATCATAAATGATTCGATATGCCATAGCCTGTTCAACATACAAACATTTCAAATACAGAGGGAAACTACTCAAATTATTGACACAGGAATATCGAAAACCGTGTTTGATTTCAACGTTCCGCAAATTTTATGGTCGGTATAATAGTCTTGTTTGTAATTATTCTGTTTCACTAAATGAAATGTTGAGTTGCCTGTTCGATAGCAATTGATGAGACGTTTGTTTTAGGGGAAGGAACATATCTACCTTTTGTTTTATATCGGGAGTTTGTTTTAAGGGGTAGAAACACACATCTACTTTGTACTTTATATGGGGAGTTTGTTTTAAGGGGTAGAAACACACATCTACTTTGTGCTTTATATGGAGAGTTTGTTTTAAGGGGTAGAGACACCCCTTTGTTTTAAGGGGTAGAAACACACATCTACTTTGCGCTTTATATGGAGAGTTTGTTTTAAGGGGTAGAAACACACATCTACTTTGCGCTTTATATGGGGAAGTTTTTTGTTTTAAGGGGTAGGAAAGACACATCTACTTTGCGCTTTATATGTGGGAGTTTGTTTTAAGGGGGTAGAAAGACACATCGACTTTGCGCTTTATATGGAGAGTTTGTTTTAAGGGGTAGAAAGACACATCTACTTTGTGCTTTATATGGAGAGTTTGTTTTAAGGGGTAGTAAAAACACACATCTACTTTGTGCTTTATATGGAGAGTTTGTTTTAAGGGGTAGAAACACACATCTACTTTGTGCTTTATATGGAGAGTTTGTTTTAAGGGGTAGAAACACACATCTACTTTGCGCTTTATATGGGGAGTTTGTTTTAAGGGGGTTAGAAACACAAATCTACTTTGCGCTTTATATGGGGAGTTTGTTTTAAGGGGTAGAAACACACATCTACTTTGCGCTTTATATGGGGAGTTTGTTTTAAGGGGTAGAAACACACATCTACTTTGCGCTTTATATGGAGAGTTTGTTTTAAGGGGTAGAAACACACATCTACTTTGTGCTTTATATGGAGTTTGTTTTAAGGGGTAGAAACACACATCTACTTTGTGCTTTATATGGGGAGTTTGTCTTAAGGGGTAGAAACACACATCTACTTTGTGCTTTATATGGGGAGTTTGTCTTAAGGGGTAGAAACACACATCTACTGTGTGCTTTATATGGGGAGTTTGTTTTAAGGGGTAGAAACACACATCTACTTTGTGCTTTTTATGGAGAGTTTGTTTTAAGGGGTAGAAACACACATCTACTTTGTGCTTTATATGGGGAGTTTGTTTTAAGGGGTAGAAACACACATCTACTTTGTGCTTTATATGGAGAGTTTGTTTTAAGGGGTAGAAACACACATCTACTTTGTGCTTTATATGGAGAGTTTGTCTTAAGGGGTAGAAACACACATCTACTTTGTGCTTTATATGGAGAGTTTGTCTTAAGGGTTAGAAACACACATCTACTTTGTGCTTTATATGTGGAGTTTGTTTTAAGAGGGAAGGAACACATATCTAATTTGTGGTTTTCATGGAGAGTTTGTTTTAAGGGGTAGAAACACACATCTACTTTGTGGTTTATATGGAGAGTTTGTTTTAAGGGGTAGAAACACAAATCTACTTTGTGGTTTTTATGGAGAGTTTGTTTTAAGGGGTAGAAACACACATCTACTTTGTGCTTTATATGGAGAGTTTGTTTTAAGGGGTAGAAACACACATCTACTTTGTGCTTTATATGGAGAGTTTGTTTTAAGGGGTAGAAACACACATCTACTTTGTGCTTTTATATGCGGAGTTTGTCTTAAGGGGTAGAAACACACATCTACTTTGCGCTTTATATGGGGAGTTTGTCTTAAGGGGTAGAAACACACATCTACTTTGCACTTTATATGGGGAGTTTGTTTTAAGGGGTAGAAACACACATCTACTTTGCGCTTTATATGGGGAGTTTGTTTTAAGGGGTAGAAACACACATCTACTTTGCGCTTTATATGGGGAGTTTGTTTTAAGGGGTAGAAACACACATCTACTTTGTGGTTTATATGGAGAGTTTGTTTTAAGGGGTAGAAACACACATCGACTTTGTGCTTTATATGGGGAGTTTGTTTTAAGGGGTAGAAACACACATCTACTTTGTGCTTTATATGGGGAGTTTGTTTAAAGGGGTAGAAACACACATCTACTTTGTGCTTTTTATGGAGAGTTTGTTTTAAGGGGTAGAAACACACATCTACTTTGTGCTTTATTTGGAGAGTTTGTTTTAAGGGGTAGAAACACACATCGACTTTGTGCTTTATATGGGGAGTTTGTTTTAAGGGGTAGAAACACACATCTACTTTGTGCTTTATATGGGGAGTTTGTTTAAAGGGGTAGAAACACACATCTACTTTGTGCTTTATATGGAGAGTTTGTTTTAAGGGGTAGAGACACCCCTTTGTTTTAAGGGGTAGAAACACACATCTACTTTGCGCTTTATATGGAGAGTTTGTTTTAAGGGGTAGAAAGACACATCGACTTTGCGCTTTATATGGAGAGTTTGTTTTAAGGGGTAGAAAGACACATCTACTTTGTGCTTTATATGGAGAGTTTGTTTTAAGGGGTAGAAACACACATCTACTTTGTGCTTTATATGGAGAGTTTGTTTTAAGGGGTAGAAACACACATCTACTTTGTGCTTTATATGGAGAGTTTTTGTTTTAAGGGGTAGAAACACACATCTACTTTGCGCTTTATATGGGGAGTTTGTTTTAAGGGGTAGAAACACAAATCTACTTTGCGCTTTATATGGGGTGTTTGTTTTAAGGGGTAGAAACACACATCTACTTTGCGTTTTATATGGGGAGTTTGTTTTTAAGGGGTATAAGAAACACACATCTACTTTGCGCTTTATATGGAGAGTTTGTTTTAAGGGGTAGAGAAACACACATCTACTTTGTGTTTTATATGGAGTTTGTTTTAAGGTAGGTTAGAAACACACATCTACTTTGTGCTTTATATGGGGAGAGTTTGTCTTAAGGGGTTAAAACACACATCTACTTTGTGCCTTATATGGGGGAGTTTGTCTTAAGGGTAGAAACACACATCTACTGTGTGCTTTATATGGGGGAGTTTGTTTTAAGGGGTAGAAACACACATCTACTTTGTGCTTTTTATGGAGAGTTTGTTTTAAGGGGTAGAAACACACATCTACTTTGTGCTTTATATGGGGAGTTTGTTTTAAGGGGTAGAAACACACATCTACTTTGTGCTTTATATGGAGAGTTTGTCTTAAGGGGTAGAAACACACATCTACTTTGTGCTTTATATGGGGAGTTTGTTTTAAGAGGGAAGGAACACATATCTAATTTGTGGTTTTTATGGAGAGTTTGTTTTAAGGGGTAGAAACACACATCTACTTTGTGGTTTATATGGAGAGTTTGTTTTAAGGGGTAGAAACACAAATCTAACTTGTGGGTTTTAATGGATAGTTTGTTTTAAGGGTAGAAGGGTAGAGAAACACACATCTACTTTGTTGCTTTATATGGAGAGTTTGTTTTAAGGGGTAGAAACACACATCTACTTTGTGCTTTATATGGAGAGTTTGTTTTAAGGGGTAGAAACACACATCTACTTTGTGCTTTATATGCGGAGTTTGTCTTAAGGGGTAGAAACACACATCTACTTTGCGCTTTATATGGGGAGTTTGTCTTAAGGGGTAGAAACACACATTTACTTTGCACTTTATATGGGGAGTTTGTTTTAAGGGATAGAAACACACATCTACTTTGCGCTTTATATGGGGAGTTTGTTTTAAGGGGTAGAAACACACACATCTACTTTGCGCTTTATATGGGGAGTTTGTTTTAAGGGGTAGAAACACACATCTACTTTGTGGTTTATATGGAGAGTTTGTTTTAAGGGGTAGAAACACACATCGACTTTGTGCTTTATATGGGGAGTTTGTTTTAAGGGGTAGAAACACACATCTACTTTGTGCTTTATATGGGGAGGGGGAGTTTGTTTTAGGAGGGAAAACACACATCTACTTTGTGCTTTTTATGGAGAGTTTGTTTTAAGGGGTAGAAACACACATCTACTTTGTGTCTTTATTTGGAGAATTAGGAGTTTGTTTTAAGGTGGTAGAAACACACATCGACTTTGTGCTTTATATGGGGAGATTTGTTTTTTAAGGGGTAGAAACACACATCTACTTTGTGCTTTATATGGGGGAGTTTGTTTAAAGAGGTAGTAGAAACACACATCTACTTTGTGCTTTATATGGAGAGTTTGTTTTAAGGGTTAGAAACACACATCTACTTTGTGCTTTATATGTGGAGTTTTGTCTTAAGGGGTAGAAACACACATCTACTTTGTGGTTTATATGGAGAGTTTGTTTTAAGGGTGTAGAAACACACACATCTACTTTGTGCTTTATATGAGATAGTTTGTTTTAAGGGGTAGAAACACACATCTACTTTGTGTGCTTTATATGGGGAGTTTGTTTTAAGGGGTAGAAACACACATCTACTTTGTGGTTTTTATGGAGAGTTTGTTTTAAGGGGTAGAAACACACATATACTTTGTGCTTTATATGGAGAGTTTGTTTCGTGCTTTTTATGGGGAGTTTGTTTTAAGGGGTAGAAACACACATCTACTTTGTGCTTTATATGGGGAGTTTGTTTTAAGGAGGAAGGAACACACATCTACCTTGTGTTTCATATGGGTGTTTGTTTTACGCGAAGGACCATAAATCTACCTTGTGTTTTCAATTGGGTGTTTGTTCAAAGGGGATTGATCATACATCTACTTAATGTTTTATATAGGGTGTTTATTTTAAGGGAAATGAACACACATATATCTAGAGGTTTACATGGAGTGTTTGTTTAAAGGGGAAGGAACATTTAGGTTTTTGTTTCAAGGAAGAAAGAACACTTGTCTTACTTTGTGTTTTATATAGAATGTTTTTAGGAGGGACCACAGTTCCACTTTGTGTTTTATATGGGATGTTTGTTTTCAGGAGGAAGGACCACAGTTCTACTTTGTTTTATATGGGGCGTTTGGTTTTAGGAGAAAGGAACTCCTATATACCTTGTGTTTTATGTGGGGAGTTTGTTTTTAGGAGGAAGGAATTCCTATTTAGCTTTTGTTTTATATGTTGTGATTGGTTTTAGGAGAAAGGAACTCCTATTTACCTTGTGTTTTATATGGGATGTTTGTTTTCAGGAGTAAGGAGCACAATTAAATTTGTTTTATATGGGGAGTTTGTTTTAGGAGAAAGGAACTCCTATTTAGCTTGTGTTTTATATGGGGATTTGTTTTAGGAGAAAGGAACTCCTATATACCTTGTGTTTTATATGGGGATTTGTTTTAGGAGAAAGGAACTCCTATATACCTTGTGTTTTATATTGGGAGTTTGTTTTCAGCAAGCGCAACTTGATGTCGATATGTGTAAATATTTCAAATGTCATCCAAACCGCCCAACCCTATTTATGTTTTCGGTGTATGAGCAGTCACCGTAAACAACAGTTTACCTCGGTTTGCAGTGAGTAATCTGATTCATTCTGTATGGCAATTACTTTCAGTCAGATCTGTAAATCGTGATATTAGGAACATTACATAATAGACATTCGGGTGTTCATTTCATCTTTATATTTCAAAAACAAAAGGAATTGCATGTGACTATCTATTCTTGTAATATTTATAATTCTTGTGCATCAGTAAATATTATGTGATCATTCCAAATATGAAGATACATGTAATATGTACACCTTATGAGACAGGAAAAAGTGACATATTTGTTATTTGAAACAAAACAATTTTTGGATACATCCCCCCCTTTTATTTCGTCTTGTAAATGTTTATGTGATGCTATTAAATATAAAAAATCTCAGATACCAAAGTATAAATAAACAGAATGTCCAAGATATAGATACAAATCCGATAAAAATGAACAAATACGGATCTCTGGAGACCAAGAGGTGGGATCAGGTGTCATGGAGGAGTAAGCATCCCCTGTCGACCGGTCACACCCGCCGTGAGTTCATAGTCAAGTCCAATGAAATACGTGAGGAGTGTATCCCCGTCACAATTGGTACAAACGTCTCAACAACCGCCAACGAAACGTCAACTCAACATTTCACTTAGTGAAACAGAGTAATCGCAAACAAGACTATTATACCGACCGTAAAATTTGCCGAAACGTTGACATTAAATGCGGTTTTTGATATCCCTGTGTCAATAATTTGTCAGTGAGTAGTTTACCTCTGTATATGAAATCTTCATATGTTGTACATGCCCTAGCATATCGGATCATTTGTGAAATATAAACTCCATATGCGGGTGACTGAGGGATATTACTACTTAAATGTGGGGAATTCACGATGGGAAAGCCAAAATCGTCGCGTTTGTCGTATAGCTTAGTTGTTAATTTCCCGTCTGTGTAAGTAAAATGTCTAAGTATGAAGCGTGTGTGCTTGATTATGTTGTATCTTTAATTGCTAGTTCGCTGGGATATAAACAATTAAATCAAGCACCTGTTGATTATATCAGCATATTGAATGAAAGCTTACTATGATTTGTCGAAATTTGAATGTTGTTTTACGCCACACTCAAAACTTTTTCAGTTATATGTTAGTGGCCAGTTTTAATGGTGCAGGAGAAAACCGGGCTACAATGTTTCCGGAAAGAGACCACCTGCCTTACTCTATTAAGTGTTTTGTCGATGGTTCATGTCTGTCCACACGTGCGTCACAATGACGCTTCCTATAGATTTATTGTTGTAGTGACCAGATTCTTTCCAGTATATGTTGGTGATGGCTTGCTAAATGTTGTAAGTTTGATTTATCATTTCGAGAGGGTCGCGATTAAGGAGCGTATACGACTATAAAGCCGTGGTTGAATTCCTCTTACAACTCAACAACAACCAAAAATCTTATTAGATTGGTAGCTTCAGTAAAACCTTCTGGATTTTATAATATTAGGAGTTATGAATCTAGGTTAAGTGTTCCGAATGATGACCCTTTTTCTATGCAAAGTATTTCATTGAAACATTTAAGAAATAAGAGCATTGCACTTTCAACCCAGGTTCGGAACCTGAGCTGATTTTTGTAACTTTGTCAGTTTACTTGTGGTAGGTCAGTGGTCTCTTCTTGGTTACAACTGTAACCGCCCCCACCACCATTAAAAACTGTCCGCTAATAATATAAATGGACAGATGTGAGTGTGTTGTAAAATCCAAATTCAAAATTTTACATATGACTTTACAGGTACCAGAATGACTCACCTACATTCTATTTAAATTATCTAATATCAAATTACGATGTATTTAATAAAACTGTGCCATTTGCTACGGCCGACCTTGGACTCTATAATGTATAACACGTGTTGATAAAATCTAACACAACCCTTGTTACAGAAATAGTACTGAGTAAAAATGAAAAAGTACTAATGAATAATCGAAACTCAAAGTCTATTATAACACGACAAATTTGATATACACACAAACAACAATTGCGAATCCTAAACTGGCCAGTATGCCACACAACTTTAGTTCGGTGAGAAGTTGTAACAGCAGTCTCAACACAAAGAACAAACGGGATATGAACGTTCTGTGGAAATCTCACGAGTTCAGTGAAAAGTTATAACAACGTCTCAACACGGAGGACAATTGCGAACCTAAATGGGACAAGGCGTCCGGAAGGAATCAGTGTCCCCTGCCAGCACGCCAAGCCATGGAGAACTTTCGAATTCGGTTAAAAGGACTGACAGCGCATTCGAGTGTAAAAAATACAAACGCAATATTGGTAACATAATACATTTTCCTAGCTCTTTGGTTTTGTCAAAATAGTTTGTAATCCAATCACGTGACATCAGCAGATATGTGTCATACGTCGCTTCAACCGGGAACGGAATAACTCGGAAAATGTATATTTTGATTTGTTCAATTCTATTTATATCTCACTGTATAAAATTGTCATCCAAAGGGAAGTATCTTAATGCGAAAAAACAATAAATACACTCAATATTCACAATTCTCGGTCCCTTGGCCTTTATCAAGTTACATAGTAACAATCTATATTGATTTGCACTGAAACTGTTTATTATGTAGCCTTATTGATGCTATGTAACTAATGTAGATATTGTCGTCTTTCACCTGAAAAAGCTTAAGGCCAAGGGTTCGAAAATTTGTGAATATTGAGCCTTAAATCAGACACTGAGGTATTTTCTTCTAGATGGTTTATATCTATCTATCTATCTATCTATCTATCTATCTATCTATCTATCTATATATCTATATATATATCTATCTATCTATCTATATATATATATATATATATATATATATATATATATATATATATATATATATATTATATATATATATACCATCTAGAAGAAAATAACCCAGTGTCTGATTTAAGGCTAAATCACCTAACCTTAGATGTTCACATGCATTCATTATATTGGATCTATCCAGGCTTTTCTATATCTGATTGCTCGTTTTCTACATTTCCAGCGGTGTAAACGAAATAATAAAGTAAAACACTTAAATTTGTAATGATGGGGTTAAAGACTATCCGTTAGCGCATACATACTGTCCTTTACTAATTTTTAATTTAGAAGAATTTAGTAAAGGACAATACGAAAGAAGCGTAATACCTACCTGATTTACTTGCAAATCAGGTAAAGTAGTTAGTGGTGGTTACCAAAGCAACTGATCTGTAGACTCATCGGTGCTCTATATCACACAAAGAGACTACATTGTCGATTTGGGAACCTTTTTTCTCGTGGGGCCCTGTTTTTATTCAGTTCTGCAATAAACATGTATAACAGTCAAAATGTACATATAAACATTTATGAAATCATTTGTATGTCATTTGAATGTAAGTCTGTAATTTTAACTTCAGATAAGTTACAATATCTTTCTTTTTTTACTACTTAAATTGATATACAATAACAGAAACAGATATATACATGAGGCTGTTAAATTCCTATACAATTTGCTTGAGAAACCCAGTTTAGCAATTATTCACTTCAACTGATTCAACGTTAACCTTGCTATTTTTAAATGTAAACCACACTATACCTAATCTTATTTTCACAAAATATGTAGGAATAATCAAATAAGATTCTGTATGTCTATATACCGCTTTTATTTGTTATAATAATTGTTCAGCAAGTAGTAGTAGTAAAGTTGAAAAAAAAATCAAAATAAGGTAAACACAGCTAATACCCCGTTAAGATTTAAACATTTATTTCGATGGTTATTTTTTTTTTCTTAAGAAATGCAAGGAACAGAAATAGATTAACAAATAAATAAACACACTCAAATGATTTAAAGTAGTTTAATCTACAGAATAATTAAAGAGTTTGAAAAACAAAGTTCTACTGTTAAAGAATCATCATTCTTACAGTCCCACTGTAAAGTCACTAATATTTACACACTGAAACTTTATATTTGATTTTGATATCTTTGCTATTTGTACATGCACATGTTCATTAACTACTTCCATATGATTAATCTCTTACACAGAGTTATCTGCCCTTGCACCCCTGCTCAATCTCTATCGACGTGTCGATTTTATGAAAAATAAATAATTGTATTGAATTTCTAGAGTTTGCTCGTTACAAGCTGTTTGCCGTTTTACGAACATGTATATCTTTAGTTTTCACTACAAATAGAATACTATTTGAGGCGGAAATATTTTTGTTAAAAAAATGGGGACTGTTTTTGTAAAAAGTATCCTTATTCTGAGTAATTTGTTTTCTATTCATTCTATTGGATACATGAATACGCGTTTTGGGATTGCTATTAAATAAACGTTGGTCGAGAGTGTAAGGGCTGACAACTCTGTAAGAGATTGCGATGCCATAAGGTTCATGTTTACTCTTTCAGAAGGATTTTGCTACAATCAGTTCCCGTTGTCCATGTGATCATACTGATGAGATCACGTGTCGTAAAAGGTCACATGGTATCAGGGGGCTCTAAACGGCTGTCAAAGATCAATACCTTATCCTTATCTTTTTTTAAGGAACCCAGCAGCTTATTCTCGTGGTCCCACAGAGTGGATGGTGCAAATGTAATGGGGTTTGGAATTTCAATATTCATCTTAATCAATGTAGAATCTATTTCCGTGTTGCCCTCATTTACTAACTGTAATACTCCAGCATCTGACACCAGGTTTATTTGTGTTTCTATCGATGCTGTTATGTTGTCAATCGATGTGTTGATGTCCTGAAGGGCTTGTATTTGATCTTTTAATGTTTTATGTGTCCAAGTCTGTTTAGAACTTACTTGTTTTATTAAATCGGATTTTTGTACATCCAAATTCTTATGTATTTTTTCAGTCAATTCTTCGATTAAATTTATTTGACTACTGATTTCTTTGTCAAAATGTGCTAAGAGATCTTTGATGGTGTCTGATATTTCATCAATTTCAGGTAAATGTTCTCTCTGTTGATCTACTCTTTTTGTAAAAGCAATTTTTAACATTTCAGCATGTTCGTCGATGTCTACAAGATTACATTTTCTATGAGTTGTCCTTCGACACTTATTACAGATATTAATCTGACAATTCTCACAATAAAATGAAAATGCCAAGTCATGGGATTGACATTTAGTGTTTAAATGTTGAACAATCCTGTACTCAAATACCGTGATTATTTTATGATCTGTATGAAGTTTGTTATGTACTTGTTCACACTTTACACACATGCTTTTGGCACATTCCGTACAATGCGATGTCACGTCCTTTTCCGCATCACACAAGTCGCACTTCACAGTCACGAAATCCTGAGCATATCCCACCGATACCCTATAATCTCCCGATATTGATGAAGACGCCATAGTTGTGCTTATAGATTATCCTGGTCGTGTACTTTGTTTTTTGTGACAAACTTCAAAGTTGATATCTGAAATTGGAAAATATCTATATTTTATCAAAGTAGCTTACAAATTTTAATGAACAATTGGTAGAGTAAATGTTCGATTAGTCGAACTTCAATGAGTCGAATTTCTCGATGTTTTGTACTATTGACAAAGTTCGAATAATTTTGTTATTTAACGCATTAGCTAAGTGAGGAATCTAAGTAATAAAAAAAAATAAATAAATGCCATTTTAAAGCGATATAAGCTGTCACAATGACCATATAGTTGAGAATATGATAAAATGTGTGTTCAAATACATTGTCAAACACGTAAAACGATGTAAAAGATCTTCTTTTCTAAGTTATTTGTTTTATTAGAATTTAAGTTTTCCCGTATCTTAAAAATTCCAGGTGTATTTCCGAATGCAATGACCTTTCATAAAAACTCTTTCGCCATATCAAATGTACTACCTAATTCGGTCAGGATATCTCGGTCTTTTAAGCGCTCGGACTATGTTAAAGTCGGCCGATTTTCATGTTTTATATTTATTTTTAAAAATACAGGACGTGATTTTTATTGGAAAGTGCATGTTTTATGTAAAATATATGTTTATCAACGCTATTTTAAATACCCGAAGATAATCGGATTAATATAAGAATAAATATATTAGGTCACTAAAAGAAAATTTCCCGATCTTTAGTGTTACCCTGAATGCTGACATTGACAAAATCAAAATAATATAACTATGAAAAGTATGCGTACCTCACGTTTTACAATCGTGCCGCCATGTTCGGTGGAGTTGTGCAGTTCATGATCATATGTGTCAAGAATGATAAAGCCTTGAATGCGATGGGACGAGTAAAAAATGGGTCGAGATCACTCGATATACCCGGCACGTGGACAATTTCAGAAACGAATGTTTTGAAACGACGAAAAAGACAAACTTTGCCTGATTTAGGTATTAAATAATGATGTACGAAAATAAACGCAAAAGGTAATAAGAATAGAATGAATTTTAATTGCAAATAGCACGTGTTTATTTGTGTCTCGGTAATCTTCGTAAAAATTTACCGAATGTTAATTTGCAATGCTCAAAGTATGGCGGACTAAAATAACTGATATTACGGGTTACATTTGGCAAGATTGTTGCAATTTTACACATGCATTTGTTATTCTAACCACCAGATGGTCTCTTTGAAATATATATGAGATAGAATATCACATAAAATGGGCATGTAAAATTTTTCACCTGCGACAGCTCATATCGCTTTAAGTATTAAATTACTAATCTAGTATTGTACAATCCTATAGCATGTCAAACATTGCAAAATTCGATCTTTGTCATTCACTATGCTATTTTTTCATCATTTCATTTGCTAGTAGATGACTTTATTAACTTAAATTCGATTTTTCTCTGTCCTATATGTACTCAAACGCACTATACCATATAGCAAACGATCAGGAAATCACATAGCTCATGGAAAAGGGAACATGGCGTTTTCCAACTCTGTTGACATATCTGCATGTTGGTATTCCTACAGTTCACCTCTGTTGATATATGACGTTAGGCCTACAACCCTGGATATTCTTATTTATGCAGAGCGGTGCTCGGGATAAATTTAAGTTACATTTCTTACTAAATTGAATGTTTGTCATGGTTCGATATTAATTGCGTCGTTTTCGCTTACCACTACAAAATCATATGGAATATTTGCACCACATTCAAAGATATGTGTACCAATCTCAAAATCGTGAACAGAGTTAAATTAATGGAATACCAACATCCTCGGAGTATACCGACAGACTTATGAAACGCCACATTCAATGAAAAGTTGACCAAGATGGCAATTTAGTAAATGTAAGTAAACATAACAGTAAGATACATATTCTGATTACGTATATTAACTTATGAATATTCTATCACGTGATACTTTTGATACGATATACTATACTTTTCAGAATGTTTTATACAAAATTTATCTATTTCAGTTTTTCTACAACCAAATGTTAACTGTTCCATGCGAAAGATGGTAAATATTCCTTGAAAATTTCAATTTCAATTCATTGACATTCATGGAAAGAAATGACATTTCTATTGGCAGATTGAATATACTTAGTATATAGAATTGGAAATTTTCGTGGCGTTAAATTTTACGGTTTTTTTTAATAAAACAAATTCGTTGACATTGAATTCGTTGAAGAAAAATATGTTTGTAAAAGAATATTATTAGTATAACCAAGTGTAATGTAAGTAATATTTCGTCATGGTTTTAATTTCTTCAATAAACTAAAAAAAAAAAAAAAAACGAAATTAAAAACATAAACGAAAATATTCCACGATATACATATACAATATATATATATTACCTTAGAATTATATTGTCACAATATTATGTAGATCGACTGTTACAAATGAAATATTCACACTTTAGCGTCAATTATTTATTACGTATACTCTGTTAAACCAGCTGCTGATACAAATTGGCTTTCTATGCTGTGTATCCTTTATGAACACGACGAGCTACTACAAAATCACTAATATTTCCCAATATGGTTTTATTAATGAGATTTCAATACATTTTAAAGTCCACTGCACACTGTAGTCTCGATACACGGACAAATAAACAAAAGTTTGTCGTCGAAACCGCCCAACCCTTCTTGTATGACTTGTATATGATCAGGTAACTTGTGCAGGTAAGTGTGACGTGAAGGAACTCCAGTTACGTTTGTTGTGCAAGGATTCTCTATATTTCAATTTCAACATGCAGGTATGATGCAACTTGTATTCATATTCATTGTAGCTGTGCAGAGAGTAAACAATACAGTCATCACGTTACATAGATTCGCGTGTTTATCCAATATTCATATGTAAAATACAAGCCCTTAGGATAAATCATGTGTCGATCTTTCATAACATTTCACAATATATGTGCGTCTGAAAGTATCATGGTGTGACCTTTTTTCTAATTCTGATTATTGCTTTACATCGCGTCAGGAATTTTTTCCACATATTTTGAGATGTCATCATCGGAATCGTAATTTGATCTGTTTACCGTGAAAACATCACAATTTTATTCTATGGAATACATGACCACGTGTTTTTGGGACTTGGTAGTGCAAGGACTATAACTCTGTGTTCTGAGAGATGACCACAAAATGTATATAAAACCAAATTACATAGAGTATATATTTTACTATAAACTGACAAAAGTCGAGATGTTGACAGATTGTTGAGGAGTGCAAGGACCGACAACTCTTTGTAAGCGCTTGATTTGGAACCACGAAGAAGAATTTTTCTGCGTTCAGAAACCAGAAATTACGTTCGTTCATCCGCTGAATAAGATATATCACACCGATTATCAACCTCAAATAAGGGACTTTTAAGGGGTTGATTCTGCAAACATTATCCACAAAATATATAAACGTCATTTGGGCCCCTTTATTTATTTTTGTTTTATTTTATTTTACAAGACATGAGAGGCTATTTTGTAGCTTCCAGACACCGGATTATTGCCGCTTTATCTCGTTAAAATTTATAGAGTGGGTAACCTTGAAAAGGAAGGGATATTCAGCAAGTACATTCAAGCTACTGGGGGTCTGGGGTATACTCCGGTCCAATGGGATTTTTATTTTTTATTTTTATATGCAAATTTATTTTATAGATATTTTTTTATTTAAAATTATTCCCATTAATCCAATACTTTTTACTGCGACAGCTTCTACTTTGGGGTTAAATAACTTTGAAACTTTTTACTCCGACAGTTCAATAACTTTCAACAATACGAACTTCGACACTTTTTACTCTGACAGTTTTTACTCCGACGTTCAATAACTTTCAACAATACGAACTTCGACACTTTTTACTCCGACTGTTTCTACTTCGACAATTTTTACTCCGACAGTACCCACGAGAGCCCATATTTCGACGGGCAAAAGTGACCCATCGCTTCGAAACGGTCATCAAGCAATTTCTGTCAAAATTTATCGGTTTAGTAAAAATCTTTTGGGGATTTTATATCACAATGTATATGACAATGTTGGCGGACATTTTATATAAAACACTATTAATAGAGATATTTTCAGTTTTTGAAGGAATATAATTCTCTTACCCGTTTTCTTTGTCAGCGAAAATTGTTTTCTTAATTAAATGATACAAATCATTGGCGGATTCAATGGGCGTTGCAATGGTGCAAACGGTCCCAGATGTAATGATAAACAGGGGCGGATCCAGGATTTTTTAAAAGTGAGGTTGAATATTAACTTCTAGAATAGCAGAACATTACGTATCGATAGTAATGCACGAACCTGTGCATGCGATCCGGAACAACGGGCCAAGGACTGGATAATAACTAATTTTGTCATAAAATATTAACAAAGTGGAGTTGGAAGGAATTCAAAAGCGGGGGAAATTTTTTTTAATGAAAATGTTTTTCTCAGTAAAATAATTGTTCTCATATGCCTTTTGATTACTTAAAACATATCTACAACGTTACAGTGTGTGTGTGTGTGTGGGGGGGTCTAGAATTCTTTTAAAAGTTGGGCGTTTTTTAGGCTGGTGACATAAAAATATACTTGTTGTGATGCAGTGCATACATCATCAAAAGCCGAGTGAAGATTTAAAGTCCGACCTTTTATAGACAAATTAAATGTTTCACACCTATTTTATCAACTTTAGGGACACGCTGCACCTGCTTACTACACATAAATTTAAGTGTTTGATTAAAATCATCCCCATGGTTCAGCTGGCTATGCTAATTGAAATGTTCAATTTTATAAACCCGTTGTCACATTGCGACTCGTTTTTATTCAGACCAATATTTCATTAAATAGACAGGCTTATCAGGGGCAAATCCAAGAATTTTCAAAGAGGGGCGTAAAGTTTATGGATTTTTAGGTGGGTGTGACAAAATGTCGCACACGTGAAAATGGTCATTATTCTGTGTAAAGAATTGGAAATCATCGATAATTAAATTTTCAGATATTTAGCTGATAATAACACGGGGGCTAATATTTCGTATACAAATTTGATCCACAGCTCCGAATTTTAAAACCCGTTTACAAAATAATTTTTATTTTCCAATTCATACATGCTAAAAATAAACGCAAACGAAAACATCCTTACCGATATGTAGGGGGAATATCGTAACATTTTGATCCACAACCCAATTCAACACAAAGCAAACGGTACCGTCCAAATCCAAAGCCGGTAGTCCAAATCCATAAAATCTAAAATATACAGACAAAGCTAGGGTGATATAAGAGTATATAATTGTTTTCGCCGAGCGTAGCGAGCCGCGGTAATTTTGGTAGGCTTAATTAAAAAGCTCCAGGAAGCCTTTTTCTGGATTCCACACGTGATGATAATATAATATAAAAGTATTTTTCAAAGAGGATATTGCAACCCCCGCACCCCCTCTTTGAATCCGTCTTAAAATCTGTCGGACTTGTAGATCCTCGGACTGGCAAATCTTCGGACAGGTGGACGTTCGGACTGGTGGGTAGTCCCCGTACACGACTGGTGTATGGTATGTTATGAATTTTCTACATAAACCCATGCTGCAATCATTGCACAAACGTAAGTCGTGGGTTTGATTCCTTGAGTTGTCTCTATCTGGAACGAACTTAATTTAAGGGATAAATGTTTTGTGAAATCTCCTTGTATGACTTTTTATTTTTTTAAATTCAAAATGCAATATAAACAAATTAAAAATATAAATAATAAATTGGCGTATGCAGGAACCCCTCTCACCTTCCGTCTGAAAATTTTACCCCCAAAAAGGCATTTTTTTTTTTACAAATTCTGCAGCTGGGTAGCTTTGGTGGATCCGCCATTTAGTACATGCACAGTAACAAGGTACCATCCCATTTCCTCCCACCCATCACCTCACAGTATCAGAGTATGAGTAAATACTCTCAGAATAAAAGCAGTCGGTGTAAAAAAGTGTCGGAACACGTGGAATCCCCCAATTATACTTCGAAATTTGGATTGTTAATAATTTTGATCAGATTTGTAATTCATCGTGGTTGTGATTCATAAATCACGGGCCATTAGCGGATTTAGAGGGGCGTGTGGGGCGCATGCTCCCTAAAATTAATATTTCTTATAAGATGATTTATTGCCATATATAAAAGCTCGGACAAGTTCTATAACCAGAATTTTTTGCCAGTTGTATATGAAGTTATGGTCCCATGTAAATTTGCAATCAACACTTGGTATTTTGTCCAGTGATCATGGAAGCGCAGCGAAATGTGACTCTTATAGCTGGCAAAATATGTGTAAAACCTTTAAGTTTTCTATAAAAAAAACTTGAAAAATTAATAACAAATTTCGCAAAGTTTTCGGGTCTCGCTCCACTGGGCGACGACTTACTATCTTACACCATCTCCAAGCATTGCACTTGCTATTGGATCGTGTTTGGACACTTCAGATTTTTTTTTCTGAAAAGGAGTGTTTTGTTAGGTTGTAAATTTTGAATTTACTGGGTGGGTGTAAATACAAAATTTACAACCATTTTGTATTTACACATACTCAGTAAATTCAAAATTTACAAAATGACTGTGCCCCATAATCTCAGATGCATTATTGCTTCAAAGTTTATCCAATACAGTATACAATGGTGTAACTCTACACCCCACCTCTTTGAACAAAGTCTCGATTCGCATCCTACGACACTGTGAGGGTCAAAAGCACACCCCCTCTAACCTAAAAGCATGCATCCGCCTATACGGGTGTTCTCAGATATCCTTAATTATTTTATGTAAAGTTTCATGAAGAAATGTCCCTTTTTATTTTTAAATATGCCATGTGTGTTTCCTTCCTCGTATACATGTAAATTTGTTGAACTTTAATTTGTTCTGTTGGTGTGACCGGGTGTTTGCAAAACTATTATTCGGAATTTAATAAATATCAGGGATTTGGATATACAACATATATATGTACAAAACATGGATAACTTTGTAAAATTGTCGTCTTATTTGTATCATAAATATTTTTTTCTTAAATAATATATATTAAATCAAATAAATAAGCAATTTTAAAGGTATATACATGTATATATATTTTTTTAATTTTTTTATTGTACGGTTAATAAACGCTTCTTAATGGCGATTCATCAATTTGAGAGTCTACAAATCGATACTATTAAAATATAATTGTTCTTACGTTTTATTAAACCCCAGATAATGCGAAAAGTGAGGGGGCCTCCGTGGTCGAGCGGTTAGAGCATCGCGCTTCGAAACACGAAGTCAGTGCGGGTTCGAGTTCCCCTGGAACTAAGCTGATATTGTGAGGAAGTTTGCCAGTTTACTTGCGGAAAGCCGGTGGTCTCTTCCCGGGTAACCGGGTTCTCTCCTCCACAAGTAAAGTCTGGCCACCACCATATAACTGAAAAAATTGTTGATTGTGGCGTAAAACACCGCCCAAACAAACTCAAAAAGTGACAGTACTAATTCTCTGGAATACAGTGGAGACTGTCCATCAAAGTGTCATGTTGTAAAATTTAAATTTACACCCACCCAGTAAATTCAAAATTTACAGCATGAAACAAGTATTACTACGTAATTCTTAATATCAATCAGTATCACACTCTAGGTTTCTTTATTGGTTTTAACTGTTGTGAAATCAACATGGTAACAGACATTGAAATGAAATAACAAATTTGATTGTCCCAAACCATACAGCCACCACTGTTGTTTTTAAATCAGTGAGTATCTAATTTGATACCTAACGAGGACCGGGAGTCATCAAATTTTCAAATTAACATTTATCGCCAAGACTGTCCAATAATGGCACCGGGATTGTGACCCCGCGTTCACCACTTTACAATGTACAATTTATTATTATTATTTCTTTTTTTTTTTAATCTAAACAGATACTTTTGAACAACACAGACATATCTTTCACTCAAAGACTCATACAAAACCCAACTTTTGATTTTTTTTCTGGTGAAGTATATATATATATATAAAGTTTCCAAAGTCACCAAATTTACTCAATACTCAGACCCAACTTGAGATGAATTTATATAAGATTATTTTAAGAATATTTTCCAACTTTTGATGTTTCTTTGGTGAAGTGTTTGTTTTATATATATATATATATATATATATATATATATATATATATATATATATATATTATATATATATATATATATAGGTTTATACACAAATATTACTTTTTATTTTCAACTGTGTGGGGTTATATATAACACCAAAAAGTATCTCTAGACGATTTATATATATTCTGTTTATGTGATGGTTTACTTTACTTTTTTTTATTATTTTGTATAACATTTATATTGTTTCATTCTACACTACTATTGTTAAAAACAATGCACGCATCTATAGTTATTGTTCACATCTCTCTCTCTCTCTCTCTCTCTCTCTCTCTCTCTCTCTCTCTCTCTCCTTTAAAATTGTTACCAATGTAAGTAAGGACTAACTGTATTGCTAATGTCATGTTTTGGGAGATAATTTTTTATAAGTGTTACGCTCAGTTTCAAATCCCATCCTTAATGTATTATTTTGTTTTGCAATATATTTGAAATAAAATACAGTTTAAACTAACAGTGAGGGCACCTGTCCTATACCTCTGTACATATGTACTTGTACATATACATATAAATATATACATATAAACAGATAAATATATAAAATAAATTTAAGTTTCCAAAGTCACCAAATTTACTCAATACGCAGACTCAACTTGAGATGAATTTATATAAGAATATTTTTGTTTTCAAATCCCCAATCATTTGTATTTTCACATTATAAATAACTTGTTGTACTTTCAGAAATAAAATACAGTTTAAACCAACTTCTATTTTACTATTTTAAATTTGTTTGCAAAACTTCTGGCTGTGTACCACTAGGGACAAAAACATCTTTTTTCATTTACATCTAAAACATGTCGTCAAATGTATGATTAAATTTTCTAATAAATATATGGTATTAAAAATTGTACTGCTTTGTCAAACTAGAATGTATCTATTATTATTATTATTTCTGAAAATTTCTTCAAATGGACAATGCCTTTCCTCATTATTTAAAAACTCTGTGCAATAAATTTGCAAAAACACCCAGTTGCAGAATAAATTTTCAAAAATATATCGTTATGATATGAAATTAAAGTTTATTGGGCTTCAGTATACAGTCAATATGGTGACTTCGGACTCTAACCAAGGGTTTCAGTGATACCAGATGTTATTTCAGTCGTATTGTGTCAGGGGATGATAATCCACCTGGTCCCGTACGTAAGTTTGGATATGTCTTTGTATATGTTCCTGTCAGTACGTCTGTCAAATTAACGGTACCCCTGACAAATACACAGGTTCACAATACCTTAAATCCGATTTTTATACCTGTGATATTTGTAGAATTGATGAATATTTTGAATTAGATATGATGTTCAAATTAATTTTAAATTTCATGACTATGGAATAATAAATAAAATGAAATTAATAGATAAAAACTTACAGATAATAATTACACAATAATTATTGAAATTAATATTTTTAATATAAGGGTATTCTCTCTCTCTCAGTAGAAAGAGCGCCTTCAGGGTAAGGGGTTATTATACTAAATGCTACAGACGAACATGTATTAAATATAACTGGCGTTCAGAATTCTGTATTTTAAAAATGACTTTACATAATATAATCAATGTTATACGAGAAATAATATACAAAATCAAATATATATAAATATGAATAAAATAAAAAATACAGTTACTAGCAGATATATATACCTACTGGTACTCAGTAGTCAAAGAGAAAAAAGAAAGACAAAATACACAGCCAATGGTATACAGTACATAGAAATAGTTATAGGCCGAGAGTGGTTTTATAAAGAAAATTATGGATATATTCTTTATTTCATTTCAATACAAAGTCAGGTTTGAGAAATGATTAGATGTAGGTATGATTAGATTATTTTTTATGTGTTTGGGAGAAGTTCAGACAAGAGAACAAAAATGCTGATAAAAAGTCTTGGGCAACACGAACACTTACACATCTTTTACAAACGGACAAAATACACGGCAATTTGTATAACTTTTTGAAGTATTAATAAAAAAACATTAAATCAAGAAAATCCTTTAGACAGATATACGCTAGATAGACAGACAGACATACGAAAGATAGAAAAATAGATATTATGAGATAAATATAGACAGATTAATAAACAGATTAATTACCATATGGTGAAAATATATCTTAGATAGATACTAGAGATAGATAGACAGATGATAGATCGATCCTTTATATTTATTCCGGGAATAAATAGATAGACAGAGAAACAGATAGATAGATAGATAGATGCTCATTATCTTATCATTATACATGTATTTGGTAGTGCATTTTTGTATTTAATCAAATTAAATGTTCACGGTCACCTGTGCAATTAATGTCGACAGGTAAAAAATTTTGAGATCCACGCGCGGCATATCTGAACAAAAGTCAAATAATTTTTTGGCCAAACGTAGGAGCGGTTTCTACAAAGTACAAGTTTTGACGTTTGGCGTGGTTTCCCTTTCATGGCACGTTCCAATTGCAGTATCCGATTTCCTTTGACAGCCGACATCAAGGTTGACACAAGCCAATGACATCTAGCACGTGTGGCTTCTGAGTCCAGTTTGGCTTGGGTTTTATCGCTATATATTCACCTCCAAGTGGGCAATATTTTCATAACTGGAAATTCTGCGAAGTAGCGACGTCGGTCTGCTGGATCGCCATCTTTCAGCTGAATTAAAGTAAGTCTTTACTATTTTACTTAAGTTCTAACTACATCATATTTATTAAGATAAATCAATTACAATCACGTAATGAATTTTTATTTCAACCGAAATTACTCGGTGTCGAATTTACTGAATTATTTTGTACGCCAGATTTATTTTTATTTAAGTTTTATTTAAGAATTAAGTTCGTGAAGAAATACATGTATTTCCAAAATATTTCGGATCTTTTTACACGCGTGTAAACTGGTGTAAAGAATATGTCATACCAGCGATATATTCACTATTTTATTAAGATGTTTAGCGTCATAAGTTTAGGAACAAATGTCATTTTTCCATTCATTTTTTTGTAAAATGGCCTTAAAAATATTCACCTGGGTGTGTTTTTCATTAATTTTTATATCCATATAACCGGTCAGACTAATTAGAGTACGCTACAGGTTTCCAGTGTATCATCCAGTTGTAAGACTATATTGTAGTAAACTGGTAATACATAGCACAAACATTCATATCCGATGTATTATTTTCGATATAATATACCAGAAAAGAGCATAGCCGATCTCCAAACCTTATCGAATGCCTTTTCCGAGAATGTGCAAAATTCATTCTCTCTCAATAGTGTTACGTCAATAAATGATTTAGAAATAAAAATATTATCTGTTGTAGTGTAACTGACCTCGGAGCTTTTTTTACAAATGATGTCAATTTCATCCGATACTGTATTCAATCTATTATCGCGCTATTACAATGTTTTTTTCTGAAATGCAGAGTTCCGTCGCAATTACAAAATGTTTTCTCTGAAATGCTGAGTTCCACCGAACAAAAAAAACTAAACTAAAGCAAATACATTTAATTACGGTAGGGGAGACCATGAAATTTGTATCGCGGTTAAATCTTGTTTGCCAAAAAAAAAAAAAACAACAAAAAACAAAAAACACACACTATTAGATAAACCAAACTGTTTATTGTTATCTTTTTGGTATATATTAAAATAAATTAAAAATATGAATAGATTAATTAATAATAATAAATTAAAGATGGTCAAATGTCATTTTATATTTTTTAGTGAAATTAATAAAATAATATTTTTACTAATGTTCGGTGTTTCTTTTCTTTTGAATCAAACCATTATTTTGCACACTGATTCGTCGATTTTTGCGAAATATGAGTTTTAAAAGGGTTTCTCAATTCTCAGACTCATTGTTCGATTAAAAATTGTTACAATGTGTCATGGGAGTTTACAGCTTTATTTCCAATCCCTTAAGATTGTGAAATTAATTATTAAATAAAATATATGTTAAACTAAATTTTGAACGGTTTATGGACGGTTATCTTTCCTAGTACGGTCAAATGTCATTGTGAAATTAATAAAATAATAAAATAATAATTTTTACTCTGAATTTCCATCGCGCTGAAATGCAGAGTTCCGCGTAAGTAATAAAATGTTTGCACTAAAATGCAGAGGTCCGCGTCAGTAAAAAATGCTTGATCTGAAATTCAGAGTTCTGGGTGAGAAACAAAATGAGATTCGCGTTACTAAAAAAATGGTTTGCTCTGAAATGCAGAGTTTCGCGTAACTAATAAAATGTTTGAGATCTGAAATGCAGAGTTTCGCGTAAGTAATAAAATGTTTGCTCTAAAATGCAGAGTTCCGCATAACCAATAAACTGTTTGCTCTGAAATGCAGAGTTTCGCGTAAGTAATAAAATGTTTGCTCTAAAATGCAGAGTTCCGCGTAACTAATAAAATGTTTCCTCTGAAATGCAGAGTTTCGCGTAAGTAATAAAATGTTTGCTCTAAAATGCAGAGTTCCGCGTAACTAATAAAATGTTTGCTCTAAAATGCAGAGTTCCGCGTAACTAATAAAATGTTTGCTCTGAAATGCAGAGTTCCGCGTAAATAATAAATGCTTGATCTGAAATGCAAGAGTTTCCACGTAAAGACGAATGAAAACTGTTTGTTTTTTTCTGAAATGTAGAGTTTCGCGTAACCACTAAAATGTGATTTGCTCTGAAATGCAGAGTTTCGCGTACTAACCACTAAAATGTTTTGCTCTGAAATGCAGAGTTTCCGCGTAACACAAATAAACTGTTTGCTCTGAAATGCAGAGTTCCGCGTAACTAATAAAATGTTTGCTCTGAAATGCAGAGTTTCGCGTAACAAATAAACTGTTTGCTCTGAAATGCAGAGTTTCGCGTAAGTAATAAAATGTTTGCTCTAAAATGCAGAGTTCCGCGTAACTAATAAAATGTTTCCTCTGAAATGCAGAGTTTCGCGTAAGTAATAAAATGTTTGCTCTAAAATGCAGAGTTCCGCGTAACTAATAAAATGTTTGCTCTAAAATGCAGAGTTCCGCGTAACTAATAAAATGTTTGCTCTGAAATGCAGAGTTCCGCGTAAATAATAAATGCTTGATCTGAAATGCAGAGTTCCACGTAACGAATAAACTGTTTGTTCTGAAATGTAGAGTTTCGCGTAACCACTAAAATGTTTGCTCTGAAATGCAGAGTTTCGCGTAACCAATAAAATGTTTGCTCTGAAATGCAGAGTTCCGCGTAACAAATAAACTGTTTGCTCTGAAATGCAGAGTTCCGCGTAACTAATAAAATGTTTGCTCTGAAATGCAGAGTTTCGCGTAACAAATAAACTGTTTGCTCTGAAATGCAGAGTTTCGCGTAACCACTAAAATGTTTGCTCTGAAATGCAGAGTTTCGCGTAAGAAATAAACTGTTTGCTCTGAAATGCAGAGTTCCGCGTAACTAATAAAATGTTTGCTCTAAAATGCAGAGTTCCGCGTAACTAATAAAATGTTTGCTCTGAAATGCAGAGTTCCGCGTAACTAATAAAATGTTTGCTCTCAAATGCAGACTTCCGCATAACCACTAAAATGTTTGCTCTGAAATGCAGAGTTCCGCGTAACCAATAAACTGGTTTGCTCTCAAATGCAGAGTTTCGCGTAAGTAATAAAATGTTTGCTCTGAAATGCAGAGTTCCGCGTAACCAATAAACTGTTTGCTCTGAAATGCAGAGTTTCGCGTAAGTAATAAAATGTTTGCGCTAAAATACAGAGTTCCGCGTAACTAATAAAATGTTTGCTCACAAATGCAGAGTTTCGCGTAAGTAATAAAATGTTTGCTCTAAAATGCAGAGTTCCGCGTAACTAATAAAATGTTTGCTCTAAAATGCAGAGTTCCGCGTAACTAATAAAATGTTTGCTCTGAAATGCAGAGTTCCGCGTAAGTAATAAATGCTTGATCTCAAATGCAGAGTTCCACGTAACGAATAAACTGTTTTTTCTGAAATGTAGAGTTTCGCGTAACCACTAAAATGTTTGGTCTGAAATGCAGAGTTTCGCGTAACCATAATAAATGTTTGCTCTGAAATGCAGAGTTCCGCGTAACCAATAAACTGTTTGCTCTGAAATGCAGAGTTTCGCGTAACAAATAAACTGTTTGCTCTGAAATGCAGAGTTTCGCGTAACCACTAAAATGTTTGCTCTGAAATGCAGAGTTCCGCGTAGTAATAAATGCTTGATCTGAAATGCAGAGTTCCGAGTAACTAAGAAAAGGTTTGCTTTGAAATGCAGACTTCCGCATAACCACTAAAATGTTTGCTCTGAAATGCAGAGTTTTGCATAAGAAATAAAATTGTTTGCTCTGAAATGCAGAGTTTAGCGTAACTACTAAAATGTTTGCTCTGAAATGCAGAATTCCGCGTTAGTAATAAAAATTTTGCTCTGAAATGCAGAGTTCCGCGTAACCAATAAACTGTTTGCTCTGAAATGCAGAGTTTCGCGTAAGTAATAAACTGTTTGCTCTAAAATGCAGAGTTCCGCGTAACTAATAAAATGTTTGCTCTGAAATGCAGTTTCGCGTAAGTAATAAAATGTTTGCTCTAAAATGCAGAGTTCCGCGTAACTAATAAAATGTTTGCTCTAAAATGCAGAGTTCCGGGTAACTAATGAAATGTTTGCTCTGAAATGCAGAGTTCCACGTAAGTAATAAATGTTTGCACTAAAATGCAGAGTTCCGCGTTAGTAATAAAAGCTTGATCTGAAATGCAGAGTTCCACGTAACAAATAAACTGTTTGTTCTGAAATGTAGAGTTTCGCGTAACCACTAAAAATCGTTTGCTTCTGAATAAATGCAGAGTTTCGCGTAACCACTAAAAAATGGTTTGTTCTGAAATGCAGAGTTCCGCGTAACCAATAAACTGTTTTGCTCTGAAACTCCGTATGCAGAGTTCCGCGTAACTAATGAAATGTTTGCTCTGAAATGCAGAGTTTCGCGTAACTAAGAAAAGGTTTGCTTTGAAATGCAGACTTCCGCATAACCACTAAAATGTTTGCTCTGAAATGCAGAGTTTTGCATAAGAAATAAAATTGTTTGCTCTGAAATGCAGAGTTTCGCGTAACTACTAAAATGTTTGCTCTGAAATGCAGAGTTCCGCGTTAGTAAAAAAAATTTTACTCTGAAATACAGAGTTCCGCGTAACCTATAAACTGTTTGCTCTGAAATGCAGAGTTTCGCGTAAGTAATAAAATTTTTGCTCTATAAAATGCAGAGTTCCGCGTAACTAAATAATGTTTGTGCTCTAAAAATGCAGAGTTTCCGCGTAACTAATAAAATGTTTGCTTTAAAATGCAGAGTTCCGCGTAACTAATGAAATGTTTGCTCTGAAATGCAGAGTCCACGTAAGTAATAAATGTTTGCACTAAAATGCAGAGTTCCGCGTTAGTAATAAATGCTTGATCTGAAATGCAGAGTTCCACGTAACAAATAAACTGTTTGTTCTGAAATGTAGAGTTTCGCGTAACCACTAAAATGTATGCTCTGAAATGCAGAGTTTCGCGTAACCACTAAAATTTTTGCTCTGAAATGCAGAGTTCCGCGTAACCAATAAACTGTTTGCTCTGAAATGCAGAGTTCCGCGTAACTAATGAAATGTTTGCTCTGAAATGCAGAGATCGCGTAACTAAGAAAAGGTTTGCTTTGAAATGCAGACTTCCGCATAACCATTAAAATGTTTGCTCTGAAATGCAGAGTTCCGCGTAACCAATAAACTGTTTGCTCTGAAATGCAGAGTTCCGCGTAACTAATGAAATGTTTGCTCTGAAATGCAGAGTTTCGCGTAACTAAGAAAAGGTTTGCTTTGAAATGCAGACTTCCGCATAACCACTAAAATGTTTGCTCTGAAATGCAGAGTTTTGCATAAGAAATAAAAATTGTTTTGCTTTGAAATGCAGAGTTTCGCGTAACTACTAAAAATGTTTGCTTTGAAAATGCAGAGTTCCCGCGTTAGTAATAAAATTTTTACTCTGAAATGCAGAGTTCCGTATAACCAATAAACTTTTTGGTCTGAAATGGCAGAGTTTCGCGTAAGTAATAAAATGTTTGCTCTGAAATGCAAGAGGTTCCGCGTAACTAATAAAATGTTTGCTCTGAAATGCAGAGTTCCGAGTAACTAATGAAATATTTGCTCTGAAATGCAGAGTTACACGTAAGTAATAAAATGTTTGCACTAAAATGCAGAGTTCGCGTTAGTAATAAATGCTTGATCTGAAATGCAGAGTTCCACGTAACAAATAGAATGTGTTGTTCTGAAATGCAGAGTTTCGCGGATTTAACCACTAAAATGTTTACTGCCTGAAATGCAGAGTTTCGCGTAAACCACCTAAAATGTTTGCTCTGAAATGCAGAGTTCCGCGTGAACCAATAAACTGTTTGCTCTGAAATGCAGAGTTTCCGCGTAAATAATGAAATGTTTTTTGTTTCTGAAATGCAGAGTTTCGCGTAACAAATAAACTGTTTTGCTCTGAAATGCAGAGTTTCGCGTAACCACTAAAAAATGTTTGCTCTGAAATGCAGAGTTCCGCGTTAGTAATAAAATGTTTGCTCTGAAATGCAGAGTTTCCGAGTAACTAAGAAAAGGTTTGCTTTGAAATGCAGACTTCCGCATAACCACTAAAATGTTTGCTCTGAAATGCAGAGTTTTGCATAAGAAATAAAATTGTTTGCTCTGAAATGCAGAGTTTCGCGTAACTACTAAAATGTTTGCTCTGAAATGCAGAGTTCCGCGTAAGTAATAAACTGTTTGCTCTGAAATGCAGAGTTTCGCGTAAGTAATAAAATGTTTGCACTAAAATGCAGAGTTCCGCGTTAGTAATAAATGCTTTGATTATGAAATGCAGAGTTCCACGTAACAAATAAACTGTTTGTTCTGAAATGTAGAGTTTCGCGTAACCACTAAAATGTTTGCTCTGAAATGCAGAGTTTCGCGTAACCACTAAAATGTTTGCTCTGAAATGCAGAGTTCCGCGTAACCAATAAAATTGTTTGCTCTGAAATGCAGAGTTCCGCGTAACTAATGAAATGTTTGCTCTGAAATGCAGAGATTCGCGTAACTAAGAAAAGGTTTGCTTTGAAATGCAGACTTCCGCATAACCACTAAAATGTTTGCTCTGAAATGCAGAGTTCCGCGTAACCAATAAACTGTTTGCTCTGAAATGCAGAGTTCCGCCGTAACTAATGGAAATGTTTGCTCTGAAATGCAGAGTTTCGCGTAACTCTAGAAAAGATTTGCTCTGAAATGCAGAGTTCCGCATAACCACTAAAATGTTTGCTCTGAAATGCAGAGTTTTTGCATAAGAAAATAAAATTGTTTGCTTTTGAAATGCAGAGATTTCGCGTAACTACTACTAAAATGTTTGCTTTGAAATGCAGAGTTCCGCGTTAGTAATAAAATTTTTACTCTGAAATGCAGAGTTCCGCGTAACCAATAAACTGTTTGCTCTGAAATGCAGAGTTTCGCGTAAGTAATAAAATGTTTGCTCTGAAATGCAGAGTTCCGCGTAACTAATAAAATGTTTGCTCTGAAATGCAGAGTTCCGCGTAACTAATGAAATTATTTGCTCTGAAATGCAGAGTTACACGTAAGTAATAAAATGTTTGCACTAAAATGCAGAGTTCCGCGTTAGTAATAAATGCTTGATCTGAAATGCAGAGTTCCACGTAACAAATAAACTGTTTGTTCTGAAATGCAGAGTTACGCGTAACCACTAAAAATGTTTACTCTGAAATGCAGAGTTTCGCGTAAACCACTAAAATGTTTTGCTCTGAATATGCAGAGTTCCGCGTAACCAATAAACTGTTTGCTCTGAAATGCAGAGTTCCGCGTAAATAATGAAATGTTTGCTCTGAAATGCAGAGTTTCGCGTAACAAATAAACTGTTTGCTCTGAAATGCAGAGTTTCGCGTAACCACTAAAATGTTTGCTCTGAAATGCAGAGTTCCGCGTTAGTAATAAAATGTTTGCTCTGAAATGCAGAGTTCCGCGTAACTAATAAAATGTTTTGTGTGAAATGCAGAGTTCCGCATAACCAATAAAATGTTTGCTCTGAAATGCAGAGTTTTGCATAAGAAATAAAATTGTTTGCTCTGAAATGCAGAGTTTCGCGTAACTACTAAAATGTTTTGCTCTGAAATGCAGAGTTCCGCGTAAGTAATAAACTGTTTGCTCTGAAATGCAGAGTTTCGCGTAAGTAATAAAATGTTTGCACTAAAATGCAGAGTTCCGCGTTAGTAATAAATGCTTGATATGAAATGCAGAGTTCCACGTAACAAATAAACTGTTTGTTCTGAAATGTAGAGTTTCGCGTAACCACTAAAATGTTTTTTGCTCTGAAATGCAGAGTTTCGCGTAACCAATAAAATGTTTGCTCTGAAATGCAGAGTTCCGCGTAACCAATAAACTGTTTGCTCTGAAATGCAGAGTTCCGCGTAAGTAATTAAATGGTTTGCTCTGAAAAATGCAGAGTTTCGCGTAACTAATAAAAGGTTTGCTTTGAAATGCAGACTTCCGCATAACCACTAAAATGTTTGCTCTGAAATGCAGAGTTTTTCATAAGAAATAAAATTGTTTGCTCTGAAATACAGAGTTTCGCGTAACTACTAAAATGTTTGCTCTGAAATGCAGAGTTCCGCGTTAGTAAAAAAAATTTTACTCTGAAATACAGAGTTCCGCGTAAACCTATAAAACTGTTTGCTCTGAAATGCAGAGTTCCGCGTAAGTAATAAAATGTTTGCTCTAAAATGCAGAGTTCCGCGTAACTAATAAAATGTTTGCTCTGAAATGCAGAGTTTCGCGTAAGTAATAAAATGTTTGCTCTGAAATGCAGAGTTCCGCGTAACTAATAAAATATTTGCTCTAAAATGCAGAGTTCCGCGTAACTAATAAAATGTTTGCTCTAAAATGCAGAGTTCCGCGTAACTAATGAAATGTTTGCTCTGAAATGCCCAGAGTGTTCACGTAAGTAATAAATGTTTGCACCTAAAAATGCAGAGTTCCGCGTTAGTAATAAATGCTTGATCTGAAATGCAGAGTTCCACGTAACAAATAAACTGTTTGTTCTGAAATTTAGAGTTTCGCGTAAACCACTAAAATGTTTATGCTCTGAAATGCAAGAGTTTCGCGTAACCACTAATGTATTTTTGCTCTGAAATGCAGAGTTCCGCATAACCAATAAACTGTTTGCTCTGAAATGCAGAGTTCCGCGTAAAATAATGAAAATGTTTGCTCTGCAAAATGCAGAGTTGTCGCGTAACTAAGAGAAAGGTTTGCTTTGAAATGCAGACTTCCGCATAACCACTAAAATGTTTGCTCTGAAATGCAGAGTTCCGCGTAACCAATAAACTGTTTGCTCTGAAATGCAGAGTTCCGCGTAACTAATGAAATGTTTGCTCTGAAATGCAGAGTTTCGCGTAACTAATAAAAGGTTTGCTCTGAAATGCAAGAGTTCCGCATAACCACTAAAATGTTTGCTCTGAAATGCAGAGTTTTGCATAAGAAATAAAATTGTTTGCTTTGAAATGCAGAGTTTCGCGTAACTACTAAAATGTTTGCTTTGAAATGCAGAGTTCCGCGTTAGTAATAAAAATTTTACTCTGAAATGCAGAGTTCCGCGTAACCTATAAACTGTTTGCTCTGAAATGCAGAGTTTCGCGTTAGTAATAAAATGTTTGCTCTGAAATGCAGAGTTCCGCGTAACTAATAAAATGTTTGCTCTTAAATGCAGAGTTCCGCGTAACTAATGAAATGTTTGCTCTGAAATGCAGAGTTCCACGTCAGTAATAAAATGTTTGCACTAAAAATGCAGAGTTCCGCGCGTTTAGTAATAAATGCTTGATCTGAAATGCAGAGGTTCCACGTAACAAATAAACTGTTTTGTTCTGAAAATGCAGAAGAGTTCGCGTAACCACTAAAATGTTTGCTCTGAAATGCAGAGTTTCAGCGTAACTAATAAAATTGTTTGCTCTGAAATGCAGAGTTCCGCGTAACCAATAAACTGTTTGCTCTGAAATGCAGAGTTCCGCGTAACTAATGAAATGTTTGCTCTGAAATGCAGAGTTCCACGTAAGTAATAAAATGTTTGCACAGAGTTCCACGTAACAAATAAACTGTTTGTTCTGAAATGCAGAGTTTCGCGTAACCACTAAAATGTTTGCTCTGAAATGCAGTTCCGCGTAACCAATAAACTGTTTGCTCTGAAATGCAGAGTTTTTCGTAACTAATAAAATGTTTACTCCGAAATGCAGAGTTCCGCATAACCACTAAAATGTTTGGTCTGAAATGCAGAGTTCCGCGTTTGTAAAAAAATTGTTTGCTCTGAAATGCAGAGTTCCGCGTAACTAATGAAATGTTTGCTCTGAAATGCAGAGTTCCACGTAAGTTATAAATGTTTGCACTAAAATGCAGAGCCATTGTTCCGCGTTTAGTAATAAATGCTTGATCTGAAATGCAGAGTTCCACGTAACAAATAAACTGTTTGTTCTGAAATGTAGAGTTTCGCGTAACCACTAAAATGTTTGCTCTGAAATGCAGAGTTTCGCGTAACTAAAAATGTTTGCTCTGAAATGCAGAGTTCCGCGTAACTAATGAAATGTTTGCTCTGAAATGCAGAGTTCCGCGTAACTAATGAAATGTTTGCTCTGAAATGCAGAGTTTCGCGTAACTAATAAAAGGTTTGCTTTGAAATGCAGACTTCCGCATAACCACTAAAATGTTTGCTCTGAAATGCAGAGTTCCGCGTAACCTATAAACTGTTTGCTCTGAAATACAGAGTTCCGCGTAACCTATAAACTGTTTGCTCTGAAATACAGAGTTCCGCGTAACCTATAAACTGTTTGCTCTGAAATACAGAGTTCCGCGTAACTAATGAAATGTTTCCTCTGAAATGCAGAGTTTCGCGTAACTAAGAAAAGGTTTGCTTTGAAATGCAGACTTCCGCATAACCACTAAAATGTTTGCTTTGAAATGCAGAGTTTTGCATAAGTAAAATAAAATTGTTTGCTTTGAAATGCAGAGTTTTTTCGCGTAACTACTAAAATGTTTGCTTTTGAAATGCAGAGTTCCGCGTTAGTAATAAAAAATTTTAACTCTGAAATGCAGAGTTCCGCGTAAACCTATAAACTGCGTTTGCTCTGAAATGCAAGAGTTTCGCGTAAGTAATAAAATGTTTTGCTCTGAAATGCAGAGTTTCGCGTAAGAAATAAAATTGTTTGTTTCTCCTGAAATGCAGAGTTCCGCGTAACTAATAAAAATGTTTGCTCTTGAAAATCAGAGCAGATACCACCGCGTAACTAATGAAATATTTGCTCTGAAATGCAGAGTTACACGTAAGTAATAAAATGTTTGCACTAAAATGCAGAGTTCCGCGTTAGTAATAAATGCTTGATCTGAAATGCAGAGTTCCACGTAACAAATAAACTGTTTGTTCTGAAATGCAGAGTTTCGCGTAACCACTAAAATGTTTGCTCTGAAATGCAGAGTTTCGCGTAACCACTAAAATGTTTGCTCTGAAATGCAGAGTTCCGCGTAACCAATAAACTGTTTGCTCTGAAATGCAGAGTTCCGCGTAACTAATGAAATGTTTGCTCTGAAATGCAGAGTTTCGGCGTAACAAATAAAATGTTTGCTCTGAAATGCAGAGTTTCGCGTAACCACTAAAATGTTTGCTCTGAAATATGCAGGAATACCGCGTTAGTAATAAAATGTTTGCTCTGAAATTCAGAGTTTCGCGTAACTAAGAAAAGGTTTGCTTTGAAATGCAGACTTCCACATAACCACTAAAATGTTTGCTCTGAAATGCAGAGTTTTGCATAAGAAATAAAATTGTTTGCTCTGAAATGCAGAGTTTCGCGTAACTAATAAAATGTTTGCTCTAAAATGCAGAGTTCCGCGTAACTAATAAAATGTTTGCTCTGAAATGCAGAGTTTCGCGTAACTAATGAAATGTTTGCTCTGAAATGCAGAGTTCCACGTCAGTAATAAAATGTTTGCACTAAAATGCAGAGTTCCGCGTTAGTAATAAATGCTTGATCTGAAATGCAGAGTTCCACGTAACAAATAAACTGTTTGCTCTGAAATGCAGAGTTCCGCGTAACTAATGAAATGTTTGCTCTGAAATGCAGAGTTCCACGTAAGTAATAAAAATGTTTGCACTAAAATGCAGAGTTCCCCCGCGTTAGTAATAAATGCTTGATCTGAAATGCAGAGTTCCACGTAACAAATAAACTGTTTGTTCTGAAATGCAGAGTTTCGCTTAACCACTAAAATGTGTTGCTCTGCTGAAATGCAGTTCCGCGTAACCAATAAAATGTTTGCTCTGAAATGCAGAGTTTTTTCGTAACTAATAAAATGTTTTACTCCCGAAATGCAGAGTGTCGCATAACCACTAAAAAAACAAACAAAAAATGTTTGGTCTGAAATGCAGAGTTCCGCGTTTGTAAAAAAATGTTCTCTGAAATGCAGAGTTCCGCGTAACTAATAAAATGTTTTGTGTGAAATGCAGAGTTCCACGTAACAAATAAAATGGTTTGCTTTCAAATGCAAAGTTCCCCGTAACTATTAAAATGTTCCCTCTGCAATCCGCGTAAGAAATATCGTTTGCTGAAAATGCAGACTTCCGCGTAACTAATGAATTGTTTGGTGAGAAATGCAGAATTCCGAGTAAGTAATAAAATGTTTGCTCTAAAATGCAGAGGTCCGCGTAACCACTAAAATGTTCGCTCTGATATACAGAGTTTCGCGTAACTAATAAAATATTTGCTCTGAAATGCAGAGTTCCGCGTTTGTAATAAAATGTACTCTGAAACACAGAGTTCTGCGTAACTAATAAAATGTTTTGTGTGAAATGCAGAGTTTCGCGTAACTAATAAAAGGTTTGCTCTAAAATGCAGAGTTCCGCGTAACTAATGAAATATTTGCTCTGAAATGGAGTTCCGTGTAACTGATGAAATGTTTGGTCTGAAATGCAGATTTCTGCGTTAGCAATAAAATGTTTGTTCTTAAATGCAGTTCTGGATAAGAAACAAAATGGTTTGATCTAAATTATATCTAATGAAATGCAGATTTCCTCGGAAGAAATAAAATGGTTTGCTCTGAAATGCAGATTTCCTCGGAAAAAATTAAATGGTTTGCTCTGAAATGCTGAGTTTCGGTAACTAATAAAATGTTCGCTCTGAAATGCAGAGCCGCGTTAGTAATAAAGCATTTACTTATAAATGCAGAGGTCCGCAGGAGTAATAAACTATTTGCTCTGAAATGCAGAGTTCCGCATAAGAAATAAAATTGTATGCTCTGAAATGCAGAGTTTCGCGTTAGTAATAAAATGTTTGCTCTGAAATGCACAGTTCCACGTAACAAATAAAATGGTTTGCTCTGAAATGCAGAGTTCCGCATAACTGTTTGCTCTGAAATGCAGAGTTTCGCGTAACTAATAAAAGGTTTGCTCTGAAATGCAGAGTTCCGCGTAACTAATAAAATGTTTAATCTGAAATGCAGAGTTCCGCGTTAGGAATGAAATGTTTGCTATGAAATGCAGAGTTCTGGATAACAAACAAAATGGTTTGCTCTGAAATGCAGAGAAATGTTTACTCGGAAATGGAGAGGTCCACGTAACTAATGAATTGTTTGGTGAGAAATGCAGACTTCCGGTTAAGTAAGAAAATATTTGCTCAGAAATGCAAAGTTCCCCGTAAGTAATAAAATGCAGAGTTCCACGTAAGAAATACAATGGTTTGCAGAATTCCGCGGAACTAATAAAATGTTTGCTCTGAAATGCGGAGTTCCGCGTAACTGATAAGCTTTTTCCTCTGAAATGCAGAGTTCTGGATAAGAAACAAAATGGTTTGATCTCAAATATAACTGATGAAATGTTTGCTCTGAAATGCAGATTTCCTCGGAAGAAATAAAATGGTTTGCTATGAAATGCAGATTTCCTCGGAAGAAATAAAATGGTTTGCAGAGTTTCGGTAACTAATAAAATGTTCGATCTGAAATGCAGAGCCGCGTTAGTAATAAATCATTTGCTTATAAATGCAGAGGTCCGCATGAGTAATAAAATGGTTTGCTCTGAAATGCAGTGTTCCGCGTAACCAATAAACTGTTTGCTCTGACATGCAGAGTTTCGCGTAACTAATAAAAGGTTTGCTCTGAAATGCAGAGTTTCGCGTAACCACTAAAATGTTTGCTCTGAAATGTAGAGTTTCGCGTAACCACTAAAATGTTTGCTCTGAAATGCAGAGTTCCGCGTAACTAATGAAATGGTTTCTCTGAAATGCAGAGTTTCCCGTTAGTAAAAAAATGTTTGCTTTGAAATGCAGAGTTCCGCGTTATTAATAAAATGTTTGCTCTGAAATGCAGAGTTTCGCGTAACTAATGAAATGTTTGCTCTTAAATGCAGAGGTCCGCGTCAGTAATAAAATGTTTGCTCTGAAAATCAGAGTTTTGGATAACAAAGAAAATGGTTTTCTCCGAAATGCAGAAAAATGTTTGAAAATTTTACTCAGAAATGGATAGGTCAGCGTAACTAATGAATTGTTTGGTTAGAAATGCAGAGTTCCGCGTAACAAATACAAAGGTTTGTTCCGAAATGCAGAGTTCCGCATAACCAATAAACTGTTTGCTCTGAAATGCAGAGTTCCGCATAACCAATGAACTGTTTGCTCTGAAATGCAGAGTTCCGCGTAACCAATAAACTGTTTGCTCTGAAATACAGAGTTTCGCGTAACTAATAAGTTGTTTGCTCTGAAATGCAGAGTTCCGCGTGACAAATAAAATGGTTTCCTCTGAAATGCAGAAGCTCTGCGTAACCAATAAATTGTTTGCTCTGAAATGCAGAAGCTCCGCGTAACCAATAAATTGTTTGCTCTGAAATGCAGAGGTCCGCGTAATAAATAAAATTGTTTGCTCTGAAATGCAAAGCTCCGGGTAACAAATAAAATAATTGAATTACACCCATGTCTTCATTGAAATGCGATTGAACTAAAGCCGCCCTGATTGGTGCAGAGCATCAACGATTTTACTGGCCACACCAATTTGTACAAAGCATCCCGATACAAAATGATAATGATAATTATCCAGGTAGGTTATATAAAAAGCCAGACAATAGTTTGCCCCAAGGCAAGCCTGGGCTGATGATGGATTACATTGGATTATGTATGCGATCAACTCGGCCATTTGTACAAAGCATTGGGATAAAACCTGATAATTAGGCCACTCTGATTTGCGCAGAGCAACGTTTAATTTAGAGCGTGATTACTGTCCAAGTACTATCTCATCAGATGATCAACATTGGATTGATGACGCGATAACCAATTCGATCCTTTCATTATAGATAAGAAGCAGGTAGGTTAAAGGAAACACCAGACAATAGTTTGCATACAAGGGGATCCTTGGATGATGATGCCCATGTCTTAACTAAAATGCGATAGAACGTAATAAGTCAGCCACTCCAATTTGTACATATCATCGTGATAGAACATAATAACTAAGCCACTCTGATTTGTGGAGAGGATCAACGTTGGATTTAGAACACGAGTTCTACCAAATACTATCTCTGCAGTTGATCAACATTGAATTCATGACGCGAGGCACCAGACAATAGTTTGCCTTCACAGCAAGCTTGGGCTGACGATGCGCATGTCTTGACTGAAACGCGATAGAAGTTGATAACTAAGCCACTCTGATTCGTGCAGAGCATCAACGTTGGAGTATGTACGCGATAACTGGCCACTCTGATATGTTACAAAGCATCATGTAAACGTGATACCTTAACTGCTGTGATCTGCACAGAGCAACAATGTTTGGTTTACAGTACCCATGTTTTGACTGAAATGTCATAGAATATGATAACTAAGCCGCTCTGATTTACGCAGAGCACCAATGTTGGAATTTGGCTGCTCTGATTGGTACAAAGCATCGTGATAAAAAGTGATAACTAAAACGCTCTGATTTGCGCAGAGCAACAACGTTGGATTGTGATTACCTACCAAGTACCACCTCTGCAGATAATCAGATTTATAATGCGAAACTCCAGACAATAGTCTGCCCTAAAGGCGAGCCTGTACTGATGATGACCATGACTCAAAAGCGATAAAAGCTCTGATTTGTGCAGAGCATCAACATTGGATTATGTACATGATTAATTGGTCACTCCAATCTGTACAAAGAAGTTATAAGGCTAAACACCAGACAATAATTTGCCCTGAGATGTAATAGAACGTGATAACGAAGCCGCCCTTTTTTGTTCAGAGCATTTGATTAACAGGCCACTCCGATTTGAACAAAGTGTCGTGATAGAATGTTATAACAAAGCCACTCATTTTTATACAACTATTTTTAATTTTTAAAGTGAACCGTATTCTTTGGTTCTTTTGCTTTTTTCCTAACCCGTATGTGCGACTTTACCTTTTTAGACATGTAAATGCATAGCGAAATCCGTCTAAGAGTAACCACTGTAAAACTATGATAGCATTCAAAGAATTTAGAAGTGCGAAATATTACTTTAGTTTAAGATTTGTAACCGGGTTTTCTCTCCCCACCCACTATATAACTGAAAAAAATTGTTGGCATAAGACAAATTGAAATAAATAAAAATAGAATAATAACAAATCTCAAATAGTTACCCTTTATGTAAATCAACGTAAAATAACACTTACATTTTATTTCTTTTTCAGTTTTTTCCCGCAAGATTTCTCTCTACCTAGACGCGGTTTGGAGACTTAAACCTGCACAACAGGGAGACCAAAAGGGAGGTGAAATACCGAATAAAATGCATCGTGATTTGGACTATTTATAGGATTAGTTTGAAGGTTTTGATTTTGACTTTCCGTAAGATATATAGTAGTGATCACCTAGAGGCACTTATGGAGTGTGTTATGTGTAGACTAGGTGGTTCTTGAACTTCCTTTAAATGATTTATTGTTATTGCTTCCATGGAATGAAAAACCGAGGTACTTAAAGATGTCCACTCTATAAGACGTGGTCGACGAGCTGCCAACATAAACCGCTCTATGTACCTCGAACTTGCCCAAACTCCAGTGGACTCCTGCTAATAGTGATTATAGCCTCTCATAGTTATACTTCCTTCTAGGACACGTGGACTACAAAAACTTTGCTTAGATTGTTTGAGATGAGTTCTAGGTGGAAAATGTTTCATGCATGTGCGCTGTAAAAAATTAAAACGAATTAACAAACTACCAGGAGTGTAATCAATGTTGAATGTGATGGTGCTTACAATAACAAACCTCTAACTGGGATAGATAGACCTTATTAGAACCAAAGTGAAATTATATTGTTATTGAGAATGTGCCTCGTCCAAGTAATTGATATAGAAAATGTGAACTCTGGGCATGGTGTGCACAACTGTAGATGTTATGTCTGGAATGTGCACGGCGACCAGACTAATAGAGATCACCATCCGTATTGACGGGAGCTTTAACTAAAAGCTTCTTAAACTGCTCAGAACTTTTAAAAGTAAAACACCGATCCTGACTTCTACTGGGCTCACTAGTGTAACACAATTGATATAGTACTAGCAGTTTAATAGTGATAACATTTTAATTAGTACAGTGATAACAATTATATTAATATGATATGATAATTTGTAATTATAATAGTGACAATATTTTACAAGTAATATTTTATAAATATTTAAAACATATATAGATTCGTTCTATATTGACTTTTGTGTACTAAAATCTAAAATTTGATGGAAACCATTATGCGGAGGCCGGAGAACTACTTCATACGATGAACATAATTATAACTTATGCAATTTCTGTTAGTACAATATTTGTGTGCTTTAATTACCGTTGTAAATAGTGTGTGATAAGCTTCTGATGAAATAGTGCCGCAAGAATTGGAAGTGACCATTATACAACTTTTGTGTACTAAAATCTAAAATTAGATAGAAACCATCATGCTGAGGCCGGAGAACTACTTCATACGATGAACATAATTATAACTTATGCAATTTCTATTGGTACAATATGTTGTACCAATTCTTGAACTGAACCGATAGATATAAAAAGCGAGAGTTGCTAACAACCGGCGGCACAAGCCCGGGAAGAGCGGGACTGACACACTGAGAACTTCTGGAATGATAGACTAGATAAGTAGTAAAATTAGAACTCTGAAAGTTATTGCGAACCTAAGACTCTAGAAGAAAGACTGTTAATAATTGTGACTCTATATTGTGCAAACTATTTTAATGATTCAAACCACTATACGATCACAATTTTGTTGTAATTAAAATTTATAAAGTTTATTTGATTGTTTGTTTATTTCCTAAATCTTATACATTCTGTTACACTAGAAAAAAAACAAGCACCTGAAAGTCATCACCTGACAGGCATCACCTGACAGGAAAACACCTTAAATTCATCACGAGTACTCGTGAGACACTTGAAATGTGCGATAAACATAATAGTGAAAAAGACACAATATTGACTGCATCTGCACTTGATGATTAAACGATGTCGAATTGAGTGTTAGTCCTTGCATGTTATTTGTTGCGTTATACTGGGGAAATCTGGGGAGCTTTGCATGTGTTGTAAGTGGGGACCTTTACACATGTGAACTGCATTCTAGGATATGTGTTGGATAATTAGAGTAGTTATCTAGAATTCAAAATTCAATATATTGGCCACATCCGAGAGACACTTTGGAGGACATTGAATTTTATTGGATTTAGTGAATATTGAGTGTTTTACCGTTAAAAGTAGTTATCCAGAATTCAAACTTCAGTGTAGTGATCATAACCGAGAGGTACTCATGTAGTCAGTTATGTATAGACTCAGTGATTCTCAATCACACAGACTTGACGTCTGGGCTAGTTAGAACTTTTTTTATTACTCCTTGGGACAGTGGATTTGTGTTGCCTAAAATAATGTCAGTTTTAAACTTGTGTTTGAATATGTAGTTCTTGTTTTATGACACTGTAGGACAGAGGCATCATCGTAAAATCGCTATGCTCCTTCCTACCCGTGGTTTCATGCGACTGAAATCAGATTTATCCAATCACAGTAGTTGTGATCGGAAACGGAAGTCGTCGCATAGTCAATTAAAAGCCTCGACGAATGCGAACACGTTAATTCGTACTGGTTTGGGCCTCATGAATTATAAAACAATATGCACGACTGATTTCGGTGGCATGAAGCCACGGGTAGGAAAGAGCATAGCGATTTCGGATTGTGGTTTTACGACGATAGGACGCAGATATGTCTTGTGTTGTCAACAGGAACAATTTCGGCTTAGTTACTCGAGGTTTTTGTAGATTTTGACTTCACATTATAAATATGTGTGTGTGTGTGTAATTCCCATAGCGTAATGGTTGATCAAGTTCTCTAAATTTCAGTGGAATTGCTCCGTGTATGCCAGGATGTTGATTTTTCAGGATGTAGCGGTTATCGAACCTGTAACCTGAATTAGTCATGTCCGTACTATAGTATAATTTATGTTCACATGTTCCAGTAATCGGTTGAATTACATGACTTTCGATTTGTATTTAAGAAGTAAAATAGTCAAAGAATACGGAAAATAAAATCATATTGTTGAAATTTTTCACAATATTTGTTTGTTGTCTTTTTAATTTCTGTATCTATGTATATTAATATAGGAATTACATTGCTGACCCCTTGCGGAGAGTAGAGTGTTCGATTTACAAGCGACAGGTCCCGGGTTTGATTCCCGGTACCGGGTTCTACCAAAATGGTAGTGACTGTTCCTTCGCCAAACGCTCGACATTCGAAATGAAAGATACGGGTAAATCGGACGACTTTAAACCAAAATACCGTGTCACGGAAGGCATTGGAGTAAGTATATAACACAGGCAAGAATCTGTGGAACCTTGCCTTCAGCGGGTGACATCGCTTTAACATTTATTGCCGGGATGTAAAACAACAATCAAACAAACCAAAGAATGTCAAATCAATTTTGAAATCCGGAATCAAGAGGGAAAATTCTATCCTAGTGCGGTCCCTCATAAGGAAACTCCGCAATGACTTTGTATTGGGGGAAATAATATGTTGGGGCGTTTTTTTCTCTTTCTTTCCGAACCTGGGACCGTTTTTCCGTGGAGGTTCTATGCTACAACAGACCTGGTGTGCATAGTGTGACAAATTAGTCAAATATGGTGACAATTGCAACATCACAGGATAATGGACAAAATACAGGGCAGTGGAGAGAAAAATAAATACCAATACAGTGGTGACAATTGTGACATTATAGGGCAACGGACAAAATACAGGGCAGTGGAGAGAAATATACCAATACAGTGGTGACAATTGTGACATTATAGGGCAACGGACAAAATACAGGGCAGTGGAGAGAAAAATACCAATACAGTGGTGACAATTGTGACATTATAGGGCAACGGACAAAATACAGGGCAGTGGAGAGAAAAATACCAATACAGTGGTGACAATTGTGACATTACAGGGCAGCTGACAAAATACAGGGCAGTGGAGAGAAAAATAAATACCAATACAGCAGTGACAATTGTGACATTATAGGGCAGCTGACAAAATACAGGACAGTGAAGAGAAATAGCAATACAGCGATGACAATTGTGACATTATTGGGCAACGGACAAAATATAGGGCAGTGGAGAGAAAAATACGAATACAGCGGTGACAATTGAGACATTATAGGGCCATTGACAAAATACAGGAAAGTGAAGAGAAATAGCAATATAGCGGTGATTGTGACATTATAAGGCAACTCACAAAATACAGGGCAGTGGAGAGAAAAATACCAATACAGTGGTGACAATTGTGACATAGGGCAACGGACAAAATACAGGGCAGTGGAGAAAAAAATAAATACCAATACAGCAGTGACAATTGTGACATAGGGCAACGGACAAAATACAGTGCAATGTAGAGAAAAATAAATACCAATACAGCAGTGACAATTGTGACATTATAGGGCAACGGACAAAATACAGTGCAATGTAGAGAAAAATAAATACCAATACAGCAGTGACAATTGTGACATTATAGGGCAGCTGACAAAATACAGGACAGTGAAGAGAAATAGCAATATAGCGGTGACAATTGTGACATTATAGGGCAACTGACAAAATACAGGGCAGTGGAGAGAAAAATACCAATACAGTATTGACAATTGTGACATTTTAGGGCAACGGACAAAATGCTGGGCAGTGGAGAGAAAAATAAATACCAATACAGTGGTGACAATTGTGACATAGGGCAACGGACAAAATACAGTGCAATGTAGAGAAAAAAAAAAATAAAATGGACAGTACTGAAAAACCAAGAAGAACAGTGGCGATTGAAACATCACATGGTTAGAAGCATTTCTTCGAGCAGTGGAGAAATACTCAGGGGTGAAAGGGTAAATATAAAAAGAATCTTATAAAGGAATAATCAAAACTATAAAAAACCTTTCTAGACTTTTGTCTCCTACATATAAAGGGAGGATCAATACACAACATTTAATTCCCGGCTTGTGTTTGCTTGTTTGTTTGTTGTTGCTTGTAGAGAAACATAAGTGACGTCGAGTTGTTGCCTTAGCTATACCAATGGAACGTAATATAGTGGAACCATTAATATTGTCTGCCTTAATGGAACATGATAAAAGAAACAATAATGTCTGTTAACATAAGTACTGCATTTTGTGTTCAAGGATATTGTATGTATTTGTACGGCGGTAAGTACGCTGTCGTCCTATATATATAGGACATCCGCTAAAGTATTTGTGTTTACAAAGATGAAATGGTTTTACGTTGCTGTTTACCAAATCAATACAGGTAAAATATTTAATCAAAGACGAATCATTTACATGAGTTATTGCTAACGTAGACATCGTATCTATTTCTACGAACTTGATCTTACAAATACAACTTTACAATTCAACATAAGAGGTATATTAATACAATATGATTGTCGGGTAATGAGGTCAAAGGTTATTCTCTCGTGAAATTACGTTTATTGAGTTTAATAACTTATCTGGATACTATCTGCGTAAATAAATCGTTTGGGGTTCGAACTCTCGACCTACGTCACCTGTCGCCTGATTGCCACGCCCTAATCATTCGGATGGACCATTGATATGAAAAAGCAACGTCACTTCATCATCACATTAATAAATTAAACCTTGTTTTAATCAGTTTTCTCCAGTTAAATCTAGTTTAAATCTCATTTACCCGCATTCAACTGGCGACTCATATTGGGTTTTACAAAATGTAAAAAAGATTTAATTGCGCTAAAATCATAAAATTGAATTACACCTGGTTTTTCTTGAGAATTTACTAGGTGAGTGGTAAATAGAAAAGTTAAATCATGACATTTTGTATTTACCGCCCACCTTGTAAATTCAAAAATAAAAACATGACACTAAGAAAACATGTTTAACTGCGCTAAAAAAATCAATGAATTAATCACAATTTTTTGTTTACCAGTTAAACGATTTTTTTCCCAACTGGACAAAAATGTTTAATAGCTTCAAAACCACAAAAATAGTTAAAACTACTTTTTCTCCAGAAAAACGTAACTAAGGAAATCTAGATCAACTACGTCAAATTATCATTTATGAATACTGAAATGATTTTGACGCAGTTAAACCTACAATTACACAGCTGAACCTAATTTTTCATCAGTTAACGACCGCGTGATAATAAATACCACAGGTTCATGTGAAAATAATACATTTACCCCAGACATGACATTCTGTGTAACATACAAAGTGATTTTAGGCCATATCGAGGTCATTCATTCTTTGATGATATAACATCTGTGTGTATTTACTGTACAATGGCTTCTATCCAAATATCCGTAGTTACGTTATAACATAAAAGCCTGCTCTAGCTATGACGCCAAAGGTCACTCAGCTGCGTTGTTTTATATTCAATAATTTTCTCACTCCTTTTGATACATCCTTCAATTTTCAATTTCAACATCGTTTAATGGTTTCAATTATTATTACAATCAACAATGAATATAAATCCACCCGGAAAGGATAAACATGAATTTGACGAGAAATACCCATGCAATCAGTGGGTTCCATTGTTTTGACTCTTTCCTAGCGGTCAAGATCAAGTGATGAACTGTGAAAAAGAAATCCCTTTGTCGTAGCTAGTATAAAGTTATGTCTTAAGAAATTCTCTACACTTAAATTCAGAGACTATCATGGCGAACTTACGGAGACATGTGCCTTTAAGTGTGGTCGTATTTATTCTCGGTGGCAAGTATTTATTTTTATATTTTCATTCTGATTGTTATTATATATTATGTTGTAACTGAATTGTTAAATTTAGCTGAAAATATGTAATTGCGCAAAAGTGTATATTGGTGCAAAATCGTGACGCGTCTTCACACAAAAAATTTAGCTTTTTGTATTTCTGTAGTAAAATTTTTTCATTAATCATCAATATCATCTGCTCAACGTTTGAATAATTAATAATAATAATAATAATAATAATAATAATTGGAGGGAAATAATAGATTTTGGAATCCATTCTAACAAAATATAACAGTACTACTACACCTAGATACCTAATTGGTGAAAACGTCAACGGACTCATCTACATTTGAAAAATCTATGCTTACTACTGAGAGTAATTTTCGTTCTAAAATTTCGGAGATGTTCCATTAATGTATGTTAATGATTCATTATTTATCCGGAAATATTCGGATATACAAATGTATTTGTTTTACATTTAATATAAGTGGTGTTCAATATATGTTTTTTTCAAAATCCTAAAAATGTTTTTAAATATATTACATACACCAATTAACGATTGTAGTTTTTCTGCAAAGATATAGCTAACAATTTCACATCTAAAGTTATTTTAAAAATTCAAAAAATCTTTGGCATAAGCCAAATAGTCCATATTGACAAAAGCAAACCGTCAAAAGTGTAAATTTATGATTGATAAAACATTGCAGTTTTCAAATATGTTTCAAGATACCCAAAATGGTTTACGTACTTAGATATGTCACAAAATGAGAAATTGAAAACTGTTGCCTCGACCCAGTAGAAAAGACAAATGCTGACTCATTGATAATTTTCTTTTCAGTTTGTCACGCCAAACAATCTATTACACACCCGACGTTTACTCGAAAGATGATGTACAACATCAGTTCGGTCGCATTTACTTCTTCACGTCTCACTTACACCACCGGAAGTAAAAATGACGCATGCTATTTACAGTGTTTTGTGACACCAGAGTGCATGTCGTTTATCTATAACAGTGAAACTACCGAGTGCCACACCTTTTCAGCTTTGTTAGATGATCCACCGCATTTAACCGGCAGTATGGTAAATGCGTACTTCATTCAAGGTACTTCATATTCGCATAACATTTAGATAAATCATCGGTAGTTCATTGTTTTACTATTTGTCATGGTAACAGTTTTGTCAGATTTACAACCAATAAAAATTATTCTTTGTTTATATACCTTGCTATAGTATTTGTTTTTCAAATTGGACGATTGATACTGCTATTGTGATGTTTTACTATTTGTCATGGTAACAGTTTTGTCAGATTTACAACCAATAAAAATTATTCTTTGTTTATATACCTTGCTATAGTATTTGTTTTTCAAATTGGACGATTGATACTGCTATTGTGATGTTTGACCTAACATGTTAAATTGTACAGTGTGATAAAATTTTAAAAAATGAAAATAGGCTATATTTTAGCAGACTAAAACCAGGACGCATCGCACCTTTATTACCAATTTGTTTTTTGAACGAAAAAAAATCATCCCAATGTATATGACCTTATATATGTACAAACGGAGAACTGTTATTGCTCGCATTTATACCAGACTCGAGAATCAGTTCGGAAATGAGATAGTTATAGTAGGCTAGTGCTTTACATCATGAAGTCAGCGCGGCTTCAAGTCCCGCTGGAACCTAAGCTGATTTTGTGAGAAAGTTTTCCAGTTTACTTGCGGGCGACCGGTGGTCTATTATCGGGTGCATTGTAACCGGATTTGTTCTGCCATCATATGGCTGGAAAGATGTTAAATATGGCGTAAAACAACATAAAAATATATTTCCAACTTACATTGGTATTTGCGAAAATTTATTATGGCCACGACCATGTTAAAATAACAAAACTAGACAACATTTGGAGTAATTTCATCTTAAAGTAGATTAAAGTTTTTTAATAACGTTTCATGCTTTTAACAGCTCATACACTCGTCATATTTTTATCAGGCTCGAAAATCTGTTCGGCTATGGGATATGTGTTTGAAGCAGCAGTGCCATTTTGCTACAATATTCACCACGACTTGGTAAATTACGACGATGCACAGGAAAACTGTAAAAATGAAGGAGGAAGGCTGATTCAGATAGATTCGTTAGCTAAACAAAAGATAGTAAATACATTTGATTTAGAAGGTAAACATTTATTTATATTTACCATTTCCATTTAATGGAAAACTTCCAGACAAATCTCGTGTTTATTTATGTACGTAACTTGTTATCGGAACACATTAAGTCATTTCTAACGGTTTGTTTGTTTGTTTATTGTTGTTTAACTTCCCACTCAAGAGTATTTCACTCATATGGAGACGTCATTAAATGCCGGTGAGGGGCTTCAAATTTTGGCCTATGCTCGGCACTTACGGTCATTGAGCAGTGAGGGTTCTTTAACGCGCCGACACCTACTGTGACATGGGACCTCCAGTTTTTACTGTCTCATCTGAAAGACAGGAAACCAATCTGTCGCCGGCGGGACTAAACTCACGACCTCATGATCCAGACTGAGCCAGGCCTGCTCCATTTCTAACGGTATATTGCTTAATTGATATACAGTAGTCAACTTGACAATTAACTAACTGGTCTTATTAGCGCCGTTATAGTTTTAGTAAGGGTCTAGTTTTATTATTAAATATTTTTTCACGAGCCTGAATATTTGCGGTATTAAATCTGAGGTGGTCTCTTAAGGTCTTTGCACTGTATATATAAGGCATAAAATGTGTCTATACTTCCAGTCATCAAAATGTCTTTCCATATATATTCACAGATTTTTTTTCAGAAAAGAATTTGATATCATAATATACCGGTAATCATATATGTATTGCATTTTTTCTATTGTAGCTGCTGTTAAGAAATACAGAATAGATGGTGAACTTGTTGGTAGTACCTGGGTATTTTCTTCTGGACTTAAGATCGCGCATTTGTACTGGGATGAAGGAGAACCTACGTTAAGGAATTCTAAATCACGTTTCTTATCAGTATTTCACAAAACAAACAAATGGGACGATACTATTCCTACTACTGGTTTTGGTTACATTTGTGAAAGAATGTTTTAGGACTTATACTGCTGTCAAAGCTACAACATCTCTCACTTGTTTTTAAGACTGTATTTACGTTTGATTCTTAGGCCACGCTTCGTTGGTAAAATGATCGGAGTTATTTCGGTGAAAATCCGATCTTTTGACTTTATGTTGTGTTTCCGTAGAAATCCGATCTTTTGACTTTATGTTGTGTTCCGTAGAAATCCGATCTTTTTGTCTTAATGTCGTCCTCCATACCGCCAATTTTTTTTCAGATAAAATGTGAGTGTGTGCGTGTGTGTGTGTGTGTGTGTGTGTGTGTGTGTGTGTGTGTGTGAGAAGACATGATTTTTTTTGCCTAAATGAGTTAACTTCGATAAAATGATATATTATCTTCAAAATTCCTATTGGTTACCATGCTACCGCTGAATATCTGAGTGGTTGTCATGGTGACAAAAGCGACAGTTTTAGCCTTAAAGACATAGTATCTACGATTTCCTCAAATATTTCAATCTCAGTTGTTTGGGTCAAATATGTTAATATTTGGAGATAAAAACGAAAAATTGTTGAATTAAAACACATAGAAGTATAGTTTTATTGTATTTCACAACTTTCCACGTTTTTTTTATTTTTTGTCGGTACGACAAAAATTCGTTTGCAAGCCCGCCCATATTCATATAACCTTAGCGTGACCTGTATTTGCGCATGCGCATTTCCATTGTTGATAGTGAAAAAGCATGGCGTCCAAAGCAAAAACAAATCGTGGCCGACCTGTTAAATTGACAGATTCAGCTAGAAAAAGAAATCGGAAAGAAGTTCTGGCGAAATACAACAAGACCAAGATAAATATTGGAAAGGAGCATGATCGATGGATAAGCCTCAAGGACCGTCTAAATGTAGGATCTCACGCCGAAGTCGAAATTGTAAATAAATCAACACGTGCTTACCTCAGCATCCATTGATTGATATCGATACGATCTAGGTCATTGCGTGTGCTTCTGGGATTGTTTCTGTGCATAATTAATGAGTTTGATTCTTACAGACGACGACAACAAATCAGCATTTATCCGTTAATTACGCTAATTATACAAAAAAGTGTCGACGTGGAAGATCATTATTCAGTCATATCTTCGATATTTCCGCAAAATTGCCGACTAAAAAAAATAACCATTTTCGTAGGTACTATGTCTTTAACAATTATAAGGAAAATGAGGATGCTTACGTGATTTATGAATATTTATAATTGCATTGCTGAATAAATTTACTGACATGAAAGCTTTTAGTGATTAATGAAACAATTATTTTTAACTTAACATGGATGCAGAGTAAAACGTTTGGTTTCCATAGAAACAATAAAGCAACACTAATTTGTTACTTCAGCAATTTAGGGCAAGTGACTTTGCGACCAAAAGACTCGGAATGAGTTCTATCTGGCACTTCATTCACATGAGATCGATATACATCTACCAGAAAATGCAGAGGTGTTAGAAGTATTGCGGTCTCTCTTTCATTTCCATACCCTTTAACCGGACATTCAAATTTAAAATAAATGGAAAAATGATCATTTTAATTGTTGGAAACATTTATCAGATAAATCGAACTTTATGGCATCCAGAGGGAGATCGTATTTACATATATATTATTATAAAATAAACATTACGTACTATTGATCCGTAGCTTGATGTTTGATGTAGGTCATTTTAAGGTCAAATGCCATCGATAAATTCCCTGTAATATTATATGAAATGAATCGGTTTTGTAAATGTTTTGTATCTATATCCTTATGTAAAATATGATTGAAAAATTATGTTTAACAATATGTTCAATAAATATGTTCTGATTTTTAATGCTTATCACAAAACATCAACAATTGACTCAAAATGGACATAAAACATATTTAGGTTACGTTAATGGGGAATTGGCTTTTTCTTACCACTGACATACAATAACAAAAAGGAGATGTACACAGGCATAACAATTCTTAAATTTCTTTATTATATTTTGTGAAAATTTTTGTTGAGACTTCTGTACCAATTGTGACGAGGATTCGTTCCTCACGTCTTTTATTTGGATTTGACTGTGGACTCGCGGCGGGTGTGACCGGTTGACAGGGGATGCTTACTCCTCGATGGCACCTGATCCTAACTCTTTCATTTCCAGAGGTCCATGTTTGTCCATTTATACCATATTTTCATCTATATCCTGGACTTAAAGATTTATACTGGAAATTCTATTGATTTATACTTTGGTATCTGAGATTTTTTTTTATACTTTTGTAGCTGAGATTTTTTGTTACATTTGTCAATGTGTTATCTGAACGGTACACAGTTGATGTCACCATGTACATTGCTGTATGATCTGTATTGTAGACAGTTGATATCACCATGTACATTGCTGTGTTATCTGTATTGTACACAGTTGAGGTCACCATGTACATTGCTGTGTTATCTGTATTGTACACAGTTGAGGTCACCATGTACATTGCTGTGTTATCTGTATTGTACACAGTGGATGTCACCATGTACATTGCTGTGTTATCTGTATTGTACACAGTTGATGTCACCATGTACATTGCTGTGTTATCTGTATTGTACACAGTTGATGTCACCATGTACATTGCTGTGTTATCTGTATTGTACACAGTTGATGTCACCATGTACATTGCTGTGTTATTTGTATTGTAGACAGTGGATGTCACCATGTACATTGCCGTGTTATCTGTATTGTACACAGTTGATGTCACCATGTACATTGCTGTGTTATCTGTATTGTACACAGTTGATGTCACCATGTACATTGCTGTGTTATCTGTATTGTACACAGTTGATGTCACCATTTACATTGCTGTGTTATCTGTATTGTACACAGTTGAGGTCACCATGTATATTGCTGTGTTATCTGTATTGTAGACAGTGGATGTCACCATGTACATTGCCGTGTTATCTGTATTGTACAAAGTTGATGACACCATGTACATTGCCGTGTTATCTGTATTGTAGATAGTGGATGTCACCATGTACATTGCTGTGTTATCTGTATTGTACACAGTTGATGTCACCATGTACATTGCTGTGTTATCTGTATTGTAGAGAGTTGACGTCACCATTTACATTGCTGTGTTATCTGTATTGTAGACAGTCGATGTCACCATGTACATTGTTGTGTTATCTGTATTGTAGACAGTGAATGTCACCATGTACATTGCTGTGTTATCTGTACTGTACACAGTTGAGGTCACCATGTACATTGCTGTGTTATCCGTATTGTAGAGAGTGGATGAAACCATGTACATTGCTGTGTTATCTGTATTGTAGATAGTGGATGTCACCATGTACAATGCTGTGTTATCTGTTTGTGTAGACAGTTGATGTCACCATGTACATTGCCGTGTTATCTGTACTGTAGACAGTGGATGTCACCATGTACATTGCTGTGTTATCTGTATTATAGACAGTGGATGTCACCATGTACATTGTCACCATGTAAATTGCTGTGTTATCTGTATTGTAGACAGTTGATGACACCATGTACATTGCTGTGTTATCTGTATTGTAGACAGTTGATGACACCATATACATTGCTGTGTTATCTGTATTGTATACAGTTGATGACACCATGTACATTGCTGTGTTATCTGTATTGTACACAGTTGATGACACCATGTACATTGCTGTGTTATCTGTATTGTAGACAGTTGATGTCACAATGTACATTGCTGTGTTATCTGTATTGTAAACAGTTGATATCACCATGTATGGATGTCACCATGTACATTGCTGTGTTATCTGTATTGTACACAGTTGATGACACCATGTACATTGCTGTGTTATCTGTATTGTAGACAGTTGATGTCACCATGTACATTGCTGTGTTATCTGTATTGTACACAGTTGATGTCATCATTTACATTGCTGTGTTATCTGTATTGTACACAGTTGAGGTCACCATGTATATTGCTGTGTCATCTGTATTGTACACAGTTGATGTCACTATGTACATTGCTGTGTTATCTGTATTGTAGACAGTGGATGTCACCATGTACATTGCCGTATTATCTGTATTGTACAAAGTTGATGACACCATGTACATTGCTGTGTTATCTGTATTGTAGACAGTTGATGGCACCATGTATATTGCCGTGTTATCTGTATTGTAGACAGTGGATGTCACCATGTACATTGCTGTGTTATCTGTATTGTACACAGTTGATGTCACCATGTACATTGCTGTGTTATCTGTATTGTACACAGTTGATGACACCATGTACATTGCTGTGTTATCTGTATTGTAGACAGTTGATGTCACAATGTACATTGCTGTGTTATCTGTATTGTAAACAGTTGATATCACCATGTATATTGCCGTGTTATCTGTATTATAGACAGTGGATGTCACCATGTACATTGCTGTGTTATCTGTATTGTACACAGTTGATGACACCATGTACATTGCTGTGTTATCTGTATTGTAGACAGTTGATGTCACCATGTACATTGCTGTGTTATCTGTATTGTACACAGTTGATGTCATCATTTACATTGCTGTGTTATCTGTATTGTACACAGTTGAGGTCACCATGTATATTGCTGTGTCATCTGTATTGTACACAGTTGATGTCACTATGTACATTGCTGTGTTATCTGTATTGTAGACAGTGGATGTCACCATGTACATTGCCGTATTATCTGTATTGTACAAAGTTGATGACACCATGTACATTGCTGTGTTATCTGTATTGTAGACAGTTGATGGCACCATATATATTGCCGTGTTATCTGTATTGTAGACAGTGGATGTCACCATGTACATTGCTGTGTTATCTGTATTGTACACAGTTGATGTCACCATGTACATTGCTGTGTTATCTGTATTGTAGAGAGTTGACGTCACCATTTACATTGCTGTGTTATCTGTATTGTAGACAGTCGATGTCACCATGTACATTGTTGTGTTATCTGTATTGTAGACAGTGAATGTCACCATGTACATTGCTGTGTTATCTGTACTGTACACAGTTGAGGTCACCATGTACATTGCTGTGTTATCCGTATTGTAGAGAGTGGATGGTACCATGTACATTGCTGTGTTATCTGTATTGTAGATAGTGGATGTCACCATGTACAATGCTGTGTTATCTGTTTGTGTAGACAGTTGATGTCACCATGTACATTGGCGTGTTATCTGTACTGTAGACAGTGGCTGTCACCATGTACATTGCTGTGTTATCTGTAGTATAGACAGTGGATGTCACCATGTACATTGCTGTGTTATCTGTACTGTAGACAGTGGATGTCACCATGTACATTGCTGTGTTATCTGTATTGTAGACAGTTGATGACACCATGTACATTGCTGTGTTATCTGTATTGTAGACAGTTGATGACACCATATACATTGCTGTGTTATCTGTATTGTATACAGTTGATGACACCATGTACATTGCTGTGTTATCTGTATTGTACACAGTTGATGACACCATGTACATTGCTGTGTTATCTGTATTGTAGACAGTTGATGTCACAATGTACATTGCTGTGTTATCTGTATTGTAAACAGTTGATATCACCATGTATATTGCCGTGTTATCTGTATTATAGACAGTGGATGTCACCATGTACATTGCTGTGTTATCTCTACTGTACACAGTTGATGTCACCATGTACATTGCTGTGTTATCTGTATTGTACACAGTTGATGTCACTATGTACATTGCTGTGTCATCTGTATTGTAGACAGTGGATATCACCATGTACATTGCTGTGTTATCTGTATTGTACACAGTTGAGGTCACCATGTATATTGCTGTGTCATCTGTATTGTACACAGTTGATGTCACTATGTACATTGCTGTGTTATCTGTATTGTAGACAGTGGATGTCACCATGTACAGTGCCGTGTTATCTGTATTGTACAAAGTTGATGACTCCATGTACATTGCTGTGTTATCTGTATTGTAGACAGTTGATGGCACCATGTATATTGCCGTGTTATCTGTATTGTAGACAGTGGATGTCACCATGTACATTGCTGTGTTATCTGTATTGTACACAGTTGATGTCACCATGTACATTGCTGTGTTATCTGTATTGTAGAGAGTTGACGTCACCATTTACATTGCTGTGTTATCTGTATGTAGACAGTCGATGTCACCATGTACATTGTTGTGTTATCTGTATTGTAGACAATGAATGTCACCATGTACATTGCTGTGTTATCTGTACTGTACACAGTTGAGGTCACCATGTACATTGCTGTGTTATCCGTATTGTAGAGAGTGGATGGTACCATGTACAATGCTGTGTTATCTGTTTGTGTAGACAGTTGATGTCACCATGTACATTGCCGTGTTATCTGTACTGTAGACAGTGGATGTCACCATGTACATTGCTGTGTTATCTGTATTATAGACAGTGGATGTCACCATGTACATTGCTGTGTTATCTGTACTGTAGACAGTGGATGTCACCATGTACATTCCTGTGTTATCTGTATTGTAGACAGTTGATGACACCATGTGCATTGCTGTGTTATCTGTATTGTAGACAGTTGATGTCACAATGTACATTGCTGTGTTATCTGTATTGTAAACAGTTGATATCACCATGTATATTGCCGTGTTATCTGTATTATAGACAGTGGATGTCACCCTGTACATTGCTGTGTTATCTGTACTGTACACAGTTGATGTCACCATGTACATTGCTGTGTTATCTGTATTGTACACAGTTGATGTCACTATGTACATTGCTGTGTTATCTGTATTGTAGACAGTGGATATCACCATGTACATTGCTGTGTTATCTGTATTGTACACAGTTGAGGTCACCATGTATATTGCTGTGTCTTCTGTATTGTACACAGTTGATGTCACCATGTACAGTGCCGTGTTATCTGTATTGTACAAAGTTGATGACACCATGTACATTGCTGTGTTATCTGTATTGTAGACAGTTGATGGCACCATGTATATTGCCGTGTTATCTGTATTGTAGACAGTGGATGTCACCATGTACATTGCTGTGTTATCTGTATTGTACACAGTTGATGTCACCATGTACATTGCTGTGTTATCTGTATTGTAGATAGTTGACGTCACCATTTACATTGCTGTGTTATCAGTATTGTAGACAGTCGATGTCACCATGTACATTGTTGTGTTATCTGTATTGTAGACAGTGAATGTCACCATGTACATTGCTGTGTTATCTGTACTGTACACAGTTGAGGTCACCATGTACATTGCTGTGTTATCCGTATTGTAGATAGTGGATGTCACCATGTACAATGCTGTGTTATCTGTTTGTGTAGACAGTTGATGTCACCATGTACATTGCCGTGTTATCTGTACTGTAGACAGTGGATGTCACCATGTACATTGCTGTGTTATCTGTATTATAGACAGTGGATGTCACCATGTACATTGCTGTGTTATCTGTACTGTAGACAGTGGATGTCACCATGTACATTGCTGTGTTATCTGTATTGTAGACAGTTGATGACACCATGTACATTGCTGTGTTATCTGTATTGTAGACAGTTGATGACACCATGTACATTGCTGTGTTATCTGTATTGTAGACAGTTGATGACACCATATACATTGCTGTGTTATCTGTATTGTATACAGTTGATGACACCATGTACATTGTTGTTTTATCTGTATTGTACACAGTTGATGACACCATGTACATTGCTGTGTTATCTGTATTGTAGACAGTTGATGTCACCATGTACATTGCTGTGTTATCTGTATTGTAAACAGTTGATATCACCATGTACATTGCCGTGTTATCTGTATTATAGACAGTTGATGTCACCATATACATTTCTGTGTTATCTGTATTGTACACAGTTGAGGTCACCATGTACATTGCTGTGTTATCTGTATTGTAAACAGTTGAGGTCACCATGTACATTGCTTTGTTATCTGTATTGTACACAGTTGATGTCACCATGTACATTGCCGTGTTATCTGTATTGTAGACAGTGGATGTCACCATGTACATTGCTGTGTTATCTGTATTGTACACACAGTTGAGGTCACCATGTACATTGCTGCGTTATCTGTATTGTAAACAGTTGAGGTCACCATGTACATTGCTGTGTTATCTGTATTGTACATAGTTGATGTCACCATGTACATTGCTGTGTTATCTGTATTGTAGACAGTTGATGTCACCATGTACATTGCTGTGTTATCTGTATTGTAAACAGTTGATATCACCATGTACATTGCCGTGTTATCTGTATTATAGACAGTTGATGTCACCATATACATTTCTGTGTTATCTGTATTGTACACAGTTGAGGTCACCATGTACATTGCTGTGTTATCTGTATTGTAAACAGTTGAGGTCACCATGTACATTGCTTTGTTATCTGTATTGTACACAGTTGATGTCACCATGTACATTGCCGTGTTATCTGTATTGTAGACAGTGGATGTCACCATGTACATTGCTGTGTTATCTGTATTGTACACAGTTGAGGTCACCATGTACATTGCTGCGTTATCTGTATTGTAAACAGTTGAGGTCACCATGTACATTGCTGTGTTATCTGTATTGTACATAGTTGATGTCACCATGTACATTGCTGTGTTATCTGTATTGTAAACAGTTGAGGTCACCATGTACATTGCTGTGTTATCTGTATTGTAGACAGTGGATGTCACCATGCACATTGCTGTGTTATCTGTATTGTAGACAGTGGATATCACCATGTACATTGCTGTGTTATCTGTATTGTAGACAGTGGATTTCACCATGTACATTGCTGTGTTATCTGTACTGTAGAGAGTGGATGTCACCATGTACATTGCTCTGTTATCTGTATAAAAGTTATATCTGTAACAAGGTTTTAATGTGTAAGCAAAATAAAATTTTGATATTGCGCATGGTTACATTATTTTGTAGTGATTTTGTGTCATGTTGAACTCCTCAGTACAGCATCAGGGTATCCTAAATAAATATTTTCACTTTCCAAAAATCCATATCTATTGAAATGAATTACATTATTTTCCGGCTTCGACGTCAAAATTCTCTTGATTTCTGAATAAATTTCACTGTATTGATAAAGCCATTCACTCCTAATTTAACGTTATGTAATTTCATTATTCCATCAAACGACGAGATTGATTGATATCCAAATTAAACCGGAAAGGGGTAGGTTGACAATACAAATGAATTGAATTGTATTGCCGTGTAACGACTTATATCAATGTCAATGGACATTTGGATGAGATATCCTTTTGTCAAAGGTAGTATAACGTTATATTAGATTGCAGTGCATCGAGGGACGTTAACATGACTTATGTACAGGGACTGCTACTTTTAATGGTGATCAAATTTATCCTCACTGGCAAGTATTAACTCTATGATTTTAATCTAATTGTTTTTTAAACTTCCTGTGTTGTAACATAGACTTCCTTCGAAAACTTTCGTCTGAAAAACAGGCCTGGGCTAGACCTCCCTCCGGGAAAATTGTGCATAGCATATGTACCCGGACCCAATATGTAGGACGAAAAGGCGCCGTAGTACAAAATAAAATGACATTATGGGTCTTCATCCTTCTTACAATTTCAACTATCTATCCGATTTAGATTCTAAAACTAGAATGATACCAATCCATATGAACTTTATTTTATTTTTTTTTTGGTTAAAAATGAAATATTTGAAATCGTAAAGTCTAATATCAAAACTCACTGGTTATACCATTTGTCGACTTTTTTTAATTACCTAATCAAAAACAAGCTGATGAAGGCTGTAAACAAGAGGGGTAAACTTTATGCAATAACGATTTTAAGCCCAGGAGAAGCTGACTTTGTTCTTGGGGAAATAATTTTCTCCCCTTGGGTATAAACTGTGGGGGATTATTCGTGACAACACTGAGAGGCAGATGTAATTTATGTTTATTTTAATAGGATATTTCCTTCAGGATTACAGTGAAGACGCAACCACATAAATGCAAATTAATTGGGATGGTCCTAAACCCTAAGCATGTTTGAACAAACAAACAAAACAATTATAACACGAAAAAATATTGGCCCAGTACCTGGGATTCCGGTACCAGCAGATTATTTTATATCAAAGTAATATTTCGCTCATATAGATCTACCAGCATTTAAATTTCAAATTTCCCAAAAGCTAAGATTTATTTTACAGTGAGTACTTTTACAGGGATTTGGCAACACATTTAGATTTGGCCTTGTCTGATATGGCGGTTCGGAAGTAAGCTTCTACGCTACAGAATACCTTAAATATAACGTTAATGACCATAAATACGATTAACTAAATACTTGTTGTTTCGAGCAGAAGGCCAACTATAGAACATTTTCTTTTCAGTTAAACACAACCATCATTTATACGAATGATGCAGTACAACATCAGTGCAGTAGCGTTTATGACGTCACTTATCTCTCAGACCACCGGAAGTATGAATGACGCATGCTCTTTACATTGTTTCGCGACACCAGAATGTATGTTGTTTATCTACAACAGTGAAACTACAGAGTGCCTCAATTTTTCAGCATTGTTAGATGATCCACCACATTCTTCCAATAGTTTGGAAAATGCATACTTTATTCAAGGTAACTTATTAGTAGTATTAACATAAAATGAATTATTAAAACATCTTTAATATGCTATTATTTCTATGGTAAGAATTTCGTAATAGATTTACTATCATTATAAGATTTTATTCGAATTTTTAAAAAGTTGTTTCCATATTATATCACGAAAAAAAAAAGAATATTCTAAAATAAGCTGTAAATGCCGAGAACCATGACTTATCTCCATTATTGGAAGAATGTGGTGGATCATCTAACAATGCTGAAAAATTGAGGCACTGTGTAGTTTCACTGTTGTAGATAATACACGTTAAGTAAATATAAATTGACCATACAAACATTATCTAAGACTATTTTACTATAGATTTGAGTGCTGGTTGCAAATGTCTCTACAGAACTTGTACACTCTTTCTGGGCTGCAGAAGTTGTTCAAAAATTGAAAATATTTGGGTCGCCAAATAACATGATTGAAACTTATATCTCAGTTTTTCTCAAGTAACAAAACGCAAAAATAGAATAAAAGAGTTAAACCTAGTTCTCCAGTAAAACATATTTTTCTCCAATTAAACCTAATTTTTCTAAAGTTAAACCTAGTTTTTCTCCACTTTCAAGAAATTTATTAATGTGATTTGGGACCCGTTATTTGAATCAACTGTATTCAAACTCGGTTTACTGAGAAAAACCAGGTTTAGTATTTTTTACGAGAGGATATGTATATACCTAAACACACACACACACACACACACACACACACAAATACACACACACAGATATATATATATATATATATATATATATATATATATATATATATATATTAATGAACTTGAAATTTCAACAATTCAAAAGTTCATCCTTTTCACAGGCCCGAAATTCTGTTCGGAAATGGGATATATGTTTGAGGCAACACTACGATTTTGCTATAAAGTTCATCACGGCACAGCAGACTATGGTACTGCGGTATACAACTGTCAAAATGAAGGAGGACGACTGATTCAGGTAGATTCACTAGCTAAACAAAAGATAGCCGAAACATTTGTTCTAAATAGTAATTAATTTTATATGTTGACCATGTCCAGTTGACGGACGACATTCTGTCAATTACGTTTAGAATTATTATGGGAGTTTTGTCGTTAGTAATGTGTTGCACGAGCACATGGAATAAATATTCTAGGATGCAACATATACTAGCGGAAAAAAGAAACTGTGTAGTTTAATAATTTCATTTTTAGATTCATATACATCATATTATGTTGCATAATGTATATCAGTATTTAATATAATGCATTATCTTGTATCTAGTATCATGATAACCAATCATCAGATACATGTATTTGAATTTTCGAATAACACCTTTAGTTAAAAAACATTGTCTATGATGCTAAAAAGTCTCGTTTTTAATTTTTGTGTAGAATTGCTGCGTAAAGAGTAGAAAAGTCGTGTCTTGATACTGTAAATTTGAGAAAAATTTTGTGTCTTCAAATTTTCTAAAAGTTGTTTAGAATTTTTAAAGTATGCACATCCGATTGACACCGCTTCTGGAATAAGCAACTGTACAGTATTGCTGACGTTTCTCCTTAAAAACCGTCAATATCTTGGTAAGAAGTAAAGATAAAGGTTTGGTAGAACATTTGCTGGAGCCTGCTTTGTTCTTCTGTTTATATGGGGTTTTATGAGGGTAGTTTTCCAGTATAAATATGGTAGCTAAAAATCACTATCGGTTGTAGGTACATCAAAAGAACCTAATGCAGACATGTGATTTTGAAGGATCTCGTCCTTTGAAATTGAGCTACGTGTGCGTGTAGGATTACCAGAATTCGTATTAAACCCTAGTTCTTGTAATAAACAATTATAGTCATGTGCCTTACAAATAAAAACTATTATTTAAGGCTTTGTCTCCTGGGATCAGTACATATAGGTCATGTAATCTATCCAGCTCGGTTACCACTTCTGGATCACTAAATACAGAGGGAGAACGTGTTTTCATAGTTCCTTTAATTTTCGAATACGAGGTTTTATCAACCATCGTGGTTTATTGCCAAAATACAAATGATGTTTTCAAAAGATACATGGTCAGTTCCGGAATATACCGGATCACGTTCAGATATATCAAGTGCAAAGTCATCGTCATAAAACACGGTCCGGAATCGCTATGCTTCTTCATACCCGTGGTTTCATGAGACTGAATCACGTGAAGCTAATGGATATTTATAAGGAGTTGGTGTATCAAATAATTTATCTAATCTCACAGTAGTTGGCAACGAAAGTTTTCGCATACACTGTTACTTAAAAGCCTCGATATGATTGGTTAACTAATGCGAGCACCGTTTATTCCCACTGGCTGAGACTTCATAAATAATAAAGAGATGCACGAGTGATGTCCGTAGCATGAAAGAGCATATCGATACCGGACCTTGGCTTTACGACGATGGTGCAAAGTATTCGTATTTGAATGTATGGTACCTCATCCAATTGCGTTTTTTCAGAAAATGAATACGACATTATATTATCATGTAATTATGTAATACATGTCTATATGTTTTTATCTTCATTTTTAGAAACTGTAAGGAAATACAGAATAGAAGGTGAACATGTTAACAATACCTGGATATTTCCACATGGAGCTAAGATTCCACAGCTGTACTGGGATAAAGGTGAACCCAGAGTTACTAGTAAAAGAAATTATCTGGCAATATTCCACAGGTCAAACAAATGGGATAATATTTCTAGTTCTCACTTATTTGGTTATATTTGTGAAAGAATGCTGTAAAACATGGAAAAACACTACAATGGCGATGCATCGTTTATTTGCATTGGCTGAGACTTCATAAATAATAAAGATATGCAAGAGTGATGTCCGTAGCATATCGATACCGGACCTTGGATATAGTGTTATATAGTAATGTGTATATACTGCAAATAATCTACAATAGCATACTCAACTAATAAATGTTGTCTCACGACTGTGGTTCCCGTTGGTTAGGCCTTTTTATAGACTACAGATTTATCTAGGAATCGGTTTCTGTAAAGACCATATCTTTTCCTTTCTTTGTTGTTTACATACTGTCAAGAATTCTTCACTTATACGGATATAGCAGCAGCATTAGGTGATGTTCCGGACATTTTGACCTGTGATATTGGGTAAATCCAGTGCAGTGAAGTCACTGCATACAACGCCGTATGCGGCACGGGACCTTGATTTACAGTTAATCTAAAACACAACATGATTTATGTCAAGTTCATTGCGAAGGAATAGCCGTTATTTTTTTTAAACTATGGTATGAGTTGATATGGGGAATCGGCACCACCGCTTTCGATTCGAACGTTTTACCAGTAGACCACTGTAACAACCTGAATTGTAATAAGAACCTGAATTTTAATAAATTTATTACAGTTCTAGTTTGCGATGAAAAATTTATTACAATTTGGGAAGTCAACCTGAATTGTAATAAAAACCTGACAATATTTCCCGAGGTTTTAATAGTTATTTCATCTTCAAATACAGAATCTGGATCGTGTTACGTCATATAATCGTTAATAAAGTATATAAGTACATACAGAATTCAATCATATTACTTTAAATGTAATCATTTAAACCCTTTAGATGATCTGTAAAAGGTAATTTCAAACACAATGGCGTAGGAAGCAAAACAAAAGTGGGGGCAATATTTTTTTTTTCATGAAAATGTTTTTGCTAGTAAAAATGTTAACATGTGTATTTTGATTATGCGATAAATATATACAACAGTGGCGGATCTAGAACAATTTTAAAAGGTGAGTGCTCTTTTAGGCTGGTGACATAAAATTATACTTATTTTGATGCAATGCATACATCATCAAACACAGACTGTTTTAAAAGTATCGGTGGGTGAAAAGATCAGAAATTTATTTTCTGACTTTTTATAGACGAAAATAAAGGTTTTAACCTATTTTATCAACTTTAGGGACACGCTATTCGTGCTCACTATGTAAAATTTCAAGTGTTGGATTAATTGTTTGGCAATATTCAGGGATCGTGTTTTACGCATCTAATAAAAACATTAAGTTTTAAATTTGGAAGCCCGTAGAAGCATTTTTCTGCATCCGGACGTGAAAACACACCTATTAGGCCTGATCTGCCAGTACATCACCCTTATTAGAAGAAGGTTGGGTCAGAAAAAAAGTTAATTAAAATCGGGGAAGAAGTTCGTTCTAGTATCCTTTAGTACATTTATTTTTACCTCTGTATCGTTAAAAATATTTCGTTTTTCTATTAATTAGGACGCCAGATGAGGTATTCTCTAGCTTTCAGACACAAAATCATTGTTACCCCGTGGCCCAGCTGGTTCCAAGAAATGTTCAATCTTAAAAGCTCAGATAGTAAATTATCACATTGCAACTTATTTTTCCCGCCCAAATATTTCATTAAATTGACAGACTTATCAGGGGCGGCACAAAGTTTTTTTCTCTAGGTGGGAGGGGTTACACAAAATGCCATACACGTGCAAATGGTGCGTTCATTATGTGTAAAAGGATATCATTAATGATTGAAAGGTCAAGAAAGTGTTTACAAGACTCCACCCGTCAGGTTATATGGATTTTAGTGTAAGCGTGTAATCAAGTTGTCAGGATCTAGTGGATGTGTCAGCATAAGTATCGGAGATCAACTGCCGTATTTAGCACTGAGGAAAGAGAAAATCCGCACGACACACGTGAACAGGAAAAACCAAAAGAGCTGAGGAAGAGTATTTCCATGAGAACAATCATAACAGAGGAATCAGTAAATGTTGTACACACATGATGAAAGCGGATCTTCTACTCCACCGTTATTATGAAGATAATAACAATGTATTTAAAAAGATATTCATTCATCAACTTGCATCAATTTGTTGTTTCTGCTAAATGATATTAATTCTATCTAACCCAAACCCCATATCTATTTAATCTCTTTATGTTTAAGCTGTTTCTTTTCATTTATATATATAATTAATATGAAATTTTGAAATGTCCAGAAGAAATAAATACTTACAAATAAATGTTCCCGTACATCGTCGGGACACTATAAGATTATGATATATAAACCCAGTGTATCTCAACTTCAATAATGTGACTTTTTATTGACAAAGCAATTTTCACAAAAATGTAATTAATATGTGATATTTGTAGTTTCTATTTCTGATAGATATATTCGTAATAGAAACAAGAGGCCCATGCGCCACATCGCTCACCTGAACTGTGTTCGTATCTTACAAACTTGGGAATCTCAATTTTAACGTCTTTGGTATGACCCGATCCAGGAATCGAGCCTTGGACTTGCCTGTCGAACACTCTACCACTAGACCACCTCAAGCGGTCCAAAGCTACGTAACTGCTTAAAACACTATTTTGACTTCGATTTTAAAGGTCTCTAAGAGACTCTGTATTATATGCAATAATATACTCTTATTGATAAAGCCATCAAATCTCAATTTAACACTGTTAAATGGTTGCAAGCTATTATTCCATTCACTAACAAATTAAAATGAAATAAGCAAAACTATACGGAAGAGGATAAAATCAATATTTGAAGAGAAATATCAAAGAATTCCGTTGTTGTCAGCTAATGGCCGATATCAGACATTAGACTTTTGAATAAAACGTATTTTGTCGCATTTAGTATCAAAGCTATATATTTGAGATTGCTGTGCATTTTCATTGAGGGACTTGATCATGACGGACATACGGGGGCAGCTATCTATAACTGTGATAGGATTTATTCTGATTGGCAAGTATTTAACTATTTGAAATCTATTCTAATTATTCGTTGACAGTTTTTATATTTGAGTTGCCTCCGTGGCCAATTGTTTAGACCATCGCGCTTTAAACCTTTGGATCCTTCTATCCTCTAATTAGCCGGGTTCAAGTCTCGCTTGAACCTAAGCTGATTTTGTGAGAAAGTTTGCCAGGGTACTTGCGGAAGTCAGATGATATCTTTCCTGGTGCATTGTAACCAGGTTCTCTTTTCCACCACTGAAAACCGACCGCCACCACATGGCTGTAAAATCGTTGAGTGTGGCGTAAAACGGCATTAAAATTATAAAAATTATATTTGCGACAGACGATTGTATTTTCGAGGGTTTGCTGTATTTTCCTTTGGCTGCAATGCAGTTTAGCCGCAGCTGAGTGGCTGAATAAATCTCGAGGTTGCAGTAAATATGGTAAGCTGAAAACAATTAGTCAAACCTAGTTTTTATCAGTCACATCTAGTTTTTATTAGACAATCCTAGTTTTTATCATACAAAACTAGGTTCTGTCAGATAAACTAATCAGACTAACCTAGTTTTTATCAGGCAAACCTGATTTTTGTCAGACAAACCAATTTTTTTTATCAGATACACCTATTTTATATCAGACAAACCTATTTTTTATAAGACAAACCTAGTTGTTATCAGACGAATCTAGTTTTTATCAGACAACCCTATTCTTTATCAGATAAATCTGGTTTTTATCAGACAAAACTAGTTTTTATCAGACAAATCTAGTTTGATTGTTTTTGTTTGTTTATTGTTGTTTCGCGTCCCACTCAAGAATCTTTTACTCATATGGAGACGTCACCAAATGCCGATGAAGGGCTTCAAATTTTGGCCTATGCTGGGCACTCATTGAGCAGTGAGGGTTCTTTAACGTGCCGACACTTCTGTGACACGGGACCTCGATTTTCACTGTCTCATCCGAAAGACAGGAAACCAACCTGCCGCCGGCTGGACACGAACTCGCGACCTCACGATCAAGAGTCGACCGCGCTACCGAATGAGCCAGGTCGGCTCCTGTATTGTTTGTAAACATGACAGATCCAGGAGATTTTTGTGTTGATACTTTACATTGTTAGAATGTGATATCAGTTACACATAATTCTGAAATTATATTTTTTTGAAAGGAAATAATTATATGTGTATACGTTTTGATGTTTGATGAAAAAAAGGATGTGATATGGCAACCGAAATAGGTTAAATTGATAAATACATTGTTGGTAAACAAACAGTATCTCAATATTCCATTGTGCGAGAAAATTAATCAAGCACAACATTTGAATTCTAGATAGAAAAATATCACGAATATTACGAAAATGAAGTTTTAACTTCCCCAAAATGAAAAAAAGAATGAGAAAAATCAGATTTAGTTGAGAAAAACAACTTGATTTAACTGCGCCGAAAGAATATTAACGAGTTTTAGTTGTTTTGGTGTATTTAAACTAGATTCTTCTCCAGTATAATTTACATTGCTATTTCAAACCACATTTATGAGTGTACACCAAGTTTTTCCAGTTAGAAAATTGAGTATCAACAGGGAATAATAAAGACACTTGACGACATTGTGAAGTACGAGTGTAAGATTGTGCTTAACTTGGTGTACACTCATCAATGTGGTTTGTGATAGCAATGCAAATTATACTGGAGAAGAATCTAGTTTAAATTCACCAAAACCTCTTGGTTTCCAGACGTCCGTGTTTGTCCATTTTTACCGGATTTATATCTATGTCCTGGACATTCTGTTGATTTCTATTTCTATTGTATCTGAAATTTTTATATCAAAATGGTCCCACTATGAATGACAATTGCGAGTCCCACACGGGACGGGACCGTGTGTCCGGTATAAGAGAATGTCATTTTGACACAGTACATGATCATATTGATAGTTTTCCTAGGTCATGTTTAGGTCATTTATCCGTCTGAAATACAAGTATAGCATTAAGGTATAATAAATAAATAAATAAGTATATTCACTTAAACTCCATAGCTTTTCAAATCCATTAAAACCTGTTGTGGCTTCGACGTCAAAGGTCGACTCTGTTTTGACATTCGATAATGTTTTTGATATAGCCATCAATTCAAAAATTAACATTGTTTCATTTCATTGTTCCATCCGATATTGAGGTTGAATGAAATACAAATAAAACCGGAAGGAGATAAAAATTAGTTAGACGAGAAACATTAATGTGATCAATGCACTCAATCGTAATGTCAGCTATCGACCGAGATCAAGCGAAGAACTTTAGTTCAAGAAACCATATTGTCTTAGCTAGTACAACGTTATATATCTAGATTGGGGTGGACAAAGATTGAGGGACTTTATCATGACGAACGTACGGGGGCACCTGCCTTTAACTCTGATCGGCTTACTCCTCACTGGTAAGTGCTTGTATTTAACTATTCAATTTTTATTTTAACTGTTCAAACATCCACCAGGAAAAATTAAAAACGCAACTATATACATGTAACTACAAAATAATTTAGACTGACAAAAACACTCCAAGGCAAATAAAGAAAATATTTGATAAGAAAAACTTACTACTACGAATACATGTTACATGGAGAAGGTACCATCGACGGAAAGAAACGCGTATTCTTAAAAGTCATTATTATTGCTAAATGTGATGCAATGTTTCTTTTTTCAAGAATTATTTACTTTTACATGACATTTAAGTTCATCATCATCATTATCATCATCATCATCATCATCATCTCTACGTTTGTATACTAATGACCATCCCCAGTAAAAATGGATTTAATTCAGAATTTTTAAGTAATATATAAAAAGTACATGCAAACCGTGCAATAATAAATTATAATTTAAAATCTAAGTGTTTACTACTTAGATTTTAAAAGATATATTCATATATGTCTGCCACTGATTTAAAAGGACATTTGCAGAGTTTACTAAAATATTCACGAAAATATTTCGTTTTATTTTCTACTTGTATTACTTGTTCCTACTGTACAATAACAAAGTAGATCTATACACAGGCATAAACAATCTTATATTCTGATATATTATAGGGAAATAAGGTCTGGCCCAGTGTGGTATTCATATACAAATAGTTAGGTTGAGTTAATCAATTGCAAATGAAAAAGTGGAAAACCTGGAGTTCTTAACAATTTTCACAATTTACGGACTAATCATATGTTAATCGTGTAATATTATGATAAAATATGGCGGTTTGCAAGTAAGCATCTATGCTACAGGAGGTGTAAATTAAAACAAATGGCAGAAAATATAAAAATTCGAATACTGTTGTTTCAAGCCAAAACGAGACCAGCTCCGACTCATAGAGAATTGTCTTTTCAGTTTGACATGCCAAACAAAATATAATACAACCAATGTTTATTCAGGATGCAGAACAACATCAGTGCAATAGCGTTTACGTCATCACTTATCTATCAACACACCGGAAGTATGAATGACGCATGCTATTTGTAGTGTTTTCTGAGTGCACGTCGTTTATCTACAACAGTGAAACTACTGAGTGTCGCACCTTTTCAGCTTTGTTAAATGATCCACCGCATTCTACCGACAGTGTGGTAAATGCGTACTTCATTCAAGGTAATCTTACAGTGATATTTACATTAAAATCAATTATTAAAATCTTTATTATGTTACTATTTCAAGTTTAGTTATAGATTAAAAAATCATTATAAGATATATGAATTTTACATAGTTTTATCAAGACTGAACAAACGAATAGGATTTTATTAATTCAGTACTAACTTATAGCACGAAAAGTCACAAAATTTTATAACGTTGTGAAAATTATCTTTCAATGCAAATATAAATAATAATATAATTATTATCCATTTTTGTGACAAAAAAAGAAAACATTGAATTAATTATACTTAATTTGTCAACAATCAAACAATAAGTTTTCATACTGTTAACAGGTTTGAAATTCTGTTCGGAAACGGGATATGTTTTCGAGGTAGCAATACCATTTTGCTATAAAATTCATCACGACACAATAGATTACGATACTGCAGTCAACTGACAACACGAAGGAGGGCGACAAATTCAGATAGATTAATTGGTTAAACAAGAGATAATTGAGACACTTCATCTAGAAAGTAATTAATTATGTATGTTTATCGTTATACACGCTCTGGTAAAGCAATTTCTTGCAGACTAATGATATGGATAGAATATATATATATATATAATAAAATATTTTAATAATTATGAAAGAGTATATATATATATATATATAACTACATTAAAATCAGTTATATATATACTCTTTCATAATTTATGAGGCTTAACGTGTTCTGCATGTAATATCTTCAAACAATTGTGTCTCAATGTCTCGGATAAAATCTACTTTATTGTAATATTGTATATATACAAAGACTTGTATATATATTTATATTATAGACTATATATTATTATACTATATTATATATATATATATATTATATAAAAAAAATATATATATATAACCCTTTTCTTTTCAGGCACTGTAAAGAAATACAGTGTAGGTGGTGAATATGTTAAGATACCTGGGTATTTTCAAATTAAGAGTTAAGATTCCACAGCTGTTCTGGGGTAAAGGAGAACCTACAATAAAAGTGTCAAAGCAATCTCTTACATTGCACATTGTACCACAAGTCAAACAAACGATGTTATTCCATCTAAATACTTTGGTTATATCTGTGAAAGATTGTTGTCAAAACTGCATTGATGTTGATATCATATCTTACTATTGCGCTCCAAAATCACATTGATCAGTTAATTTTAGTAGGCTTGATTAACATTTATTTAGGGAAACAGCTTCTGAGGCTGTACCAAAATAAAGGAGAACCTACATTGAAGGATTTACAGACATCCACAACTCAGACATATGGAACGATGTTCTTCGTAGTTATTTGTGAAAGAATGCTGGAAGACCTGAGTAATATACAGAAAGGATAAGACTGCAATATCTAACTCAGCTAGCCCACTCTTTACGACTGTACATATATTTACGTTATACGTTAAATCCATCATCTGGAAGTGATTTGTCACACATCTGCGTTATGATATGAGTTAATGCCAATGCCATGAAGGTACGTTTATGGACTACGCCTGCCGTGAGATGTCAGATCGGTTTTAAGGGTTCCATCTGAGAGACCCATTGTTTCACTTATAATGCCGAAAACATGGCGAATTAATAGTCTCCACCTCCACAAGTCTTCGGTATGACTCAGCTCGATTAATATCTCACTAAAATAATTTAGTTAGATCACTTTTATAACTTTAGATGGTGTTGTGGCTCACAGTTGTTGGGATGTCACTGATTCTGTTTATGGTTGCCGGATATACCTCAAAATCATTTAGAGTATTGTTTGTTTCTTCGACACACATTCTCTATAACAATTGAAATACTCATGTCTCATGGATAGCACATGAAACTTTGGAAATGTGTCACGAAATGTTTGCAATACTGAAGATTCCTTACTGTATCTCTATTCGTCCATAGCGATGATATAAATTTGTGGCACTTTCCCTATAGGTAATTACAGCTTCCTATGAGTGACAAAATCTTGTCGCAACGTGAAGGAACAACCCAATTTTACATGTCAATGTAACCAAACTATACGAACATGAAATAAAAACGTTATGACATCAAATTCATGTATTTACTTATACGTTATTGCGGTTCAAAACGTGAAGAAGAACCTATGGATAATAGAAACTCCATGTCCGTTACAATACGATCAGTGGGGTATTAAAATAATGACTTCAAAATAACGAAAAATGTCGAATCCAAAACGGGATGGGAAGGTGTAAGCCTACCACGCCCGTAGCATGTTACAAGCTTGGTGAATATGTCATCAGTTAGTTTTGGATCTGACTGGTGACAGGGAATCACTGAACTTGTATAATGTTTTTTTATTTGTATGGGAATGATATCCTTCATGAAATAAAACATTTTATTAACAAGCAATAAACAGATAAAATACAGTAGACAAATATAATCGGAGGAATATTTCAATAATAGACCCGAACAACCTAAAACGCAGGTAGCAGGCGAGGAGATAGAGTGGAATAATTAACATCAGTAATACAAACATGTCATGATAAAATGGAACCAGCAAAGTAATATTATATTTATCGGACATCAGAGGACGTAATTCAGCATTGTGAGATGACAGAAGAAACATAATACCAACAATAAAAGACACAAGAGAACAGGGATAGACAAAGCCCAAGCAAGATATTCCCAGGTGAATAATAATGGCAGACGAATAATTAATTGCTGTATTCTAAGGAAATGTTTGGATTTTGTAATCTACTGCCAAGACAAATTCTGGGATAATCAGCATTCCAGAGTGACTGGTTTAGGTTGGTTAAAACATACCAGAGTACGAACTACAACTTAGTAGAGGGATAAAATATCTGAGTAGCTTTTGTATACACATTCTCTATTCAGCATGGAAGAGCAACTGGTTAAAACAAAAATTGGCATAATATATCTGATGGGGAACGACAATGTAGAAGATTGACGAGCTTTCGCAAAATCCACTTGACATCTAACAATCTGAAGGAGAATTGCCTGTGACTGTAGCGCAACTGTCGAGAAGGATATCAAGGTCTTGCGTCATAAAACCTGAGAATCACTGAAGTCAAAATGTTGATCTAGAAATCAAGTTAACAGGTCAACAAGAGTGAAATATCTTAACCAATTCACCCCTGAAGACACATTTGGACTTTTCTAAGTCATTGATTTACAGAAGAGTCCAATATTTTCAGCGGTTGATGAGTTAACCCGAGGTATTAAATGTACACATAAGCAAGGAATGTGGACATGCTTTATCAATTTTCAACAAGATCGGAGGAGACAGAAATAGTTGCAGTTAAATGGTGAGCTAGTCAATTAATCTACCAGAGAATTGTGATGTTAGCAAGCAAACAAGCACACATCCAAGTACATCAGCCACGAACAGAAATATATTGCACATATTTAGGCACGGTAACATTAAATAATTGTTTGAAGTCTCCCTGTCGGCAATGTTAGATATACAATTCTAAAACTAAGATAGCCATCTATTTAGTGGTTACTTTTTTATGGATTTTGGTTATACGAATAGATTTATTTTTTAGCTATGTCTGATACCACTTTCTCTTTAGAAATCAGTTTAAAATTGGAACTCGTCTGATTAAGTCTAACTGACAGAAACGATTGTCTTGAACAATATAACTTTGGTATTTTGTTTACAATATTTAGATAGTATTCCGGACCATGACCAGATACAGTCACTCCCTTTCGTCAAGCATATCTAAAAACTAACTGATGACATTTTCACCGAACTCGACATGATTCAATATAACATTTACGACTGGTGTGGCATGCTACCAGATGACGCTGACTCCTTCCGGATACCTGGTCCTATCCCGTGCGTGCGCAATTGTTCTTCGTGTCTTTATATCTAATTTGTCAACAAAAAAAAAATAAAAAAAAAAAAAAAAAAAAAAAAAAAAAAAAACAACAAACAAAGAAACAAAAACAATTAATTAATTATACGAACAGAAGCGCGCATTCTTAAAAACTTCAAAGTTAGTGTGGACCGCTTAATATATATTTCTTTTGTCAATATTGTACTTTGTTGTTAAATATCTAATCATTATCATCATCATCATCATCATCATCATCATCACCATCATCATCATCATCATCATCATCATCATCATCATGATCATCATCATCATGTAATTTTGTAATATAACCAGTAAAATGAAACAAAGAAATAAATTTACAGATTATTAAACAGCGCTGCACCAAGATCACGGAACATTGAAGATGTACCCAGACTTTATCTACATTAGCAAGACTTAATCTTACTTGTGAGATGGGTTTTTGTTTTGAATATTCGAGGTAATTTATGTTTGCCCATTCATGATAAAAATGTCCTCGAAAATATCGTACAGAGTTTGATTTTCAAAGGTCCATGTTTATTCATTTTTTTTTTACCTGATTTGAAACTGTATCCTTGACCGAATCATATATATATATATATATTCAAAGTTTCTTGTCTTACTCCACAGCTTCCATATTCACCACATATTATAAGGTTAACAAGAACCCCTATGATTCAGAAAACGTAAAAACCTAACATGCTAACTTCATGTAGATTGGCGCAGGGTCTGGTTGACGTATTTAGCGAACATAAAAATAACCGCACTGGAAATAAGTATTTTGTAGTTTTACATTAGTGAATTTATGTAATCGGGAATATGTATGACAGGAGAGAACGAGAAATCAATTTTGTTTATGACGACATTAATGAAAAAACAAATGCTATTTTTTTCGAGACAGTATATGAAGCAAATCCCGTCTCATAGAAAATGATATTTTCAGTTTGTCATGTCCAGCAAGCTACAATACAGCCGACATTTATTCGGAAGATGCTGTACAACATCAGTTCAATAGCTTTCACTACATCACGCCTTACCCAAACAACCGGAAGTATGAATGAAGCATGCTATTTGCAGTGTTTTGTGACACCACAGTGCATGTCGTTTATCTACAACAGTGAAACAACAGAGTGCTACACATTTTCAGGACTGTTAGATGACCCACCGTATTCCACAAATAGTTTGACAAATGGTTACTTCATCCAAGGTAATCTAATATCAATCTATATATCTTAATTCAAGGTAATCTAATATTAATCTATATTAATCTATATGGATCCGAGCAGTGAAAACATGGTTGTTGTTGTTTTCTTGTTTTTTTTAAATTTTGTTTTTGTATAAAAGCATCAACTTACAAAAACAATTCACCCTTTATAGGGGATACAATACTAGCACGATACCTATTGTCGGACACTTCTTTTGCACCTGAATGAACAAGATTTTCCCAGATTCGATTGATCATTGCAATACAACCGTATAATCACTGATCTTTCTACCGTGCTATCCAACAGAATAGCATGGAAGTGACGTGACTAACTCAGCGTATATAGTACTACTGTCCAAGAATAGGTCCTCCTGTGGTCACAATTGCGGTATTTAATTTAAGTTTTTAAAAGGGGCTAATTCACTGTTTGCCTGGTATTTTCCACCATAACTTATCGGATTATATTGCATCGGAAGCTTACCTATTATGATACAAAAGCATTTAGATCTTTTGAAGTGAAGATATTCGGTAAAACCTCGATTTTCGTTCGGTGATAAGTACGGCACCAGTGCTACAAAATACATAATAAAGAAGAATTGACATTGAACCGGCCTGGCTCTGTCGATAGCGCGCTCGACTCTTGATCGTAAGATCGTGAGTTCGAGTAGTCCAACCATCGACTTGACGGTTTCCTGTCCATCGGATGAGACAGTAAAAACCGAGGTAGCGTGTCACAGTAGGTGTCGGCACGTTAAAGAACCCTCTCTGCTCAATGGTCGTAAGTGCCAAGCATAGGCCAAACTTTGAAGCCCTTCACCGGCATTTGGTGACGTCTCCATATGAGTGGAAGATTCTGGAGTGGGACGTTAAGCGAAAGGTACCAGATGACAGTACACGTTTACGAAAAAATGATTTACTATTTTTTTTTCAACAGACTGACATCTGAACTGCAGTGCAAAGGTAACGGAAAAGATAATTTAAAACTTTATCTGCAAAAATACATTAAAGGATAACATTTGCAATAAAAACATTTTATCAAGGGACGTTCCTTTCATTGTCTTGACACGATATGTCGTTTAATTGCATATAAACTGCTCATATTTTTAACAGGCTCGATAATCTGTTCGGAAATGGGATATGTGTTTGAGGCAGCTATACCATTTTGCTATAATATTCATCACGACACAGTAGATTACGATACTTCAGTGTACAACTGTCAAAATGAAGGAGGACGACTGATTCAGATAGATTCACTAGCTAAACAGAAAATAACTCAAACATTTGTTATACAAGGTAAACAGTTATTGGTTTAAAAAAATGTCTTTGGACATTTTAATCATGAACTCAGTCTATTTTGAAAATTTGAAGTAAAACGTTCCATACTTTTTTACGAATTGACTAAATTGAGGACGTACCCATGATGGACGTTCGACATCAGATTAAATAAAAAACGATTTATATTGAAAATGTCCAGAGCCATTCTCTTAAGCCACGAAATCAGATTTTAAGAAAAACAAATTCGTCACTCTCAATTCGTCACTCGTCAAACTAACTTTACAACATTTCGTCACTCGCCAATTCGTCACTCGCCAATTCGTCACTCATCAAACTCACTTTACAACATTTCGTCACTCGCCAATTCGTCACTCATCAAACTCACTTTACAACATTTCGTCACTCGCCAATTCGTAACTCACTTATGGCACCTATTAAGTATGTATGTTTATCACATGTCTATTTTGCTGGAGAGTTTGTTACCGTATGTTATAACTTGTTAATAACGTGTTGCAGCGACGCATGTATAGCAAAATCCATATAACCTACCGCGGAGGAGTATTGTGTACCCTTTCTTGACCTGGGCGAATTTAAGTTTAGGTAAATAATTAAAAACTTAAACTGGCAAGAGTTCTCGTCCCTACCTGTTATCGTGCGGACAGTTATCCAGTTTTGGTAATAAAACGCCATGTGTTATGGACGTATTATATCAACAATACACGATCAAATATACAAGATTTAAAGTATGTTTTGATTTATGATAATTTGTCAAACTGTTCTTGTTATGTATTCTCAGATTAAATCTTAGAAAAAAGATTTTGTTATCAGAAAATTCGACATTGTATTCTACTGGTAATTTATGTAATACGTATGATATTTCCAGGTGCTGTAAAGAAATATAGAATAGCTGGTGAACTTGTTAACCGTACCTGGATATTTCCATGTGGACATAAGATACCAAATATGTACTGGAGTACAGGAAATCCTACATTAAGAGGTGATAGAAGCTTCCTTGCATTATACAACAAGACAAACAAATGGGACGACGTTAATCGCAGTAACCTCTTTGGATATATTTGTGAAAGATTGCTGTAAGACTCGAGAATATACTGCAATGGTACACCTTCAACATCTCACTGGACCAGTTCATTTTGTCTTAAGACTATGTGTACTTTTCGTTTGGTTCTAAAATTATGTATTTTGATAGTCTTGACTGTCACGTATTTAAAGAAAAGTTTGCCGTGAAATGACGTCATCTTATTTATTGTTTTACATCTGTATATGCTATGTAGATTACCCCAGCTTTAGGTGAAGTGCACCGCATTTTGACCTTATAATATATATAGCCGCTAATGTGTTTCGGGTACATTTCGGTGCAATGCCTCCCGTGACACTGGATTTCAGGTTTTTAGGTCTAATCCGAAAATAACGTCATATGCTGAGTCCCTTGTGAAGGAAAATGCACTAACTCATGTTTTATGAATAGTATGTTAAACTTGTTAAGGTATCGCGGCTTTGTGGAAGGTTAAATAATCCCTACTGTATCAAGATCCGTACCATGGACGAAAATGTGCAGCACTTTGCATGTAGCTATTCACATCTTCATATAGTGTAGCAACGTGAAAGAACAAGGAAAATATATATGCAAATACGACACAAAGTCTTACTTACATGAAATGAAATACAGCATGTCATCAACGTAATGATTTTTTTATGCGGTTTTCTGTTCTAATATATTTTTGGTGATAATCTTTTTATAATAATAATACACAACCCGAAGCATTGAATAAGAATTTAATTTACATGCAATCAACAGATAATTGACAATAAACACATTTGTGATAATCGGAAAATTATTTCCTTAACAGTTATAAAACTATTTAACGCTGAAAGCCATTTGGAATCTAAAACGTTAGGCTCCGGGAGAAAGGAAAACATTAAGTGGAGACGGCCTTACCATTGATATGTAGGGACGTAGTGTCCGTGTATATGTATGTGCGTGTGCGCACAGAGCGGCTAGACCGAACTGTCGTGAAGAGAATGGCTAGTGGTATACTGTGCCACAAGTGAAGGTGAAGTGAACAGATAAAGAAACAAATACATTAGAAATAGTTATTGTAAAACAAAATAAAATAGTATAGTATGGAATAAAATAGTATGTTAGTAAAAATGTAGAAGCACCAATTGATAATCGAAACTGAAGTCCATAAGTACACGACAAATTGGATGTGTAAATGGTCTCAACATAAAGAATAATCCCGAACCCTAAAAGGGATAGCAGCAGGTGTCCAGGAGGAGTAAGCGTCCCCTGCTGGCATGCCACACCCGTCGCAAAATTTTCCATGGAAATCTTTCTAGTTCGATGAATATTCAAATCGGTGAAAAGATCAAGTTCGGTGAAAGGATCAAGTTTGTTGATATACAACATGAACAACTATTTTGATATGGCGAGGTGTCCGGAGGGAGTCAGCGCCCCCTACTAAAATAGTATAAAAAACTCAGTCTCTTGATAAATATTTGATAAGTATAAAACCTCACTTAAGTGACTACCTCACTAATCAGATCACTTTGAGTCAGTGAGGATCAACTGTATATTTCTAAACAAATATATAACTAAATATCATACGAAGCTTCTGTTTAGTTGCTAAGTAGAAAATATCGACAATATTGTAATGTCATAATGACCTGGACATAAACATATGCCCGAAAATGTCTGACATTTAGTGGGACCCAGTGGTAAATTACTGGTGATCCCAGGCATTGTATATACATGTATGTATACATATGCCATCGAAATAAATATATTATGTCTGAAGGACCAGTCAAACGAAATCCATTGCAGAAAAAAACTCATGGTCACTGTTTCGATTAACCACTTTATGTTCTATAAAAATTATGTATCTAGCATATGGAAATATGAATTTGTTAAAGGTCACTTAAACTGTTGTTCTACTAAAGTAAATTGAACATTTGCATTGTAGTTTTCCCATTGAAACATAGAATAGTAACCTAACAATTATTGCAATTGAAAATTGATCGAGTTAAAATAGTAAACAAATGAACAATTCGATTCAAATATGACGAATAATAAATCTTACACATATAATATCTTCACTGAAACCGTCCTACCAATATTGAAATGAAATGCATACATGGACATTAGAAATCGATCTAAAACAGGAATGTCATCGATTTCTTTCCATCCATTTCTTTTTATCAATGTTACTGAAGCATCCGTGGTCGAAAGGTAAGAGTAATGTTTAGCATTGATAACACCATTTAAATTACATTTTTTTTTTCTAAAGTTAGGATATTCTTCTTTTTACAGTGGTTACTATTCGATCTCAGCTTTACTTTTAGATTTATTATTTGACCTTGTATGATACCACATTCTGTTTAGAAAATACAGATACACCTGAAATCGCAGCTCAACTGATGAAGTCTAATTGACAGAAATGATCGGCTTGAGCTTTATAAATAATTGACAAAGTGCCAAGAAACCGCCGACAAAACATGGAATCTGTATAAAAATGCCAGACATTATGGTAACTGTTGCCAATATTGGTGTAGCAGCATGTCAACACTTTTTAATTATTTTTTTCAAAATGCATTAAAGCATGTTCAATCAAATTTACTATTTTATTCTCACTTTTCAATATATATATATATATATATTTACAGTAAAACCTGCGATAGCGGCCACCTATATTCGGATTACCTGTTTATAAGGGCCAGATTTTTCAAGTCCCTTGACTGCTTACTTCAACTAAATTGGATCTGTGTAGAAGGGTCACCTGCACATAAAGGTCAATATTTTCTGGTTTCACTATATATATATATATATAAAGCACAAATATCACTACAACATGTAGTAAAATTTGTGCTTTATATGTACGTGTTTTTCTCTACACCACATGCATCGTTAAATCGATCCATTGTCATTAACATTAACACCTTTCTCTACGACCGAGTATATATATATATATATATATATATATATATATATATATATATATATATATATATATATATATATATATATATATATATATATATAGGAATTATATCCCAAAGTCTCATTATAGCATTATTTCACAAACATAACCGTAAGCGTATGACTTAAGTACATCGTCCCATCTTTTGGATCTATGGGTCAACGCCAGGGATTTTCTTCTAGTGATTGTTGGATTATTTACACTCCAGTACAGGTGTGTAATCTTAATTCCAGATGAAAACCTCCAGATTCTGTTAACACGTTCACCATCTATTCTGTATTTCCTTACAGCATCTGAAAAAGACAAACTAACAATAAGACTACCAGTAAAATGTTATATCGAATTGATTCTTTGAAACAAATCTCAGATTTATCTGAGAATCCAATAATTAAGAATACCAAGTGTTTAGGACAAAATATACAAATCTGATGAATACTGGACAAACATATGGAACTCTGAAAATCCTGTGGTGGGATCAGATACCATAGAGGAGTAAGCATCCCCATTCCCCCATAAGACAAATCATTTTAACTCAAATTGTTTATACGACTAATAAGCCTAGCAAATTTTACTAACCGCATTATTCGGGTAGTTCTTCATTTACTTAGCTCAGGTATTGTAATAATTACAAAACATTTAAAAGAATTATTCAGTCATAGTAGTACTAATCACATTGAACCTTACAGACAATAATAGAGTGGTCTTAAACAATAGTAAGAAGCATGCAACTTAAAATTCAGGGATGAAATGGCTCATATAAGATTTTTATTATAATTCGAGCGTCTTTTAATAGTTCTGATGCGTTATTTTCATATGTATACTTAGATATAAAAATCACAGATACCAAATAATTGATGCTCAGGAAGTCCAGGATACAATATACAAATTTGGTGAATTTTGAAATCTAGAGGTGGACCAAATGCCTTGTAGAATATAAAACATCTCAGATACTCTTAGACGGATTTCGGCTATACTTTTAGAAATATTATTTGGCCTTGTATGATACCACTTTATCTTTAGAAAATACACATACTTTTCAAATTGGAGCTCAACTGATGAAGTCTAATTGACAGAAACGATATCGTCTTGAGCATTATAACTTTGGTATTATGTTTATAATATTTATATCAAAGTATAAATCTTTAGGATGAAGTAAGCATCTTCTGATGATCAGCCCTCTTTACAAATATCCATTGGTGTAAGTGTATACCTTTCAGGTAGTGGTAAACAGCACTTCCGACAGTACGTAGATCTTCATATCGGACATATTTTGCGATTGTATTTCTAACTAAGAGGACTGTCTAATCCCTCTAAAATGGTCAACCAATCCTTCAACAGTTACATATGACAAAGCTTGATCTCCATGCGCTTTCTGTACATTAACTTTGATTGCCATTGACATATATTCAAGTGTGACGCTCTAATCGTTCATTAAACACTAAATGCTCATGCCGAAAACTAGCGTGAAGATCTGTCGTCAATTTATTTTAATTCTTGGACCCAGTTGCACAATAGGTTGTTAAATTTAACGTGAAGTTAACCAATGTTAAACCAATGGGCTAACTGTAGATTGTGCAACCGGGTCCAGATGTAAATGTAGCGATATGAATACACAATAGAAGAGCATTTTCCCGAACTTTAGAATGATATCAAGCTGATCAAATAGACCATTTTGAAGGTGTCTCATTCTGTTCAGATTCGTCACAATAGTTTGTACTCAGATTACGTGACGTCATCAGAAATGTAGGCAAGGTCAATTCAGTTTATGTAATATCTTTAATGACGATATTCGGCGATATCTTATTTCACTATATCTGCGAGGAATTAATTTCAGTTAAATTATCCCTCTTGTAAATATGCAAAGTGTCATCACTTTCCTGTAATTTGATTTTTCAAATCTGGCAACTATTACCTCGTGATATTAATATCCCTGGTCATATAGGCGCTAAACTACTTATCCGGAATATAACGATACCCTACTTTTCTCTTTGAAACCGCACTGAACCATGACGTATCTAGACAACTCAAAAATGTTCTATAAAGAATTAGTTTTTATGAAACCGCTTTTAAAACATTTAAAGTGTCCCTCTTAATAGACTACATGAAGATAGGATCTATCATTTAAGCCCCATAGATATGAAATAATTCATTTCTCAGTACCGTTGCAATGTAACCAAATATTAATACTTACTATCTAAAACAAATGTTTCGGCTACCTTTTGTTTAGCTAGTGAATCTATCTGAATCAGTCGCCCTCCTTCGTTTTGACAGTAGTATACCGCAGTAGCGTAATTTACTGTGTCGTGATGAATTTTATAGCAAAATGGTATTGCTGCCTCAAACACATATCCCATTTCCGCACAGGCTTTCGAGCCTGGTAAAATAATGAATAATTGTTCATGGTGTTATACATATTTTAGATAATAATGCGAAATGTAAATTAAGTTGTAATTAAGTTGCTTGATTACTTTATTTATCATTTTTTTATTTGACTTATTCTGAATATTTGCTGAAACATGACTATTTTCTACAAAAGCGAGAAAAAGTTCATACAACATCTAACTTTTCAAAAGTATCCTCACTGCCCACTGTTAACGAAAGCTCTTTTACTTAAAAATAAATACGTATACCTACTTGTTTACAACGCCGTAAAGATTGAAATATCTTAATTGGAAATTAAATCTTTTCCCAAATGTTACCAGTGAAATTGAAGCCTGTTAGATATGAATAATCCGTGTTAGTATCAGTACAACGAACGTTTATTACCTTGAATGAAGTACGCATTTTCCAAACTATTAGTAGAATTTAGGGGATCATCTAACAAAGCCGAAAATGTAAGGCACTCTTTAGTGTTACTGTTGTAGATAAACGACATACACTCTAGTGTCATAAAACATTGTAAATAGCATGCGTCATTCATACTTCCGGTGTTTCTGGTGAGAAGTGATGACGTAAACGCTATAGAACTGATATTGTACTGCATTCTTCGAATAAATGTCGGCTGTGTAATTGTTTGATGGGTGTGACAAACTGAAAAAGGAAATTATATATAAGCCAATATCACCATCATGTACAAGTTTACAAAATATTATTTCGGTTGGGAAAATTAATGATGTACAATGTATAAAAATCTCAGATACCAAAGTATAAATCTTCAGGACGTCAAGGACACATATACAAATCTTGCAAAAATTGAACAAACATGGATCTCCGGAAATCAACAGATGGGATCAGGTGCCAGTATTGTAAAACTTATTAATTATTAAAATTTGATACATGTTTTTATTATATGTACTCGTAAAACAACTGATCACATCTCAGAGATTAAAAAACAAACCCATTTTATTTGGCATATTTCCAGCATTAAATTTCGGATAGGGTTTGCCTTTTATATCTTAGAAAAATTCATCGTGTTTCTATATAAAATGCATTAAATAACATAGCTAACATACTCATTTTTAAGAAAACATTTCCACCATTTACACATATCAAAGGCGTAACTAAAGGAGACCAGGACAGACACACTGGATCCATATTTGAAATTATAATAGCTGCGCGAAAATTTGAAGTCTGAATCTGAATCAGTATTTAATTGAATTTATTATTTTTGTTATTTTGTTATTATTATGTTTTCAGAAACTTGAACATACATTGGATTTACAAAATATATTAGAATGAGAACAGGCAAGAGCAACTCTTTTTGTGTCTGGCGTGAAAAATCTACAAAATAAATTACGTACGATGAATTCTTGTTTCCTGGCATTTCGTCGGTTATGTCGTAAGTAAATGTTCTGCAAACTTTACGGTCGGTATAATAGTCTTGTTTGCGATTACTCTGTTTTACTTCGTGAAATGTTGAGTTGCCTTTTCGTTGGCGGTTGTTGAGACGTGTGTACCAATTGTGACGAGGATTTGATCTACATGTACTTCATTTGGACTTGACTGTGGACTCATGGCGGGTGTAACGGGTCGACAGGGGATGCTTACTAAACCATGGCACCTGATCCCACCTCTTGAATTCCAGATTTCCGTGTTTGTCCATTTTTACTGGATATGTATCTGTGTCCTGGACATCATAAAGATTTATACTTCGGTATCTGAGATGTTTTATATTTCAAAACGATACGGATTAAAATGTCGTATTTAAGGTGTCTTAATGAGCAGACTTTGATTCAGAGTTGTAATGAAATTAGCGTTGCATTCATTATAATCACATTAATTTTTTAAATGAATGAATAAATGAAATTTTCGTCTGGTCTGAGTTCGTTTATTTTTGCTGTTTATTTATCAACGAATTTAAACCATTACGAAATTTTATATAAAGTAAACCTATTATTAGTTAAAGGCTCCTATATACACATTGAATATTGAAATCTTGGGGAATGATTTTTTTTTCAAATCAACAGAAATTTCTAATAAAAGGAGTTATTATGATTATAAAGAAAATTTAAGGAGTAAATAAAAATTATTTCAAATAAGGCGGGATATTAATGTAAAGATTTGACTTCAGGTCCCAACCCTGACACACTCTGTTGCGGTCAGATGTAAATAGTGGAGCAGATAATCTAGTCAAGACTTACCAGGTACTTTTGTATCCTCTGATGAAGTATTAGAAAAAAAGACAATACAACAGCTAAATACTTGCCACTGATGATAATTCCAAACACCGTGAAAGGTAGATAACCCCGTAAGTTCCCCATGATCGAGTCCCTCAATCCGAGTGTACAGCAACTATCATATATACATTTTATACTGAGTGCGACCTAAGTATTCTTTCTTTATTTTTTATCAGAAAGTCAGTCACTCGGTCTAGGCTTCTAGATGAATAACAATTGAATTCATTGATTTCATTTATGTTTCTTGTCTATTTCAAGTTTATCCTCATCATAAAGGATTTTGATTTCATCTTTTGTAAAATTAAAGATTTAAATCATAACGATGTTGAATCGGAAGTTAAAAATCTACATCAGTAATAGTGCAAAAGTAGTGAATTCATACGGCAACTCAAAGACAAACCATTGACGTCGGCGCCACGATAAGCTATTATGGTATGGTATTATGGTATTAGGGGTTTTATGTAATGATGACCACATAAGTACTTAGAAGAACCATAGAGTCTATGTGCGTTCAATAGGTGTTATTAAATTATTTACTTATATTTTTATAGACAAACAACTTGATTCATAATAGAAATAATGTAGGCCTAAGTTGCGCTGGTTCGAAGCGGCATCTTACTTTTTCATATTATTTGCTTTGATCAAACGGCTGTCATCCAAATGCTTTTTATTATTCCTTACCGATCCACTCTGAGATTTACGGCTGAGTTGTTCTTTCACATGATGTCTGCTAATATGATTCTGGTGGATCGTAAATATAATGAACATCTATATTTCAATTTTCTTTATCCATTAAACCCGTAAACTGTGTAACATTAGAATTGCCTGTATTGTAAAGGCTATGATTCTATTATTTTTACACAGACATGCTCAAGAATGGTGGAAAATAAAGCTTAAGTTTTAAGCGTCTTTAGAGTTCTTTTTGCGTTCATGATGGTAAGAGGTATTGACGATGTATCTCGATTTCACACATTTATAAAGTATTCAAGGAAGAATCATTGACCTGACTAAATCCGTTTATTTTTTATTTTAATAATTTTTGTATGTTGAAAATCTCTCTTAACGTCGTCAACGGATTTCAGTTTATCTATCTTTTAAGAGTATCTGCATAATAGTTCTTATCTGCTTAAAGCTACAAAATTTATACATAATAATGTACTATTCACATGACTTTGCGGTGCGAGTGACCTTTCGATAGCCATGCGGATGGTTTTACTCACTTTTCGGTTAAGAGAAGCTTCACTGGAATAGAATAATTATAATCCCAATTGCTATGGTGACAAGGAAGGGAGATTTATATTGCTAATGTACTTTTTTATATTGATATGTGTAGTAGCAACGAATTTAGAATTTTAAATTTTGTTTTTCACCACATTCGGCCAGTTTTTATTGGGGGAGGAGAGAAAACGGTTACAATGTACCCAGGAAGATATCACCGGCCTTCCGCAAGTAAACTGGCAAACATTCACACAAGAATAGGCTTAGATTCCAGTGGGACTCGAACATGCGCAGATCAAAAGTGGGAGTAGCTACAAAAATAACAGTAAAAGGTTAATAACTCTTATATAAGATGCGATGACAATCTGCAATGATGGAAGAGAAAGAGGTTATGATGAACCAGGGGATCGGGCAAGACGTATATACAGATACATAAGTTGTCTTTAGCAACCGCTTAAGATAGGTTATGTTATCTTTTATGTAAAAAAGTAAATGCTAAGCCACTATACATAAAAAGTCTTACACGGATTAGCAGCAGTCAATGAACAGTTCATCTCAGAATACCTGCACCTTGGTAATTGCACCCTGAATGCCACTTTGCGCGACAAAACCTTCGGGTCAACTGTCCAACAGACTTGTTTTTCGGCTTTGCCACAAAGGTGACTGGGAAAATGATAACAGTTTTTAAAATTTTAATGATTATTGTCTAGACAAATCCATCACTAGGAAAGGAAACAACCACTACGGTGGCACCAGAAGTAGGATTTTAGTCTTATTCGCAATGCATGTAACTTTCATTATTCGTTAAGAAAGTTCGAAAATTACGCATAGGTAGTGATCGGAACCAGGTTATTTCGTTTGGTCGACTACTACACGATATATATGCGCTTGCGCGCAATCTCTCCCTTTCTCTCTGTCTCTCTGCCTCTGTCTCTCTCTCTCTCATATATATATATATATATATATATATATATATATATATATATATATATATATATATATATATATATATATATATATATATATATTGCTGGTTTTTAATTCAAAGGACAGAAGATAATCTGACTCCTTCTTTGTTAGTTTGTTTCCATGGTGTTACAGATTATTGTATTGAGTTTTCTCATAATTTCTTTTGTACTGTATATTTCCTGTTTCTCATAATATACATCTTCTAATATGGAAAAACACAATAATTTATAATAATCACGATCCATAATAACGACTGCATTTCCCTTATCCGCTTCTTTTATAATAATGCTTTCGTCATTTTTTAATTTCTCAACTGCAGCCCATTCCAATTTATTTCAGTTGCTGAAGTTGCCAATAGCAACGATCGTAGAATTAACTTGAGATTTGTGTAAACAATTACATAATTAAGTGACAAGTAATAAATACAAAAATAAAACCACTGGTGGTATGTATACATAAAAAAGGGACTGAGTGTAGTGTAGTTTTAGATGGTTGCAACATACCGTAGTGTGTATAACAATGAACATTAACAAATTATGACTTTCTTGTGATAGTTTGACCTGTATTTTATTAATTATCACGCCATAATTCCGAAAAATACCGTCTTTGATTCACCAACAGCTTGGAATGAATCTCAAAAAAGCTTTGGTATCTTTTTGCATATAGCACAACAATCCTCGATTAATAAAGGTACAGTAATGTAAATGTATTTTATGTCATATTTATAAATTACCTTTCAATATGGTTTTGTCAAAATGTTTCTTATCAATATTGATGTATTCAATATTTAAAACAAAAACTGGTACAAATCCAAACTACACGTGCGGTTCGTTTTTTAGAGTATTCGTAAACGGAATGCCCTGGATTCTTTTACCAGTATAACTAAAAGTTGTTTTGAATTTTTAAGCATCCACATCTGATTTACACCGCTTCTGGAATAAGCAACTGTACAGTATTGCTGATGTTTCTCCCAAATGGCTGTTAGAATCTTGGTAAAGGTTTGGTAAAACATTTTCTGGATCCTGCTATGTACCTCTGCTTATATGTGAAGAATTGCCAAACTGGGTTTTTCAAGATATTTTCACAAAATTGATAGGAATTTAAGAATTTGTATGCCTGTGTATATCTCTTATTGTTATTGTATATCAAGCTACACACAGCTAATGCCCCTTTTACAATATGAAAAGTCTCAGATACCAGGGTATAAATCACTTAGAGTGTCCTGGATATAGGTACAAATCTGGTAAAAATGGACAAGCACGGACCTATTGAAATCAAAAGGTAAGGTGGGATCGGGTGCCATGGAAGAGTAAGCATCCCCTGTCGACAATTGTCGCTAAAACTGGGTGAAATAAAAAAAGAACGATTGACAATATGAACCCGATTTTTATAACATTAAGAATTGAATATCATAATTTGACCCTCTTTCCAATTATTTTTCAACTCAACTGTTCAAACGTTATATTCCATAATTATAACTGTACTGAAATTCAACTGAAATTCAATTATTATGCATAAATGTTTAATTCAACGAAGAAAATTGCAATTTAAAAATGGCAATTTAAAAATTGCAATTTAAAAATACAATTGTCTTAAAATTGCATTATTATTCTTATTATTATTATTATTATGGCCATGACAAAATTTAGTACACATATACCAGCGGTTTAACCTTGCGTCAAGGTCATGACTTTCCACAAATTGAAGAGGCAGAAATAAAGTGTAAACATTGGTATGAACAAAATATATTCAATCCAAGTAACAGTAACCTTGACATATGCAGTATGACTTTGACCTCATTAGAATAGTCTTCCCAAGTATTTTGTGATCATGATGAAGCATAAACAAATATATATTAGGTCGGCCTTTACAAGCGGACGACCATAGCTGTATCTTGATATAACCCGTCAGAACACAGGCGAATAAATATAAAATTCGGTCGGTCATATATGACGTTTTCACTAAAGTACCACTGTAATTGTCACTTTTGATGACATCATAAAGTCGCTGATACGATATTAACAACAAATCATTAAATATCACATGTAAGTTATGTATATCCATTAAAGGTGAATTGTATTACTGGAGATATCTCAAAAGCAGGAAAGTGGACAGTAAAAGAAAGTTCGAAATGGACAATATTTCCCCGGCGTTGATTTCGTTCATACAGGCAAAATATTTTTCGGACTCAACAAATTCCAATCTTCCATCTAACCCTGTATAGATGGGCGAAATAAATTCAATGTATTCTGCAAGCACATCGCTGTCCAGGCTACCTGAAATGGTGGAAAATTCAGGAGTAAACTTGTTTTCGGAGTTTAGGCGGCATACAAAAAAGCAGAAACAGTAAACATATTTTCTGGTCCAGAGAAACATTTAAAAGCTGAAAATTATTCATCCTCGCCAAACACACGACTTAAGAGTTAAAGATCACGAGTCCGTCAGATCAGACAAATAAAAAATAACAAATACATGAGAAAAAAAATAAAGGTAGTCATTTACGGATGCAAAATACGAAATTAATAAAAATTAATAATTCTGAATGATTATATAATTATCTATTATTTTATAAATGCATCTGTAACAACTAAACCCATTCATATTAAACCCGTTTCATTAAAATGAATTTTATTATACTGTTAAAGTTTTTCATAATCATTAATACAAATTTAACGGAAATATTCAATCCATTTATTTTGAAAACACTTTTATTTCAAAATAAATTATCTCTACTGGTTTTGTTTGCGTTGTAATTACCCATTTACATTGAACAACGGTATGAAAGATGTATAGATAGACAGATAGATAGACAGATAGATAGATAGATAAACAATGTTACCAGTAATGTGATCTTGTATCGCATGTTCCTTTATTTTGTATCCATCTCCACCAGATAAGATAAAATCTGATAAAATAACGCCATACAGTTTGTTGTCGTCTAATTCGACATACTCCGGAACTTTGCAGTCAGAACACAAAACTTTAACGTCAACGACCCGCTTGTATTCCGGTTTACTGACGTCATACTTAACACGTAAACCTGTAAATCAAAATTAACATATGCCATGTTAGTATCTGTATGCACATATATATGTATGTGTGTGCGTTCATGTATTCAGGGGTAATATATATATATATATATATATATATATATATATATATATATATATATATATATATATATATATATATATATATATATAACTGTACATGTATATATGTGTGTTTACATACATAAATACAGGTGGGACCGATTGGTTGGAGCATTGCACTTTGAACTATGAAGTCTCTCATTTCTGGCAGCCCCGCTGAAACATCAGCCGATTTTGTGAGAAAGTTTGCCAATTTACCTGAAGAAGTCCGTGGTTTCTTCCCCATTTTAACCGAGTTTTCTCTTCCACCATTTAAAAATTCCCGCCACCATATAAATGTAAAATTGTTGAAAATGGCGTAAAACACTTTTCAAAATTCAAAAAGTGTGTGTGTGTGTGTGTGTGTTTGTGTGCGTGTTTGTGTGTGTGTGTGTGTGTGTGTGTGTGTGTGTGTGTGTGTGTGTGTGTGTGTGTGTGTGTGTGTGTGTGTGTGTGTGTGTGTGTGTGTGTGTGTGTGTGTGTGTGTGATACATCACCTGACACTTGACAAAATCGCCCAGAAGGATCGTTTGGATCATATTTCGTTACACTGTGTTCCAATGCTTCTCGTAAATATCGTCCTTCAAGTTTAATCGTCTCTAATGTATTACGAAAAGGCTGAGTCTCTATTGCGTTACCAAGAGTTATCGGTCCTGCAATAAATAAAATAAATAAATATGCCGAGAATATCTCTCCCTTAGTATTATAACTTCGGTCTGACTGCTTGACATCCCATGCACCCCTAATTATTTAGATGGTATGCTCTTTTTCTATTGTTTAGATCAGTCAATTATGTCCTGTAAGGTGTAAGGAGAGTTGCTTCTCCGGTACTAGGTTTGTTTTCCTACCATGCCGATCAGCGATTATAGAATGATGCACACTGCTAATAGACTGGTGCAGTGGATATTCGAGAGTATATGTCTCTTGGGGGCCTCCGTAGCCGAGTGGTTAGAGCATAGCGCTTAAAACCAAGTAGTCGCTCAACTCTAGTCAACCGAGGTTCAAGTGCCACTAAATCTAAGCTGATTTTATGAGAACGTGTTGTTAGTTTACTTGGGGAACTACGGCGTTCTCTTCCCGGGACATTGTGAACGGGTTCTCCTATCATGGCTGCCACCGTATAACTGAAAAATATTGAGCGTGGCATAAAACACAATTAAAAAAGAAAAGTCCTCGTTAAGCTAAGATATATATTTTTACAGTGGATTTGTCATAGTATGACACCATACGAAAATATATATTTACATTAAGTTCGACCTCTTATGGAGTATGATCGACAGAAACGTCTAACACTTGAATCCGAAGTTCTTAACAATTAAATTAACTATATCAATATTAGATTATTAATTGGAGAAATCAAAATTCAAAAACGATAACTTTACCCCTCTCGATTGTTGATCTAATCGAGCCTGCATTGACAAGTGCTATATAAACCTTGGTCCCACTGACGGAATCAGCACCACGGAGATTATGATACACCAGGCTGTCTGCAATTAGGTTACCTACAATAAAAGTAAACATCGTAGCTACAAAATTATTATCCACCATAAAACATTTGTCTAAACTTTCTTTTTAGAAATATTTCAGATTCCAAAGTATAAATATGATGAATGTTGGACAAATACAGACCTCTGGAGGAGTAAGCATCCCGTGTTGATTTGGAACCAAGTTTTATTAAAGAGATAGACGATAGATGTGTTGTGTATGACCGATCACAAAAGTCGGTTACCTAAAAAGTTCAACCTACACGTAGGCTTTCTGGATACAGTATAATATCGATCTGAAGTATCAATGAAGTAGCGCCACGTCCCTGCAAAGGACGATCTTTTAACAGTTACTCGAAAACCAATGAAATATCCGTTTACTCACCCAGTAATCGGGTTAAGGTCAAGAGATATTTAACAAACTTCGACTACGAGCAAAGCACATTTACATGTATACAACAATGTTATGATTGTTTTATCAAAGACATAACAATTGGACAACAGTAAAACAGTTCAGTGTTGCCCACTTATGATGTCACTTACTAAAACGTGGTGAATTAAAGTCAGAAACAGTATATATATATAGTACGTCACTGTAATGCATAGTTACAGTACAATGTAAACATCCTCCTGAAAAAATATTGCAAGCATGAAAGCGCTAGAAGAAACCAAAATTATACTTATTCGTGGATAATTATTTTATAGATTTTATATATAGACGCTCTGGGGCTTTCGTAATCACGTCGACTATACCAACCCAAATTGCATTCTTTCATCCTGCACACACTGCGGTTTCCGTCTAGATGAACGAGAGTTCTGCCTATTACCGAACTTGTGTAGTTTAACACATCGAGTCCCAATGTATTGATGACCTTTTGTACTTTTGGATCTAAAAACACAGTTGATGCGATTGTAAGCAAAGATAACAATAGTTTAATGAACGTTTTGAAATATTTACGCCTGTGTTCTTCTGTCCTTCACCGCGCCCAGAATGAAGGCGTAAATTTTTTTTCAATATATACATGCGATAACAATTATATTATATATCCTTGTCAATGATACATGGTCAGAATTAAATATGTTTTATTCAATTCACAACAAATCAGAATGACAAAATATGTGTCATCGTTATGGCGCGTATGAATAAAACATAAAAGTAGTCCCGGAATCTCACAACCGGTCCAGGACTTATATGGCAGGATATTGCATCTTACCATCTAATGTTAAGGAAAGTAGTATGTATAATAATTTTGATTTATATCACAACCGGGCATGGTGTTTGAAATTAAAACAAATGAATGAAAATAAAGAACTTACTTCATATATTTACATTTCTGCTTATAATTCTTAAATTTGAAATATTTAATAATAGCCGATACTTATTTGATGTGACGAGACTTTTCTAATTCTCAAATTTATCAAATATACGACTTTTAGTCTGAGCCACATTAAGTCATGAATTTCAAAATGAATTTGTAAAGCAACCAATCATGAAAAAAATATTTTAACTGATATAATTAAAATAGAAAAAAGTTTATCCTATATTTTTTCTACATACTGTTTTCTTTGTTTGGTCGCTTCAGTTGTTGGGAATCCAAATTGGGTCATGTGAGTAATGATTAATATACTTACAAAAGTGTTATATGAAGGGGAATAATTCCCAATATATTATTGTCGTAAATAATCAGTGATTGTGCATTAACAGCAACCTTTCTTTTCACAATACAATACGATTATACTCGGAAAGTTCTGGAACCACGTCTTTCGTACTCTAATACTCGAAAAGTTCTCAAAACACATCTATTTAGATTTCATCTGGTGTTAGCCATGGACCTAGCCCCATCATACGTCGTCGATCAGTGAGCCAGGCTAAATCAGTATGATCAATTAACATTCCCTTTCTTTCACTTCCGCTCTCAAACTTCGAAAGATGGCCGCCATTACCAATATAAAATTCCCGTAATAGTAATTTGAGTGCAAATATTTAGTACAAAACAGATTAATTTTTATTTGCCATGGGCATGGATAAATTATTCAGTATGTATAGGATACCGCTACGTTAAACTTAAGTGGTAGGTATCAACGATTTTATTTTAATCAGCCAAAACCAGCGGACCCAGCAAACTTGGCTTAAACTATAGAACAGCCGGAAATTTAGTGTATTCAGAAATATTCAAGTGAACATGTTACCTTTTATAACCGTGTTGTCGAGTAGGATTGGATTTCCTTGGAACGATGTAATTCTCCCGTTGGAATCAAACTGCACCTGTAGAAATCCTAGGTATTTTCCGAATGCGTAATCCTGTACGACCAGGACCTTTTCTCTGTTAGTTTGTGTGACTACAAAAGGGTATTCTCCGACAGGATTTTCATTTGACGGAGGGGTACCTAAGAAATTAAAAACAGAATGTATCACATTGGTAAAAATGTATGTGTTTGTGTGTGTACGTTTGTGTCCAACGTTACAGAGTGACAAAACAAACATACATATACAATATAAACGCTGATTAAAAAAGGTAATATTTCTTTTTTTGTCTTTTTGCCTGTATATATCCGCATAGAAAAATGCTACCATAACTAGTGTTGTTAAACCACGGTCAAACGGTTGTTTGAATGAGGCGTCGGTTGATTAACATGTTTGAACAGTGTTGAATATAAAAAAAAATCTCAGATACAAAAGTATAAGTCTTTAGAATGTGCAGAATATAGATTCTCTGGTAAACATTGGACAAACAGGGACCGTTGGAAATCAAGAGGCAAGATCAGGTGTCATGGAGGAGTAAGCATCCCTTGTTGACCGGTCACATCCACCGTGAGTTCACAGTCAAATCCAAATGAAATATCCTCGTCATAATTAGTATGACTCTCACTTGCCATGACATTGTTTTGCGAAAGAACAGCAACATCCATTTTTAAGTCTTTATAATAACCGTTAACGGGAATCGAATCATGGACCTTCAACTATCAAGTCCATCGCTTTACTGCTATACCACCTCAAGCTGATTTGTATTGTGTAACCATAACTGTATACCTTGAAATTTTCGCCCATTGTTTTTTCGTCCTTTTATACAGAAACATGTTCACTCCGTCTTGGATTTGGCCTAAATCACCATAACCCGATTTGTGGCATGTATGTCAGCTGCAAATTTTCGCTTTCATATTAAATTCGCTTTAATCTAATGGCGAAAACTAAACGGGAGCGAAACTGTACAGGAATACAGTGCATCAATATACAGACCTGTGTACAGAAATGTATTGGTATGACCTCCAACCACAATATCGATCCCTTCTACCTCTTCAGCAATCCTCTTGTCTACAGCGAATCCTGCGTGTCCAAGCGCAATGATTTTGTTTATGCCATTCGCTTTCAATAGTGCCACTTCCTGTTTAATGGAGTCTATCTCATCGAGGAATTGAAGCGAACCTTGAATGAGATATGATACTTTAGATATTTATTAGCCCAGCAAACATATCAAAACGGAAATGTCTTGTTACCACATATTTTCATTATATTGAAATTGTTGTTTTCTTCATTGTTTGCGAGTAGACAAGATGGTTATTATGGTAAAATCTCTCTCTCTCTCTCTCTCTCTCTCTCTCTCTCTCTCTCTCTCTCTCTCTCTCTCTCTCTCTCTCTCTCTCTCTCTCTCTCTCTCTCTCTCTCTCTCTCCACACACAGAGGTATATATATATATATATATATATATATATATGCGATTTGTTTATATTAGTTATATAAATAAAAATAATTAAAGGGTACCTGAATTAGAGATGATAGGTGTTTGATTTGTTGTATAACCTATGACTCCGATATTTTCTCCCCCAATTGATACAATGTGATGCTTCTTGCTGTAAGGCGTAAAACTTGGTTCCATTGTGGAGTCAATATTGCAACTTAAAATAGTAAAATTGGCATTCTGAAGTAATGGTAGGACACCTTCAATATGTCTGTCAAACTCGTGATTCCCAAGAGCCTGCCATAAAAATGTTTAACATTTGTTTTAATTTCATTATTAATCATTTTTTAATTTTTATTTGCAGTAACACACACACATACACACACACACACAGACACACACACACACACACACAGACACACACACACACACACACACACACACATACACACACACACACACACACACACACACACACACACACATGCACGACTGTTTAATACTCAGGGTATGACGATTAAGCCAAGCTGTTAGGTGCTATAGTATAACGATCACGAGGAAACTCAAATAGTCTGATATTTATAATGTTCAGGAAGCCTATGATACAAAAGAAATTTTCCTCAAAATGTTTAAATTTTTGTTTTATTTTCATTATGAACAAATTTACATATATTTTCACTCAAATCACCCATAGTAAACTTTTATGTGTTAAATATGGTTTTTGATGCACCTGACGAAACGGTATATAAATTCTGATTTATTGTAAGGCCATTTCAAGTTTTTTTTTTCATTTTTAGCGTCCAATCTTATATCAAAAATCTATCTTTGTATACAAAAAAAAATACAAAAAATAACCTGAAAATTACAAAAAAATGTCTTTCGGAGGGCAATTTTATACACATTTAAGTTTTTTTCCTAATATGTTAACAATAGAAAAACAAAATCAAACTGATAAAAACCACATTTATGTCTTTATGCTTTTAAATAACATAAAAAATGATACCATTTACAATGACGAAAATACTGTTCATGTTAAACAATTCATTTTAGGGCCATATTCCAATTTTGGTTTTCCTTGAAGTTTGCGCTTTTGCTATTATATTATCTCGAAACCAGTCTATAATAAGATGCTAAACAGAAAATAAACTTGGAATGTCCTAAAGTGAACAAACGCTAACTGCTGACAGCTCTATTTTTAATGTCAGCCGTGACCCTGCACTGAAATAAAAAGTAATACAAGCTATCATACCAGTTAAAAATCGAGGTCGGTCTCAAAAAAACACTTAATTGTATGTAGCATTAGGTAGATCCATCCCTACTTTCTGTAATGGACTGGTCTAAATCATTATAGCATAATATGCCATTCTGATACTCAGGGATATACGGGTGCTGTGTAACCAATACGAATCAGGTATTTAAACTTTTTTGTCAATTTCTTATTCTAACTGAAATATCATTTGTCAGATGTGCAATTGACGTAACCTACACAGCAACGTTTTAACACAAAGTTTTTAGAGCATTAAATGATAAGATCTTTAACACATAAAATTCAATACAGAGATGCATGACTTTAAATTTTCATCTACCCGTTTATAAATCCATAAAAATGTATGTTTGTTTAACTCAATAACAAAATACTACGATGAATATATTTCTGACCGGATTTAAACAAAAGATACCACTTAGAAATTCAGGGGTGAAAGGGTTAATATCTGATGACATTTGGATTGCTAGTGAATTATATTAATGCTATACTAAAAGTACATGGGGGCATTTATACAATCACTTGGTGGTTCGTCCACCCAATCGCAATTCAACCAAGGGACACATAACCACTACGACATAATGCTAGATTAATTAGGGTATCCCCTAAATGATAGAATACAATTGCAGTTCATATGTGTCACTTCTATTGCAGTATAATAATTATAATTTGGCACCTACCATAACGTCGTAGCCTAGCATGTTCATCATTGTGTATGTTATCCAGCCCCCGTAGTGGTTGAACCAAAGTGTTCCTTGATACTGGTCACCGGCATCCAACAACAGTGTGTTAGGGTATCCACGTCGAATTTCATCAATCTTGGTCATCAGTCTAGCGGCTCCGCCATAACATTTGTCGCCCGCTGTGCACTGCCCACTGTACTTATTTGTTTCATTATATCTCGCATGTACATCATTTGTATGTAAAATCGTCAAATTAAACCCTAATACACTGACAAATTGTAAACTCAATACATACCAAAGAGTGAATATAATGTGATAAATCTTTCCCATAATTAAATACACTCCACCTGGAGAAATCTTCCAAACTATATTTAGTCGTACAGTTGAGAAAAACTTCTAACCAATCAACAGACACTTTTAATACAAAGTCGTCAAAAGTAGTTCACCTTGACTTTTAAAAAGCCTATTATACCTTACAGAATGTCATCAAATTTAAATTTCGTACACGTGTGCTGTATATCAGGGATAATTAATTACAAATTAAGTTTTCGATATGTAAATAAATATATTATACATTGCTTACAGTTTATCTTATATTTCTGATTTACTTGCACATATATCTGGAGATGGATTCCAAAGTCTAAGAGTAGTTTTATAAAAGGATCATTTAGATTTGAATTTGACGGTGGACTCGCAGTGGGTGTGGCCGGTCAACAGGGGACGCTTATTCCTCCATGGCGCCAGATCCCACTTCTGTATTTCCCAAGATTTCTGTCCAATATCCACCGGATCATTTGTATATTGTCTCCTGGACATTGTAAAGATTAATACTTTGTATTTGTGATTTGATATCTGAAATACAGAAATAATGAAACAGTGCCATGGTGAACATCGATTGTAATAATGAAATGTTTCTTTCTCCGTTTTAAGTGCACTTACGCTACATAGTCACTTTAAAAGGCTAGATTTGTATCTTCCTTTTCCCTTTCATCACTACCGACCACAATAGACCGATCTAAACAATGGAAAAGATCATAAAATTACGAAACTTAAGGGGTTACAGGGTTAGGTCACCTAGTCTAGTCTTAGACTGTTAAAACACCAGGATTTGTACCTATAGAGTTATTTAACGTTTCCTCGCCAAACGCTCTACATACGACGTGGGACATCCTGATAAGGCTGCAAACTGAGACACTCTGTAACTACATTGCCTTGGGTTCAAGGCACTGGACAGAATTTGTGTGACTCTACCTGTAGATAGCGACGTTTCTAATTCAATGAACAAGCAAAATCTCTAAAACATGTGTGTGCGTGCGTGCGTGCATGCGTGCGTGTGTGTGCGTACGCGCGTGTGTGTTCTACATTCTATAGATATATTTTGTACGCTTTAGAGATAGTACAAATTGTAACTGAATACTTTTGTAAAGGTTTTTTAAAAAGATAATTATTGTGTATTGTGATAAATGTTATGCACTTTATTCACACCTTTGTCATTCTTTGTGGGTTTTAGGATCTCATTGATATTTCTGTTTAAGTAATACGAGCACATGTTGATCTTAATCCGCGGGTTGAAAATGACAAATTACACCCATCGAGGACAATATCTAATTCACAACTGTTAGAAATCTACACCTTACTTGCAAAGTAAATAATATATATCTTGACAACACATTTAGTATCTCAATTTCATATTTTCATTTTCAGGGTTCTCCATGGTCGAGTTTTTTTTAGCCTTAAACAATAAAGTATTTGATCTCTAGCCATCGAGGCCCGTTTAAACATTGACGGATTATGTGAGAAAGTATGACAGTTTGCTTGCAAAAGGAATATGGTTCCCTCCCGTGTGCACTTGAACAGAGTTCCCTCTTTCACTAGGGGACACTTCTTCAAATATAACGACAGAACTGTTTACCTGCAACTTTAACATATATAGATAAACTGAAAATTGTTAGAGTTATCAACATACAAGATCCTTTCCATAATAGTTCTGCAGCCTCTTTATATGTTTCGCGGTAAAATAATTATGATTTTTCAAAAAGTGTCATCATGACATACAATACGGATTGAAAATTAAACACAGATTATTATATGACCATTTTTATATCATACTCTTCGGTCCTCGGGCTAATTCCAATGTTCTGGCAAAGAATTACAAATCCTTTCATCGTGTTCAGATTCATGATTTTAGATGACACCGAAGTAGCAGACGATTAAATGTACCGGAAACGAATGACACTCGAAATTACTTTTTTCTTTTCATTGATCGCAATATAAATAGAGAAGTTCCGAACAAGGTGTGCATAACGAAAATATCTAATGCATTGGGGGTGCATTATGAGAATAATCAATGCATGGGGGCGTGTCAGTATCGCATATACAAATGTAGTTGTATCCAGTACAGACATATGATAAATGGGTTTAGTAAGGTCAATAATTTGTCCTTGAATACTTTATAGACGTATAAAATCAAGGTTAATTAAGTATACATCCTCAATGCCTCTTACCTTCATTTCACTTCAATATCGCCGATTCTAAATGGAGAACTGTAAAAGAACCCCCAAAACTCTGGCTTTATTTTTACCATTCGTGATTATGTCTGTGTAAAAATAGCCGAATTGTAACCTTAAGAACACGAGCAATTCCAATGTTATAAATGTTGCAGGGGTAAAGAGTTAAATATATGACATATAGAGATTCTTTGTTTTACGATTCACTAGAACCGTAGAGCAGTAGTGGCAGACGCCATGTTGAAAAGACGAATCGATCGTAAAACTCATAAAGGACATTAAAAATCAAAAAACAAAAATGAATAAAAAGTAATTAATTTAAGAGTAATAAAGGGACCAAAGTTTTATCAAAGCAAATAAAACACAAACGGATAAATGCTGCTTTTAACCAGCATAACAGGCCTATATTATACCTATTATTAATCAAGGTTTTTGGCTATATAGAGTGCATATATATAAGCTGTTAGTATTGAATTACATTAATTCTCAGTAAATTTCATTTTAATAACTCCAACTGAACTCCTATACACTCTAGGGTTCTTCGTTTACCGTTTAATATCACTAATAAGAAACATCATAATAGCTGATCCTGGTGCCGATGTGAATTTTTTTTTTTGAGTCGCCGTATTGATCAATATTTTTTCACTTACATTGATGTACATTCAACTCTTTTTAATGATTTAAATTCATCATTCCCTGAACCAATACAAAAGATGAAATAAAAATCGACTTTGAAGAGGATTTACTTGAAATAGACAAGAACATTTATTCCATCAATGAATTCAATTGTTTGTCATCGAGATTGAGTTACTGACACTTTTAAAGATAAAACAGAATACTTCTGTCGTCGTCATAATAAAGTTAGGCCTATATATGAAGGTTCTTATATACTTGGATTGAGGAACTTTATCATGGGGAACTTACGTTATTATCTACCTTTACCTGTTTTCGGATTTATCGTCAGTGGCAAGTATCTAGAATTTTTCGTCCTTTTTTCCATTAGTACATCGGAAAAAGAAAAGTTCTTGGGAACACTGTGACCAAATTATCTGCTCCGCTATTAAGTTCTGACCGGAACGGTGTAACTGTAAAACTCTATTGATACTAAATGACTAAATATATATATATATATATATATATATATATATATATATATATATATATATATATATATATATATATATATATATATATATATATATATATATATATATATATTTATCTAAAGAATTAATTTGATTAAAACACTTAGATATAGTTTGCTTATTATCAGTAAACACATAAAATTTGACATTTTCGTGCAGTATCGTTTGTCAAAATGCTTCTGTTTGTTTAACGTATCTGAAACGATATGCGAATCAATGACAATACTAGCCTTTTTCAGTGTTTAAAACATAATCTAGTATATGTAAGAGTCTGATATCAATGATTTTCTTTTAAAAACAATTACCGACGTTCAAAAAAGTAACCAGTTTCATTAATTTTCCAAACCGGAATGATATTTTGTTATTTAGTTCGTGATGGTAATATTTGCTTTTGTATTGCCGCTGGCTGACATGTCGTCATTTCATATGGTAAAAAGAGTCATGTGTGTGTTTCCATGGTTCTATGGACCGTCAGTAGCAAAAAATAGACGACAATGGCGGTTGATACGATAAACTATTTTGTGTATAGTGGCCAATTGAAGATATTTGTTTAATGAGAGTATGGTCCTCGACAAAATAAAACAGTTGTTAGGTTCGGCTTTGCCTCGCCTTCAATGAACGTGATCAAGCAGACATATTGCCGGTGGCTGTAAGTAACAAACCTAATGTCTAATAATATATGTACTTCTGCTATAATTTGAGATACTCATTGTCTTTTACTGGACATGACGGTATATATATATTCCATATACTGCTTCCAAATGACGTATATGAACCTTGGATGACGTCACAGTATAAATCTAATGTGTCACAGATTAATGACTTCAGTATTCTGCGATCCATTTAAAAGAAATAAAAAGTGTAGGTTCTATAAAATACTTTTATACATTGTGGTATATTTATGATACATTATATAAAATGTCAGAAAACCTCACATATAAAATTTACCGACGGTGTATTTATCATATTAGGTCCAACAATGACCGTGTTAGTTATAATATACAGTTTTCTTTTCAGTTTGTCAAACCCATCAAACAATTACACAGCCGACGTTTATTCGAAGGATGCAGTACAACATCAGTTCAGTAGCGTATACGTCGTCACTTCTCGCCCTAAACACCGGAAGTATGAAGGACGCATGTTACTTGCAGTGTTTTGTGACACCAGAGTGCATGTCATTTATTTACAACAGTAAAAGTACAGAGTGTCACACATTTTCAGCATTGCTAGATGATCCACCACATTCTACCAATAGTTTGGAAAATTCATACTTTATTCAAGGTAATTCAATGTTTGTGTTAACACAAACCGAAATTAGTCATACCTCTTGGTTTCCAGAGGTCCGTGTTTGTCCATATTTACCGGATTTGTATCTATGTCCTGGACATTCTATTGATTTATACTTTGGTATCTGAAATTTTTATATCTAACAGGGTACTATTTCATTGGTAACATTCGAAAAATATTTACATTTATCTTTACGGATTTGCTAACAAGGTAGATAGGAGATACGACTACTGGAAAGTTACAAATAATCATTATTTGTTTAGATTTTGTAGAAAATATTTATGTGTCACAAAAAATAAAAATAAAACTAATAAACAGAATAACCAAGCAAATGATATTTTTATAGAACAAATATTGACTTTTTGTATTAAAATTTGAAATATTTATAATCGTATGCATAATTGTACATACTTTTACCAGGCTCGAAATTCTGTTCGGAAATGGGATATGTGTTTGAGCCAGGAATACCATTTTGCTATAAAATTCATCACGACAAAGTAAATTACGCTACAGCGGTATACAACTGTGAAAACGAAGGAGGACGGCTGATTCAGATAGATTCACTAGCTAAACAAAAGGTAGCCGAAACATTTGTTTTAGAAGGTAAATAATAATATTTCGTTACTACATAGCTAAAGTGGGTAGGAATGTTCTCCTCCTTTTAAGACTAAAATGATAGATTCCATGTCCAGGAAATCTATGACGAGGAACACTTGAAAAGGTTTAAAACTTATTTAACGAAAAGATAGTTACTAAATAGAACCGTTTGATATCATTCTAAAGCTTGGGGAAATGCTCTTCTATCGTGGCGGCATATATCTACATTTACAAAGTCGAACATTAGTAAAATGACGGCAAACATGTCTCCACCACTAGTTTAAGATACTGAAGTGACAAAAAGAGATTTTCTCATGAGCAAAGATTATTTGAAAAGTATTTCATTTTGATTTGGATCCGGACTCAGGGCGGGTCTGACCAATCGACAAAGGATGCTTACTCCTCAATGGCAACTGATCTCACCTCTTGATTTCCAGAGGTCCGTATTTGTCCATTTTTTACCAGATATATTTATATTGGTATCTGACATGTTTGGATTCTCAGACGAAATTTGAGATTTGTTTTGATGAATTGATTCGATAAAACATTTAACTGGTAATCTTGTAATACCTTTGTAGGTTTTTTTTCCAGAGGTGACGAAATACAGAATAGATGGTGAACGTGTTAATAATAACTGGAAATTTTCATCTGGAATTAAGATTCCACACCTGTACTGGAACGTAGGTGATCCGTCAATGGTAAATTATGGAAACAAAATAACAAAATTCCTGTCGTTGTTCCACAAATCCAAAAAGTGGGACGATGTTTTAAAGACAAGACCCTTCGGTTACATTTGTGAAATATTGATATAGCACGTCTTAGGAATATACTTCAATGTATTAGCTGCATTAATCGTTAAACTGTATATACAATTTGACATCAGGTAATGTCTGCCTGGCAGATTTGAGTTCATAACATTCAGCGCAAACTAGATTTCAAAAAGGTAAGATTACGTTGGAAATGTTTGGAATGTTTACATCGGGGAATGTGCAACCTGTCTACTTACTTTCCACTGAATTTAAATATATTCTCATAACCACCGATATATATAATTATATATATATATATATATATATATATATATATATATATATATATATATATATATATATATATATATATGTATATCTGTGATTTGTTTTAACAAAATAAAAAAGATTTTATTCCTATGTTAAAGTTGTTCTTATACATCATTTTATCAATTTTATTCATTTTTGTCAAGTATTTTCGATTTCTTTACAAAAATATGATTTGTTGACTTCGTTTGTTTGTTGTTTTGCATACTGCCAAAATTGTTCAGGCTTCAAGAAATGTCAACGGCTTTTGTAGAGGTGTCACAAATTTTGACCTTTTGTATGGAGGGACGCAAATGCAGTGAGGGTATTTTACGTATCACGCCTGTCGTGACAGGTATCCGGCTGAAAGTATGTCCAGATAATATCAAAATACAGGCGTTTAATATATCTCTATTGATGGAAAATTATCTTATTTATTCAATTCATAGTTTTTCACCCTGGCAAAATACGAAAAGAGAACCTTCAAAATATCCATGTAAATTCTTCTTCGCGAAATTTCTAAAGAATCCTCTAAAATTAAAATCTCCCATGATGCTTAAACTTCTGTATCGTTAGAATTTTGACATATATATATATATATATATATATATATATATATATATATATATATATATATATATATATATATATATATATTATATAGGGGAAGATATGGAAAACATACTTCTTAATGAGAAAGAGTATATCTTGTAAGGCTGAATAATGAATATCTAACACTTAACACTTATGATATACGTTGTGTTTCATACGATGTAATTAACCTGTTCTTCGTCAAACATTGGCAAATATCCTGCATATATTGATGAAAATTATTTTATTTGTTCAATTTTTAAATTTTGTAACATTATTACTTCACTATCTGTGAAAAATGAATCTTAAAAAAATCAATATGAATTATTAGCATAAAGAACCCTCTAAATTAAAATCTTTCAGGACGCGTAAACTTCAGTATCGTTAGAACTTTAGCCTTAATATACATTCGGAAGCAATAGAAACTAGATGCATTAATGATAAAGATTTATTTTCACCTATATAATGGAAACAAAAATGTCTGTTTAAAACCATATTTCGTCTTAAGTGGCTTCCTTCTCAGTGTTTTTTTTTTCAAGGCAAATTTTTGTTTTGTGGATTCAAATTAGTCGTGGTCAATAATGTACGTGTGTTTTTTTATGTTGATATTTGCTAAATCAATACAGATACAATGTGTTATCGGAGATGAATCGGTTACATGGATTTTTAATCTAGACATTATATTTATCTGTGCGTACTTAAATCCATTTAAACTCTGTTATGTGTTTACAAATGGGTAAACAGGAGCAACATAATAAACCAACAGAGCATGTCTATTTCCTAATACACTTAAAACGTTACCTTTTGAATATTATCAGTTAGAACGACAACACTCATCGCTTTGGGTTTTGGTATAAGTTGTTACCCAATCGTACACCACTTCATCGACATAATGCAATATGTAAATCAATAAAAGGGCCATAACCCTGCATCGTTCAACTTTGACGTTCTAAAGAGCCAGGTTTGCTTCCGACACTTTAGCTTTTTCCACCACCTAATCATCTTCCGGGCAAATCTGTATAAGATTCAAAGAATGTTGTGAGATAATGGAATTATTTGGGAATTAAGTATAATAAATCGAGTTTAATAAAAACTCCGTAAAGCGCATTTTTTAAAATAAATGAATAAATAAATAAATAAATAAATAAATAAATAAATAAATAAATAAATAAACATTTACTGTATATCAAAACACGTATGAGACGCAATATTAACAACGATAACAAACTGACCGCCAGTAATTAAAACAACAAATGTCGGAAACATGATTCTTCGAGTAGACAAAGCTTTGTGTTGCCAAAGTATTCCAGCAAGAAACTGTACCATTTATAAAACCAAATTATTTGAAAAATCAGAATACCGGAGCAACCCAACTCTGCCCTCACTCAATTATGATTATGTTTGAGTATAATATAAAGATAGTTTTCGCACCAGTGATGCACATTATTTTAATCTAAACCATACTCTCAATAGGCTAGAGTGATGTAAAACATATTTTAAATATAATCATATCTCCAGTACGACATTTGTATAAATCAATCGATCAATGGTAATAGTGGAACTGTCTCCAGCGAGGCATAAAACTCAATTAATTCATAATTAAAATGAGTGTAAAACATTTACATTTCATATCTAAAAGTAATATATAATATCATTCACTGCATTGCATCCATTTAATTCATGTCCATCACACATTACATCATTATGGAGTCAGTAAATTATTTAGACTCAATGTTTGAACGTACAATGTTAAATTAAAAACAAACAACAAGCAAGTAACAGAATAACAAGGAACAAGAACACACAATATAAAAAAAATCAGATACCAAAGTCGTATCTTTGGGATGTCCAGGATATCAACACAAATCTGTTAAAAATGGGAAAACACGGACATCTGGAAACAATGGGGTGAGATCAGGTGCCATGGAGGAGTAATCATCCCCTGTCGACCGGTCACATCCCCGCGTGACCACAGTCAAGTCCAAATGAAATACACGAGGAACTAATCCTCGTCACAATTGGTACAGACGTCTCAAAAACCGCCAACAAAAAGCAACTCAACATTTTACCTAGTGAAACAGTAATCGCAAACAAGACTATAATACCGACAGTAACATTTGCGGTTTTCGATATCCCTGTGTCAATAATTTGTCAGTGAGTAGTTAACATCTGTATATGAAATGTTCCTATGTTGAACACGACCTGGCTCGGATTGACATATGTATGAAAATTGTCATTGTTAATTGACAAAACGTCGTCCATATATCTAAATGCTTCGTATGAATAACGGAACAGGTTGGCCAATAAAGGGGCACAATTGGTACCCATAGGAATGCCGACAACTTGCTGAAAGACCACGACTCCAAACATTACAAATATATTGTATATATATATATATATATATATATATATATATATATATATATATATATATACATATATATATATATATATATATATATATATATATATATATATCATTACATCCATGGGGATATGCAGTGCCAAGCTGTCGAATCCAGTATTCTTCAAGTTGTCTACGGAATCAAGGTGGAATTATTGGTCCAGTGGTATATTTTTTCAATTATACGCACTCTCATAGACAAAATGGAATGGTCAAGGGAGTTGAAATGTCGATAGAGTATCTGGTTACCCCCATTATTAACCTCAAATCGATGACCAGACACTCTTTTATTTAATGGCCCCTTTGTTTCGCGAACATAAATTAATCCACATAAGGTACGCTCAATTCTGTAAACAACGTTAGATGATTTGCAATCCAGATGATCCCAGATTCTGGTATTGTAATGCTTATTTGTCAGATTGCTAGTGAATCCCGGATATGTTATTAGTATATTATATGTTTTACAATTCATGACGGAACATTTTGAAATGGATGGTATATTTCCTGATAAAGGGCACACAAGCATTATTTTGTCTGTACTAGAATTGGTCATCTGTAGACTGTACAAATAAGAAGTTTGTTATGTCGCCGAGGTTAACTCGAGGAGCACCAAACAATCTCTGCGAGTCTGTGCTCCAGGTAGACTCAAGAGAATGACACCTTTTTAGACTGGGCTCCATGTCATCTAGTACGTAATTTGGTACTTGTTTATTCATAGAATGTATTTACCAAACTTTCGAAAATGTCATCAAGTCGAATATGACAATGTTTATGGGTACATAAGCATTATTATGTCTGTACCAGAGTTTTTTATCCTAGAACTAGAGTGGTATCCCGTGATAAGCATGAAGTAATATGTTGGCACGTTAGAAGGTCTGGTGTCTCGAAGAGCTGTATTTGTGTTGGGGAGGGCTAATTTAAAAACAAAGCAGGTTAAGTAGTAAATATTCATTATATTCGCTAGTGAATCTGTTTGAAAACATCCCAAATCTAGAACGTATGGGGAAACGTCCTATCTAACGCATGTAACACCGTTTCTAGAAACAATACAATGTATTTCGCTTCCCTTAACGTGCTAAAATGTTGCAATCAAAGCCTTAGTTTTTAACATAAAAGTATTAATTAAATAAAGAAAAACTACAACCATGACCGTAAATGAAGATGGAATAAAACGATTATTACATATTTGATATAAACGTCGTCTTTCACTCCAAAGGACTTTTACTCTTATTTTACTATGGTACTATGCTATTAGTACGGTAGATATCACATCTAATTCCAATTGTAATTTGACACATGGGCATCAGTTGGAATAAAGTACAGTGAAACCTCGCCTAAAGACCACTTCACTTAGGAGAGCGCATCACATTTCAGACCATAAATCCATAAATACTTGATAAATACTTTGAGTCAGTCAAAGTACAGACGGAAAGAGGTGAGGTTGCTCATTAAATACTCACCGCATTGTCAAAACACCTTTTTTATTTTTGTGATTTTTGTGCGTATTTGGCCAAGTGGCGTCGAGCATGGGAGGTCGAGAGTTCGAACCCCAGCCGGGGCATGGTGAGTAAGTAGGTGCCTTGCTATTTCTGTATTTGTGCTTTACACACACACACACACACACACACACACACACACACACACACACACACACACACACACACATATATATATATATATATATATATATATATATATATATATATATATATATATATATATATATATATATATATATATATATATATATATATAAAGATATTGCAACATATGTCATTTAGGAATAAGTATTATACACATGATTATACTTGCAACGTCGGAGAATTTTCCGTAAACGGTCATTTCTTAGAATCAACTGAAGAACTGGTATGTAGTATATCTCTCCTTGATTTAAGTAAAGTTAGTACTAGTGTGTTTTTTAAATGTGACAGTTATTACTTTCATTATTTTGTGTAAATTTTGAAAAAAAGAAACAATTTGCATTGCCATTTTATAGCTAAGATCACAGATCAATTTGCAGGGCATTGTTTTCTCTCTTTTATTACTATGAAGGTACTCTCTTACACATACAGTCATGTTTCTATATTTATATATTTTACTTTTAAAGGAGCATTAGCTGTGTTTTTTTACTACTTAGATTAATACACAATAACAGAAAGAGATGTACAGACATATTCTGAAATCCCTATATATTTTGTGAAAATTGTCAGACTGGGACTTTTTCACTTGCAATTGATTAACTCAACCTATTTTGTATATGAATACCACACTGGATTATACGGAAGCCTATAAGGGTCACTCTGAAAAGAAAAAAAATATCTATGTCGTTTTAACGCGTTCGTTTTAAAACGCGGTAATTTATCTCGTTAAAACGCGATAGTATCTCGTTTAAAACGCGATAGTATCTCGTTTAAAACGCGTTATTTATCTCGTTAAAACGCGTTAATTATCTCGTTAAAACGCGATCGTTATCTCGTTAAAACGCGTTATTTATCTCGTTAAAACGCGTTAATTATCTCGTTAAAACGCGATAGTTATCTCGTTAAAACGCGTTATTTATCTCGTTAAAACGCGTTATTTATTTCGTTAAAACGCGATAGTATCTCGCGCGGTAGTTATCTCGTTAAAACGCGATAGTATCCCATTAAAACGCGATAGTATCTCGTTAAAACGCGTTATTTATCTCGTTAAAACGCGTTAATTATCTCGTTAAAACGCGATAGTATCTCGTTAAAACGCATTATTGATCTCGTTAAAACGCGTTATTTATCTCGTTAAAACGCGATAGTTATCTCGTTAAAACGCGTTATTTAACTCGTTAAAACGCGTTAATTATCTCGTTAAAACGCGATAGTTATCTCGTTAAAACGCGTTATTTATCTCGTTAAAACGCGATAGTATCTCGTTAAAACGCGTTATTGTTAAAACGCGTTATTTATCTCGTAAGTTATCTCGTTTAAAACGCGACGCGTTATCTCGTTAAAACGCGTTATTATCTCGTTAAAACGCGATAGTATCTCGTTAAAACGCGTTATTGATCTCGTTAAAAACGCGTTATTTATCTCGTTAAAACGCGATAGTTATCTCGTTAAAACGCGTTATTTATCTAAGTAAATCAGTCGTAAAATGAGAAAAACCGCTGAATGTTACATTAGTTTTCAAAACTGCATTGTCCGTGATAGAGGCATACGCCATTGCAATGATTTGTAGTTTTTGTCAATGCAATTAATGCAATATTTGCTGCTGACAAATGGTATTAAACCTTTATTGTTTATATCGGCTTTTACATTTTTTATACGAAAGTAGCGCGTCGACTCTGGACAGTGAAAAGTTCGAGTCCCGCCGGCGACAGGTTGGTTTCCTGTCTTTCGGATGAGAAGTAAAAAAAGGTCCCATGTCACAGTAAGTGTTACATTAAAGAACCCTCACTGCTCAAAATGCCGTAAGTGCCGAGCATAGGCCAAAATTGAAGCCCTTCACCGGCATTTGGTGACGTCTCCATATAAGTGAAATATTCTTGAGTTTTAAACAACAATAAACAAACAAACAAACAGAAATACATTTTTATACAAAAAGCTGTTTATATATTTGCATTGACGTTTGTGATGAAGTGACATTTGCTTTACACCCACGTAAGAGCACAGGAAATTAATTAGCGGATACGTATTGGGTTTCGAGTAGTATATATTTGCCCTATTTTGCGCGTCCGTGTCCGAAGAGGGAAGGGGGTGGTTGAGGGTTAAATGGGTGGAGTATAGGTGAATTTGGGAGATGGAATGAGGTCGTTAGGATATGTGGGGGTGGACACGGACGCTGACGTGCCGCCTAGTGCTCCGACTGTTTGGTGGGACTATACTTGTAATGGCGCGATACTCCCTAACTACGATAGTCGTTCACAGCAGCATAAGAAATCCAAGATCACTTAGTATACTATATATTTGTTTATAACGCGTTTTAACGAGATAAGTAACGCGTTTTAACGAGATAACAACGGCGTTTTAACGAAATAATTATCGCGTTTTAACGAGATAAATAACGCGTTTTAACGAGATAACTAACGCGTTTTAACGAGATAAATAACGCGTTTTAACGAGCTCATTATCGCGTTTTTAACGAGATAAATAACTCGTTTTTAACGAGATACTATCGCGATTTAACGGGATACTATCGCGTTTTAACGAGATAACTACCGCGTTTTAACAAGAAAATTAACGCGTTAAAACGACATAAATATTTTTGTTTCTTTTCAGAGTGACCCTTATAGGCTTCCGTAGGATTTGACCTTATTTTCACAAAATATATAGGAATATAATATTTTATGCGTCTGTATAGCTCTTATTGCAGATGATGAAATTTCACAAAAAATTTTAATATTGTTCCTCAGTGAATCGATATTTTATTATGTAATCCTGTTAGGTAGATATACACCCTCGCTATTGTGCCTACATATAGTTTCAATCAACTCTCTGGTTGGCTCAAAAGTACCAAACATAGCTAAGAATGTACGATTGAATCGTTCGCACATGCTATTTCTATCGGGTGATAAAGAGTAGTGCGTGATTTGGCCATCCCCGTGATATCACATACCTCTTTGATAACTTTTACTTCGAAATTAGTTCCTTGATCGCTGTGTATGTGTTCTGGGCCCGAAGTCACCAAATTTACTCAGTACTCAAGCTCAACTAACTTTTGGCAATTTTAAGGTAAAAACATGCAAATTTTATTCTGTAACTGGACATGTTTGTATATTGATGGCATACAAATGTAAGTAATGATAAAAATTATTGCCCATTTAAAGAAAACGTCAGAAAAATAAAAAATATTCTTGAGTACGTACTCAAATCTTGAGTACCGTACTCAACGTATTTATTCGTTTTTTTAAACGAAAATCATAAGTGTGACGCAAAAATGTATATGTAAATGATTAAAAATAATAATATGTTTCCTAATCACTAAAATCCAAAAGTTTTATAAACAATTTTATAGTCAAAATAATGAAATAAAAATTGAGCTTGAGTATTGAGTAAATTTGGTGACTTCGGGCCCTGAAATTCCATGGCAATTTTAGCATAAATTGATGAAATTTAAAGAATCACTTGTCAGTAAACCATTGGCATTGGAGTTGTTTGGACTGTATATGATGTTACGTTTGTAATTCAATAATGCAACAAGACTACGATGACCAAATGCGTCTAGTTTTGCCGTCATTTAACCATGAGTTTTATTGTTATCGGTAGTATAAACAGTAAAATCATTTCCGTAGAAGTTATCAAGGAACTTTTCTATCTCCCATTTTAATGCCAAGAAAATCCATTCTTGGATTTGGGTAATTTCTTTCTGTTTGGCTTTGAATTCTGTTACAAATTTCAGATTTTCTTGAGTTATTTCTCTTTTTAATTTCTTTGTGAGTTCACGACGCACTTCATTAAAAACATTTTATGAAATATTAAAACACCCTGTAAGTGCGGCCAAACTCCTTCAAATAATATACTTCGAAGATGGTGCAGTGGCCTATTAAAAATGATTAAGATGGCATTCCCAGCAGATAAAAACGTATTGTTATGAGTCAGAATAAACCTTAATCATGCCAGCAAACATAAAGAACACAATAAACTTGTTTGTTTGTTTGTTTGTTTATTATTGTTTAACGTCCCACTCAAGAATATTTCACTCATATGGAGACGTCACCAAATGCCGACGAAGGGCTTCAAATTTTGGCCTATGCTCGGCACTTATGGCCATTGAGCAGTGAGGGTTCTTTAACGTGCCGACACCTACTGTGACATGGGACCTCCACAATAAACTAAATTTACAAAATTGTTTACCAATAACAAAACAAAAACTTAATTTAAATGTAGTAAATATTAGTTTACAACAATAAGAGTCAAAACCCACAGTATCAACGTCCACAGTATCAATGTCCACAGCATCAATGTCCACAGCATCAACGTCCACAGTATCAATGTCCACAGCATCAATGTCCACAGTATCAATGTCCACAGTATCAACGTCCACAGTATCAATGTCCACAGCATCAATGTCCACAGTGTCAACGTCCACAGCATCAACGTCCACAGTATCAACGTCCACAGTATCGATGTCCACAGTATCAATGTCCACAGTATCAATGTCCGTTGTTATTCAGTTCTTATAGCTAGAGTTCCACTCGAATACACACATCAATTCCACCGCAAACGTAATATGTAAAGAGCTCCAATCGAATACACTCGAATAAAAATTCCCTATGGTTAAATATAGTAACATGATGGCATACATGTACATGTAATTAGAAAGACATTGAAACAAAACAATAACAACTGATATTCCAGAAAGGTCCAGATGTACTAAGTACCAATGATAAGTAAACAAGAACCCATCAACCCTCATATCAGTATCCAGTGATTTTAAGTTCATCATCTATCAAGTTAAACATTGTTTACATACGAAACTGTCTAAACTTGCTGCTTTTTCTGTAATATCGTCATCATCTCCTGATTTATTCTAACTCTTCCCTTTAGCAGCAAGGTCATCGTCCAAAATAGTTGTAGCAGCTTTGAATACATAAAGATGATGAAGGTCAATAGGTTAAGTACTAGAATCGTACTTGATAATAAGATTATTTGGTACCCTATAATATGTGCTTATTTTGATATTAACCAATTTATCCTTTGATCGAAAAATATAGTTCGCTAATTTGGCAAATATTCTGACAAATATTTTCTGTGGTCCTATTTCATGTGTATCGTACTGTCATTCATATGAAGCCCTGAATTTTTTTAAGCTCATAACTTTCAATACTATCCCAATCGAGTAATTGTCAATTTAGTTTGTATATATTCAATATAAAAATATCAGATACCAAAGTATAAATTGTAAGATGTCCGGGATACAGATACAAATCTGATAAAAATGGACAAACACAAATTAAGAGGTGGGATAAGGTACCATGTAGGAGTAAGCATCCCATGTTGACCGATCATAGTCGCCGTGAGTCATGAAGATTGATGAAGAACTATTGATTGGTTTAAAAAACTTGGCTGACTATTTTTTGCTTAGATTTCTGAGTCTGAGTCCAGGATGAGCTTCAAATTAAATCTCTCTCTCTCTCTCTCTCTCTCTCTCTCTCTCTCTCTCTCTCTCTCTCTCTCTCTCCTAATAAGTTATCTTATCGTTAAGAGAACTTCGATTTCATCCAGTTTTATTAATTCAGATCGTTACCACCATGTCCTGTCACTATCACATTTTGTATCAAGTATACTACACTTTGAATTTAATTATAAATATTATGCATGCGTCTTCTTGTTTTGTTACAAGTTGATGCACATGCAAACGGGATACATTTGAAGTTTTGTAGTTGAGAAGCGAAATAATATTATTTTTTCACTCTCTCACTTCATTTAGTGAAAGATGGGGTAAGTAACTCATATATTGCTTTTACTTTGATCGTTTTATTATGTCCAACGTGCGACTGGAAACATTGAAAGTATTCCTGAGTGAATGGATGTTGTTTTATCGACCTGTGTTCTAATATTTTTACGAGTTGATTCGTGAGCCGGCCTGGCTCAGTCGGTAGCGCGCTCGACTCTGGATCGTGAGGTCGTGAGTTCGAGTCCCGCCGGCGACATTTTGGTTTCCTGTCTTTAGGATGAGACAGTAAAAACTGGAGGTCCCGTGTCACAGTAGGTGTCGGCACGTTAAAGAACCCTCACTGCTCAATGGCCGTAAGTGCCGAGCATAGGCCAAAATTTGAAGCCCTTCACCAGCATTTGGTGACGTCTCCATATGAGTGAAATATTCTTGAGTGGGACGTTAAACAACAATAAACAAACAAACAAACAAACGAGTTGATTCGTTTCTTTTGTCATTAATAAATGTACTTATTATCAGCGTCTACAGTAAATTTGTTTTTCGGTCATCTTTAATTGAAAAAAGAAAGCTAGTTAAATGGATTTACAACCGAAAGAAAAAGTGAAACACTTATTCTGTTGTATGATATTTCCCCTTTGACTTATTCTCTCGAGAGATAAACGTTCTATACATCGATGTGGTTCGTGCCAAGTACTTAACTCTAACACTAGCGGTTGTAGTCACATATTTTGAAATATATATTTCAGTAATATCTGTATTATTTCGTTTATATGAAAATTGATAATATATTTATGTTCCTGTAGTCGTTGTAGTTATTATAAAACATGTCGTAAATTCTAATTTTTATATGATTAATTTAAACGTCTAACCTTATTTGACGAATTTGTCGAAGTTGTTCGGTGGTTACAGATATGGCGCTGAAACTAGTAGCAAGAACCGGGATGGGGTAAAATAACTATGGACGTCAATAAAAATAAATAACATAGGATAATTATATATAACTAAAGTATTTAATTTTTAGATATTACATGGTAAAAGGAGTAATAATAAATAACATACAAAACATACATCGATTTCTAAAGCTTGATATACAATCATTCTTGCCTATAAAAGCCACTCTAGGGAACAGGCAAAAGTAATCCTTATAGACAGTCGTCCTTTATAAAGATGTTTATTCATTATACAAAAAAAAAAATGAAATGCCCAATCATATTTAATATCATAAAAGATGCAAGCGAGAAGGCAAAATCCCTGAACAGAGAAGACCTTATTAATCCAACTTTTAATAGTTTTACTTCATGTTCTATAATTATATATATTCGGCGTAATTCTAATATAATGTCAACTGTACACCAATTCACCGATGACTTGAAAAGGGATAAACTAATTGAAAAAATTCTAGAAACCTAAACCGTTACCAGTAGTAAAAAAAAAACCCAAAGAATCTCAGAAAAATTGTAAAAGTTCAACCTACGATGGGTAACATGTCCTAATTTCAAATAATTTATTTGAATTTACAAATAAAAACATTTACCATTAATCCGGAAATGACGTGTGATACAAACAAACTTGACTGATGTTATCGGTATCACCTGGACCGGATGTGGATTGCATTGCATCTTTACTTTCTCGATGAACATTGTAATAATTTTCTAAAAAAAGTTCGACAAAAATTACTTAACTACTATAGTAGAAAACAGTTTGCAGACTAAGGTCATGGTAACACTGGAACTGTTTCGCATTTTTTGGGGGGACAGGTGTTGCCTAAACGAGATTGGTTAGATTTTTTTATGTATGCTTTTTCCCGCATGTGTAAAACAAGATGCTGCACTGCTTCCAAACATTGACCTTGTTCATATTACAGACAAGGCGAAGACGATGAAAATAAATATAAAAATATATTCAGACTTTATATCTTTCTATCGGAAACGTCAGTATTGACATCACTGGTCGCTGCCATCTTTTTTTTTCATCTTGAATTACAAATGTTGATATTCTTAATGGAAAAATGGCGGCGACTGGGTGGAGTCAATAATGGCGTTTCGATAGTTTTTTTGTATGTTTTAGTCTATTTTTACATACTAATACATAATTCCACTAAGTTTCGTTAGAGCTGGGCTCGCTGTAATTAATTTTCGATGTAAAATGCACCTTTAAGACAAACAGGAGTGCAAGCTTGAAAACTATAAACTATAGAAACAAGTAAAGGAGAGTGGTACTTTTCGGAATTCATTGTTTATAGGTTAAACTAATTCTGTTTTACCTTATTTCCAGTTACAGAAAACGTTACCTGCAGAGGAACGCTCTAACTATGGTTATAAGTGGATTACGTATTGTAAGTTAGTAAAACCAAGTTCATTTAACTCTGATTTCTACAGAAACCGACACGTGCCACATGTAGTAATAAAATATATCGTTATAACGACATAAACTTATTATAACGATTTATTATGTCGTTATAACGACATATTGATTATCTTGTTATTAAAAGATATTATATCGTAGTAACAAAATAATTATCTTGTTATAACAAGATATTATGTGGTAATAATAAGATATATTGTGTCGTTATAACAAAATATAATGTCATAATAACACGATATTATGTTATAATTACAAGATAATATGTCGTTATAACGACATATGAATGATCTTGTTATAACAAGATATTATGTCGTAATAACAAAATATTATGTTGTAATAACAAAATATTATGTCGTTATAACAAGATATGATGTTGTTATACCGAGATATGAATTATCTTGTTATAACAAGATATTGTGTCATAGTTGCGAGATATTATGTTGTTATAACAAGATATTATGTTGTTAAAACAAGATATTATGAATATATATTGTTATGAATTATCTTGTTAAAACAAGATATTTTGTCGTTATAACGAGATAAAAATTGTCTTGTTATAACAAGATAATATGTCGTAATAACAAGATAATTATCATAGATTATGTTTCCACAAACAGTGGTTAATCAGTTTGGAATATTACACAGAAAAAGGCTTCCCGGAGATTTCAAAAATAAAATGCGATTATATTCTACATTTGCATCCTCTCCAACTTCAACTCATAAGTCTGCCTTTGGTGAGGTACGCAATATATAACAGTTTTAACAAGTAAAATTCCATGTCACCAGTCTTAAACCCATTCATCCCTCTTGAAAATTTCTAGATCCGCCACTGTAGTATATGTTTATTGCATAAAAAAGGCGTATGAAAACATTAATTTTTTTACTGGGGAAAACATTTTCAGAAAAAAAAACAATCCCCCACTTTTTATTTCCTTCCTATGCCACTGTATTAGCCAGGCTGACAGGCGTATATTTGTGTCTTGACGCTGATAAAATGCCTGTTCATGATTCCAAACAGAATATTTCTGAAAGATGCGACAACATATCACTTTTTCCTAGCGAGATCTTGTCTCACTAATCCAATATGCAGTGCCGTATGTATTGTATATCTATACAGCATAAATATTATTTATGTTAAGCTACACCCTAAACGCCTTATTTGATATTCTTTTAGATCCGCTACTGCAATATATTACATTTCTGACTACAGAGGTAAAACAACTGAAGAAAATAAATAATCTGTGTCTGGTCTGCTTGAAAATAAATATTCTGTCCTGCGTAGATATGAAAAAAATTCCATACATATGATAATCTGACTAAAAAGAATTTGCCAGCCCCCACCCCTCTCAGAATCAAATGATCGATGATGAATGTGAATGAATATTATTCTTGTAAACCATTCATGGAATGGTTTTCATAGTATTCACGAGTTACAATGATCTATTTAAAACATGATACAACTGAAATTAAAATATATAGAAATAAATAAATGAAGGTTGTATGGAAGGCGCAGGGCTTAATATTTTTCCTAAAAAATTATGTCATCTGCGCGACTTATCATTTTTTTTCTCTCTCTCATTTTTATGTCGTGCGCATGACTTAATGATTTTGTTTATGTCGTGCGCACGTGATAGTTATGTCGTGTGCAGAACTTAATTAGCCAATAGCAGATATCTCCATTCGACATCCGCCTTACAGTTAAAATAGAATTTGAGACAAAAATGTGAATATTACAAATAGACAGCAATTCTACTTGAAACAAAGGGGGGGGGGGTAGCAACTATGAAAAAAACCCAATAAAATTCAAACAAGTACTGTAAGTATTGTATAACACAGAAAAGGAATTATACAAAGTTGTGAAAGCTTTAACATCATATTTTCCAATTTCAGCAAAATTATTAGGGGTGCCTAAAGCACTGTAGTCCCTAATTCTATAGGAACTCTGGCTAAATCAGATATTTATTCTGCAAGATTTATGATGTAGCAAGAGTTCTCATAGGAATGTTCTAGTCCCCAACCCCGAACGGCTGGTTCCGCCGTTTTTGATAAATCGAGCGAATTTGTTTTAAACCATGAAGGGTACCAACAACCTTTATTAAACACCAAAAAACCACTGGAGATGTTTGCAATTTGCTATCTCGTGCACACGACTTAATGTGTCGTGCGCAAGACTTTATCTGTCGTGCACACGACTTAAAAATAGGGGAAAAAAAGTCGTGTGCACGACATAAAAATGAGAGAAAAAAATATTAAGTCGTGTTCAAGACAAACTTTTTGAGGAAAACAAATATTAAGTCATGCGCACAAGATAAAGAAATTCACATGTCCCTTCCATACTTCCGTAAGGTTATGATTATATTACACAACAATTTGCTGCAATTATCTTCAGACAATGTCTTAAAATTAACAATTTCGTGAAAAGATAAAAGTGATTTATTTTTCAATACAATTATTACCAGAAAGTAATGCGATGTTATGCCTTATTAAGAACAGCGATGTGAAAAATAATACAAATAAAACCTTAATAACTAACAATTATAAGACAACTCGTGGCCCAAATACGCTTCCGTATTTACGACATAATATCTTGTTATTACGAGATAATATCTTGTTAAAACAAGATAATTCATATCTTGTTAAAACAACATCATGTATTGGTGGTACGATATCTTGTTATAACAACATAATATCTTGTTATTGCAACATAATATCTTGTTATTACGACACAATATATTGTTATAACGACATAATATTTTGTTATAACAACAAAATTCATATCTTGCTATAACAACATAATATCTTGTTATTACGACATAATATCTTGTAATTACGATATAGTATCTTGTTATAACAAGATAATTCATATCTCGTTATAGCAACATAATATCTTGTTATAACAAAATAATATCTTGTAATTAGGACATAATATCTTGTATAACAAGATAATTCATATCTCGTTATCACAACATAACATTTTGTCATTACGACATAATATTTTGTTAAAACAACATAATATCTTATTATAACAAGATAAATAAATATCTCGTTATAACGACATATTAAGTCGTATTAACAAGATATATTACTACATGTGGCACGTGTAGGCTTCCGTAGATTTTACACACCACTTTGTGAATACCAAATTAGCCATTGCTTTAAAATTTTAATTCTGAAGTGTATTACCGAATGTAAAATTTAATATCTTAGACAAGATCTCATATTTATTGATCTGCCTGCTTTTAATGAATATTTATGAATATTTATCTCTTTCACTTCAAAATTAATACTTTTAATGAATATGTAGAGAAACGGATATTACATTGGCGTGTGTCTGATAATAACAGATATATAACAAATATGTCATGAGACAGCACATTGTCATGTTGTAAATTTTGTATTTACTCCACCCATTAAATTCAAAATTTACAACATGACACCAGTAAAAATAGATGTGCTTCTAGGTGTAGTTGTATATCGTTTAGATAGCATACCGATAGCAGTAGACTTTTTGAGAGGTTTTAAGGGTTGTTTTTCTTCTTCTTATTTTTTAAAAAACATCGAATATACATGCAAAGGCTCATGGATAAATATTCTGTGCAGCACGAAGTGCTGCACATTGAATTGTTTCCCATGTGTCATTGCATGTATATTCCATGTTTTTCAAAAAACGAAAAACAATTCTCATATTTATATGTATCACCACTTTCTGTGAATCTGTAGTCAGCTGGATACGAAATTCATTCTATAAATTGACTTTTCGAGGGAGATTTTCATATAACGTAACAGCTGAACAACTTTGTGTCAAGCATTGGATATAATTGCAACCGGTCTGTATACTTGCAATGAAGGTAATAACAGTCGGTATGTAAATATTGAGTGTTGTTTTATATCCAGCGAATATTTCTGTTCACTTACATGAAGATGTCACCGACTTTAGGTGAAGCGCCGATGATTGCACCCTCACATTACGTTTGAATATGACTGTAGACTCAGGGCAAGTGTGACCGGTCAACAGGTGATGTTTACTCAACCATGACACCTCATCTCACCTATGGATTTCCAGAGGAGGCCCGACTTTGTCCAATATTCACAAGATTTGTATTAATGATATGTATCCTAGGCATCCTGGATATCTATACTTTGATAACTTAGGTTTTCATTTATTTCAACAAATATCTGAGCACGCTATATCTGAGCATGCGAAAAAACTATGTTTAACCCTTTAACCCCTGAATATCTGAGTGGCATACTCTTTCTGTTGTTTAAGACTAGTCTATTATGGTTTATAGGGTTGAAAGGGTTCAAGGTTCAAACCACAATAAATGTAGGTAATTTTATCCCATCTGTTTTTGGCCGCGATCTCTTACTATTTGTTGTGGTCAGGTCGGGAAAATAATCTGGAATATATATATATTTTTTCTTTTGGAAACGGCTTTTTTTATTTCGATTAGCATTGGAATCGCGTCTTCAAAATGTTTCATGTCAATTGAACTTTTAAATGCAGTATTAAGGTTTAATTGGCAGTTTTTGCTGTTCAATTACAGAAACAGAGTACATAAATTGCCAGTTTGACCATTTACATTTTTTGGGAAAGACAAGAAATTAATTTTTCAAAATAAAATGTTTTTCTACCTACATAAGCTATGTTATTTTGCGCATGTAATACGAAACAAGCATACAATTTCTGTTGGCCTTCAGCCATAGCTCATTTGACTTTAAACGTTTCCGGCCTAAATTGTCGACAAAATAGGGATTTTCTAAAGCTGTGAAACATCATGCCATTCAATATTATATCTGTAAATAATTTGCATTCAGTTGTTGGATATTTATTATTGATAATTAATATGTTTAATTAATGTTCCTGTTTGACAAGGGTTAGCATAGAAAATAAAATGTTTTCATATTCTTTTCTTTTAAATTCACTCACTACACTGTAATTATGGTACTTGTTCCAATCATCATAGGTTCATTAGCTTTGTAAATAAAAGTAATCGTAGACGTGTTAGTAGAGTGTATGAAGGTCCTTGTGTCGATTTATACGGGGTTTATTTATCATCTCCATTGCGCACTGACCGTTCATCCATCCTCCTCCTCCTCCTTATGCCTAGATAGATGTTGTGCAGTTCGATTCATTCGTCGTGGTTTACAAGAGTAGTGACACGTTGAAAGCTATTGGAAATACATACAAATCAAGAAGGAAACACAATAAGTACCAAGTATTACTCATCCTACCTTACAGGGACGAGTGACAAATCTTTTAAGGAGTCTCACGGCTTGTAAATATAGTCCAGCTATCAGTTATTATGTAAATGTTAAATTAGAACACTTTTTCGTAAGGTATTTCAGTAGATCGAGGGGATATGAAGCTTGTTTCAAACACAGAATGTGCTATAAAATATACTATACATGTACTTTAAAATTGCAGAATATCATTCGGTTACCTCTCGGGCATTGCAGATCAATACAGAGTTTATAGAATATTCAAAAAATCATTTTAATACCCTTAGAATCAAAATAACCAACGAAAGTATATGTATAAGAATCTAGCATATCATTGTGGGCTTACTTCTCAGTGTTTGTATTGATCTATGTTCATCTGCTTTTTATTCATATTAAATTTAATTTCACTTCATTAATTCATTTTTTTTAAATTCAGGTTACAATCCTTAACATCACACTGGTTATTTCATTTTTACTGTTAACCTGGAAAACACAACGGATAGCATATGTTACAAATGACACAGAACGTCACGTCAAACAAGACGATGCAGAGTTAACAAGAAGAGAAACAAAGTGTGGATGTACTGCCTTTAAACATACTAACCATAGCGCTGTACCGAAAATAGTTCACTTTATTTGGTTTTACGACAAACCAACGTTATTCAGGTTTCATCACCTTATATCCATATTAAGCGCTTCTCAAATTATAAAACCAGAAGAAATAATCGTTTGGATCTCAGTTGCTCCTATAGGACCCTACTGGAAAGAAGCAGAAAATAAGATAAAAAATCTTAGTTTGAAGACGAGAAAAATTCCTTTTGACATTTTTGGCAACAAAATAACGGTAATATATGTCTAAATTATATTACACACGCGCGCGATCTCACGCGTCAATGAACATAATAGGTATATGTCGTATTGTGTTTGCTTAAGGACATGCATATTTGCTAAATTGTGATAGCGCTCGTAGAAACTTGTACACCATATGTTGACGCAAAAAATCTTCAATAAATCTTTTCACAATTTCACAAAGTTAAACTAACTTAAAAGTAACTCATTTATTGAATCAGAAATATTGGAATATCAGACAAATAATATATTGTTTATTTGTAAACATATTACTATAAATATCATAAACATTATACCAAAGTTATAATGCTCAAGACGGTCGTTTCTGTCAATCAGACTTCATCAGTTGAGCTCCAATTTTAAACACTCTTTCTAAAGGTAAAGTGGTATAGTACAAGGCAACATAATAAATCTACATACATAGCCAAATCCGTCTAAGAATAAGCACTATAATTATATTACTATCTGTTTAATTGTTTATTAGAAGAACTGGGATTTAATACGAATTCTGGTAATCCCACATACACATGTATCCTATGTAAACGAAATCCTTCAAAACGATGTGTCCGTATTACACTTGTTTGATGTACCTACAACCAATACTGATTTTGAGCTACCAAGTTTATATTGGATATCTAAACTTCACGATTCAGCAAATGTTTCACCAAACATTTACTCCTTACCAAGATATATAAGCGAACTGATATTCTGTTATGCAATTCGAAACTCAAATCTGAATATTAACGTTTGATTTGAAAATATTAGGCCTAATCTAGATTTAGAATTTTTTTTCATGACGTTCACATATACATACAATTTCCAATTACTGCGTTGTGCTTTGAACCACCTACTAAACTTCACTTTGTGATTGGCGACACTGTACGTACATTGGACTGGCGAGTTGTGTCTTAAAACACTTGAGGAAGGTCTGTAGTCTCTTCACGGGTAAAGTACATTGTAACCGGGTTCTCTCTGCCACCATTAAAAACTGGTCGCTACCATATAGGTGAAAAAATGTGTGGCGTTAAACACTACTCTATATAGGGAACTTTCGAGTTAGGCCTGATTACCGTTATAATCCTGCATTTTATCGTACGTGAGTCACGTGAATTGTGCAAATGTTCCTCAACGTTATTTCCAGTGATATAAAGATACCGCAGTTCTGCCAGTGTTCGGAAGGTCCTGGATTCGATTCACGGTCTGTCCGCACATTTCCGTCCGTATGCTACGATTATTTCATTTGGTGTCCAACTAAATAATCCCCTGTGTTATGTTTTAAGAGTTTCTTGGCTTTATTTTAAAAAAAACGTTAAAAAATGATTGCAGGATAATAACGATAATTCAGGCTAACTCGAAGTTTACCTATTCAAAATTCAAAATATGTATGTAGTCAATCAAATTGTGTTGTATTATAAATTTTAAGTTTTTCCATTGTAAATTTTAATTTGATTTATTTTACTTCAGAAGAAACCCGTTAGGTATCTAACTTTTAATAAATCTTTCGATTGAAAACAAGCATTTGATTGTGTATATCAAAATCAAAATTAACTCTTATTTACTGACGTTGCATATTTATATTATAATTATAGGTTCCAGAGCACCAATCTTCTTTGTCGAGATTAGAGGTATTGATCGAACATGGAGGTATTTATTTGGATTTTGATGTAGTTGTACTATCTCCTGTAGATCCTCTTCTGCAATATGACGTAACACTTGGTAGGGAGTCTCCTTTTGCGTTGTGCAATGGCGTAATTTTGGCAAAGAAGAATGCTATTTTCCTCCGGATATGGCATCAGACGTATATGAACTATAGCGATTACAATATATGGGGAGAGCACTCTATTTTGATGCCAGAGAGACTCTCTAGACTATACCCCGAACATGTACATGTAGAGGAAGACAGTATGCAGAAACCTAATTGGACACCAGAAGAAATAAAATGGATCTATGACCCCAATTTCATATTGGACTGGAAACAGAAGTATACACTGCACCTATGGTACAGATTTTACAAGAGAGATCATACACCGAGTGATATCAAAACATTAAATAGTACACTGGGATACATCTTCCGTTATATATATTACGGCAGCTCAAATATTATGTATCATTATTAATCAGAGTAGTGTATTGCATATAAAATCATTATTAATCAGAGTGGTGTATTGCATATAAAACTGAATGTTTATAAATAAAGTCGAAATCAATCCAGAATCAGATTTACTGGGCATTAATACAGGTCGATGCAAATAAGTATGGTTAACAATATTATAATAATAGTTATACAAAAGAGGTAAAACAAATGCTCAAGACGATCGTTCCTGTCAATGATACTTCATCACTTGAGCCCGAATTTGAATTAAAAGAGAGACGATTTAGCATCATCGACAACAATTTTTTTCACTAAAGGTGGTACCCAAAATTTATGTATCTAGTCATTGGTTATCATGATACTTATTTCGTCCAACACCATTCTGATTCTACACATAAATACACTGAAGTTGATAAAGAAGAGATGCTGGAACTTCTTATAGACAATATATTTGTAATATTCGGAGACGTGGTCTTTCAACAAACTGTCGACATTCCTATGTGAACCAACTGTGCCCCTTTATTGGCTGACCTGTTCCTTTATTCATACGAAACAGACTTCATTCAGAAACTGTTGAATTAAAAGAAGTAAAAGCTAGAGTCCTTTAATTTGACATTTAGATATATCAACGACGTTTTGTCAATTAAAATTTAAAACACCTCCGATACCAAAGTATAAATCTCTAGGATGTCCAGGACATTGATCCTGGAAACCAAGAGGTGGGATCATGGATGAGTTAACATCCCCTGTCGACCGGTCACACCCGCCGTGAGTCCACAGTCAAGTCCAAATGAAATACGTGAGAAACGAATCCTCGTCACAATTGGTACAAAAGTCTCAACAACCGCCAACGAAAAGGCAACTCAACATACAAGACTATTATACCGACCGTAAAATTTGCGGAACGCTGACAACAGACGCGGTTTTTGATATTTCTGTGTCAATAATTTGTCAGTGAGTAGTTTACATCTGTATATGAAATGTTCATATGTTGAACATGCCCTGGCATATCGGATCATATGTGAAATTTAAACTCCATATGCGGGTGACTGTGGGATGTTACTACTTAAATGTGGAAAACTTACGATGTGAAATCCGAAATCGTCGCGTTTGTCATATAGCTTTGTTGCCAATTTTTATTAATAAATGACAATGTTTATACATATGTCAATGCGATATATCCCAGCGAACTAGAAATTAAAAATACAACAGAATCAAGCAAGCGCACTTCACACTTAGACATTTTGTTTTCTATAGACACAAACGGGAAATTAACAACCAAGCTACACGACAAATGGGTTGTAGGTATACACAGGCATTAAAATTCTTATAGTCCTACATATTTTGTAAAAATAAGGTCGGGTTAATTGTTGTATGCGTATGCAAATAGTAATGTCGAATTAATCATTTGCAAACGAATAATTGCCAAACTGGGTTTTGCAAGTACTTTTCACAAAATATGGAGACATTTTTTAATGTTTATAGTTGTTATTGTTATTGTAAATCAATTTAATTTGTAAACACAGAAAGATTTTTTTTGCAAAAAACACAACTAATGCCCCTTTAACTTAAAGTCAAATTGTTCTGCCATTTTTTGAATCCAAATCCTAACACCAGCGCTATATATCACCGTTGATCTTGAAGAATTGTCTCGCCTCTAGTCAGTATAGAGTCGTGTACTTCTGGAACCTAAGCTGATTTTGTGAAAATGTTTGCCAGGTAACTTGAGCAAGGCCGGTGGTCTCTTCCCAGGTACACTCCTCCACCATTTAAACTGGCTTCCACAATATAACTGAAAAATTCTGATTGTAATAAACACGGTAACGTTACGTAAAGTAAAATGGAAGAACGGAAATTTTCGATATTTTATTCATCTGATTTCGTTTGTCAAATCAATATACAAAGATGTAATGTAACTAAAGTTACGGAAATAATTTTATCAACAATCGCATCAAGCAATAAACATGCTAGTATGTCATTCCATCATAATAATACCGAATTTGTCCACAATTTGAATGCGTCATCTTTTCATTAGGGATTCGTTAGGTTGTATTTATTACAGAACAACTAGTAAATGAACGACTGACTGTGTAGAGAAAGTATTTACCTCAGCAATACACAAATACATACGCTACTAGTACGCTAACAGAGGACGCTGACTCCTTCCGAACACCTGGTCCCATCCCCTTTGTGGTTCGCAATTGTTCTTCATGTTGAGATCGTTATAATATCCATTGTGTCGTATTCTAATGAACTTGGACATTCGAGTATACATTTGAAATTCTTCATCTCAATTATTGTAATTTAGAAACTTCTGTATAAAGCCTGCTTCATAGGAGTATAGGTAGGGCAATAAAGTGACAAAAATCGGTTTCCATGGGAATATCGACGGTTGTTAAATTACATAATCTTCAAACATTATATATAACTAAAAATTCAAGCATCTTTTTATATCAACTTCAATGTATTTGTGTTTAATCAAAGTGATCTTGCACGAAATAAGTATCATTATAACCTATCACTAGGAATTTAAATTTTCAGGCACCACTTTAAATGCAACACGATATATTTCGATGATGCAACTATGATCCCTCTCTTTTACTTTTTCATTCAGAATTGTTGTATAAAGGATAAAAAAGTCGTATGTTTGATGCTATAAGTTTCGGCAATATGGAGTGTCTGTAAAGTTAAAAGCTGTTTGGAATTTTTAGTAATCAATATCTGATTTAGTCATTACTGATACAAAAGCAATAAATGATATTAAGATGATATTTCAACTGTATCAGACACAAAAACAAATTGATTGTATGTTTACTTTTTGTGATAAATCTGGTATGAATGTCAACCATGATAAGACCACGATTATTGTATTTAGGAGAGGTGGAATTGTTAAGAGATGTAAAAATGGTTCTACAAGGGTGAACCGATTGAAATTATAAACTATTATAATAATAATATATATATAATATGTAAGGTATCCAAAAGATTGTTATGTTACTTGGACTAAATAATGCAGGTAGAACTACTTGGGATACTCGTGTCAAATGTCAACTTGGTGATACTTGAAGTGACAAATTATGTATTTTCTGTTGAAATATTTGTAATAGGCATGTACTTGAAGATGAGGTACATTTTGTATGCTCCTGTCTTTTGTATGATAAACATAGGGACTTGTTAAAACTGGCCTTTATTAACAGGTAATCCTAAGAGGTGGCCGCTATAGTAGGTTTTACTATTTATATATATATATATATATATATATATATATATATATATATATATATATATATATATATATATATATATATATATATATATTCAAATGTATAAATGCATATTTCAAAGTTGCTTTTTGTCTTATCTTGAGATATTTTGTTTTGTTTTTGTCTTTTGTTTTTTGTTTTTGTTGTTGTTGTTGTTGTTTTTTTGTTAAGTATTTTTGCTTTTTAAAGTTATGCAGAATTGTTGACTAATGACAATACATTTTCATTCAGAACAAATTGTATTATGTATGTGAACATGTTCTGTGGGCTGGAGGCCTTTGACACTGAACTAGATGAAATATATATATATATACGTATTAAGGATATGGAATTTCTCACTCTAAACTATTCATGCATGTTATTGAATTTTCTTAATTCAGTATTTTATTGATTCGAATCAACAAATGTATACTTCCTTCTAGTATATTGTGATATGCAAGCTGTGGCAAAGAATTATGCATTGTAACAAGAAAATAAAATAAAAAATCAGGATCAATGTGCTTTGTCCGTGAGATTTCATATTTTATATTCTTGAAGTCACTGCGTGCATTATGAAGATAAAAACTTGAACTGTATAAAAAGTAAGAAGGTCACATTAACCAGTTACATGAAATGCACATTAATGTATGTTGCACTTTGAATTACGAATAATGAGTGTTTTAATGATAGTATTAGTGGCAATGATAGTATAAGATGAGTTGTGCTACATAAATCCTACAGGATGTATTTTTTGTTTTGCTTTGTTTTGACTTGACAATATAGTTTTCGATGTTTCGCCTATATACATGTACAGATATTCCTGATTGTGTCACTGAACACACATGTATACTATACAACAGTCATGTAAATCAATTTCTAAGAGTGGTAGGCAGAACATTGACAGATCCAGCAAGAAAAAGAAATCGCAAAGACATTTTACCGATATATAGAAAAAATATAGAGAAATAGTACGATCTCAATGGATGGATTTGAAAAAAATAAAATAAACTTGCAATATAATAACAAAGCGGCTTAAGTCTTTATCGGCAAGTATCGAGTTTATTGAGATTTTGGCCATGAATTTGCCAAACATACTCGTATGGTTGATACATTTTATATTAGTGGTTAGTAAGATTTATATTGAAATGAATTTGTTAACAGAGCTTTTAGTGTGAAAACGGGGAAAATTATGGTTCACAAGTGCCCACCAGAATACTCATCGCATCTATTAGCTAATGATCCAGGACAACGTTAATGTCTTTATTTACTCGATTAACCTTCTCTTTCTCTTTCATTTCATCAACACCAGGAATGGGGATCTAAACACCGTTCACATATATTTACTGCAGTTGCGACATATTAATTAACTGTTGTTTTAAGTCACCGCTTGTACAAAATTCAAGTGTATTATTTTCTGAGAATAATGTAAGTTTCGTCTGCTGCGCCAATCAGTTTTTTAAGATTAGCTGAAGTTGAAATGTTCAGACTGGAATAATACTCTTCATGTTAAGCAATAGGGTCAATAACATGTCATGTTGGAAGGTTTGGTGATATAACAGGTTAAGTAGTAAGTATTTATGTTCAAAATGCTATAAACGTGCATTTTATTCGCTAGTGAATCTCAGTTTGAAAACATCTCGCTCCCAGAACGTGTGGGAAAATTACCTACCGAAAACATTTACAAGTCATAGAAAAATAGATTATGTAGCTTCAAATACCATGGCTTTAGATGTGGTAACTAAGACATTATTATGTGCATAAAAGTACCAATTATAACAGACATAAAAAAAAACCTGACGAACTGATCCTTGTGATTGTGCAGTCTGTTTATCAGAAAATACACAATAAAAGCAGTACTAGGTTTAAAATAAATATTATAAACATAATACCAAAGTTATAATGCTCAAGACGATATCGTTTCTGTCAATTAGACTTCATCAGTTGAGCTGCTGAAGAGTTCTTTTGCTAAATTGTATTAAATGAAAAAGTACAATTATGAACGTCAATCAGAATGGGATAAAACGAATATTTCACATTAGATATAAACATCGCCTCTCAACCCTTAAGACCCATTGCACTGTGTAACTATGATAATTGTTCAGTTTCTCATATATTGTAGATACAAAGCAATTCTATTAACATGTTAAAGGTGAAGCGTCACGAAAATTAACTTTTTGTTTCATGAATTAGTTGTATCCATTTGAAAAATGATAATGGCAAAATATTACCTTTCCGAGATAAAAATTAGATGTAGAAAATGTAAAACTACAATTGTTGGTACCTGATTACCTCCCCTTGGTGATGACGCAACTACTGACTACATCACATCACAGTCTGTGATGTGATGTGCTCTATACATTGCGTTGAACCTATTATGACACAACAGAACACCATATTTTGTTTATATTATCTATAGATCTAAGCGATGAGTATCTATGTATCATGTAGTCAGTTTATTTAAAACATATATTGAACAGGTTACTCAAAGGAAATAAATACAAATAGTGTTTTAAAATCGACAAAATTTGAAGTCGGCCAAAAAATCAAATTACTTCTTTTCCTTGATGGTATCACTACTTATGAATGTTTGAAAAAAAACTTACATTTCACCTTTAAATATTACATCATCTAATACAAATTGAAATGAAGTCATCTTGATATCTGTTGAAATAAGGTATGTGTTACAAAAATGAAAAACAAATGAATCATTTGTTCACTCTTCAGCAGTCAGTTATAGTAAAGTGCATATAACCTTTCGGGTGAAGTCGTGTGAAACCTTTCTTGACGTGGACGAGTTTAAATTTTAAGGTAATAAAGTATAACATTATATACACTGGCTAGAGCAATCGTTCTTACTTCTCACCATACATAAGAGAGTATCCAGTGAGGAATAAAACGTTTTTCCCGTGCAGCTTTGTCATAACCGAAAAGTGAGTAGAATCATCCGTATGATAATCAAAAGGTTACTCCGCCCAGTCATCTTATGTGAATCGGACAATATATATATAAAGGAATTGTAATGTATTCCATTATGCTCAGCATAAACATTTACAAGTCATAGAAAAATAGATTATGTAGCTTCAAATACCATGGCTTTAGATGTGGTAACTAAGACATATGTATTCCATTATGCTCAGCATAAACATTTACAAGTCATAGAAAAATAGATTATGTAGCTTCAAATACCATGGCTTTAGATGTGGTAACTAAGACATTATTATGTGCATAAAAGTACCAATTATAACAGACATAAAAAAAAACCTGACGAACTGATCCTTGTGATTGTGCAGTCTGTTTATCAGAAAATACACAATAAAAGCAGTACTAGGTTTAAAATAAATATTATAAACATAATACCAAAGTTATAATGCTCAAGACGATATCGTTTCTGTCAATTAGACTTCATCAGTTGAGCTGCTGAAGAGTTCTTTTGCTAAATTGTATTAAATGAAAAAGTACAATTATGAAACGTCAATCAGAATGGGATAAAACGAATATTTCACATTAGATATAAACATCGCCTCTCAACCCTATAGACCCATTGCACTGTGTAACTATGATAATTTTTCAGTTTCTCATATATTGTAGATACAAAGCAATTCTATTAACATGTTAAAGGTGAAGCGTCACGAAATTTAACTTTTTGTTCATGAATTAGTTGTATCCATTTGAAAAATGATAATGGCAAAATATTACCTTTCCGAGATAAAAATTAGATGTAGAAAATGTAAAACTACAATTGTTGGTACCTGATTACCTCCCCTTGGTGATGACGCAACTACTGACTACATCACATCACAGTCTGTGATGTGATGTGCTCTATACATTGCGTTGAACCTATTATGACACAACAGAACACCATATTTTGTTTTATATTATCTATAGATCTAAGGGATGAGTATCTATGTATCATGTAGTCAGTTTATTTAAACATATATTGAACAGGTTACTCAAAGGAAATAAATACAAATAGTGTTTTAAAATCGACAAAATTTGAAGTCGGCCAAAAAATCAAATTACTTCTTTTCCTTGATGGTATCACTACTTATGAATGTTTGAAAAAAAACTTACATTTCACCTTTAAATATTACATCATCTAATACAAATTGAAATGAAGTCATCTTGATATTCTGTTGAAATAAGGTATGTGTTACAAAAATGATGGTGGAAAAAACAAATGAATCATTTGTTCACTCTTTCAGCAGTCAGTTATAGTAAAGTGCATATAACCTTTCGGGTGAAGTCGTGTGAAACCTTTCTTGACGTGGACGAGTTTTAAATTTTAAGGGTAATAAAGTATAACATTATATACACTGGCTAGAGCAATCGTTCTTACTTCTCACCATACATAAGAGAGTATCCAGTGAGGAATAAAACGTTTTTCCCGTGCAGCTTTGTCATAACCGAAAAGTGAGTAGAATCATCCGTATGATAATCAAAAGGTTACTCCGCCCAGTCATCTTATGTGAATCGGACAATATATATATAAAGGAATTGTAATGTATTCCATTATGCTCAGCTATGACTGAATATTATATGTGCAACGTCGGTGAATTTTCCATAAAACAGTGATTTCTTAAAATCATCTGAAGAACTGGTATGTACTCTAGCTCTCTTTGATTTAAGTATACTTAGTATAGTATAGTATAGTATAGTATAATATAGTATGGTATAGCATAATATAATATAGTATTGTATAGTATGATATAGTATGGTATAGTATAGTATAGTATGATATAGTATAGTATAGTATAGTATAATATAGTATGGTATAGTATAGTATGATATAGTATGGTATAGTATAGTATAGTATAGTATGATATAGCATGGTATAGCATAACATGGTATAGAATAGTATAGTATAGTATAGTGTAATATAGAATTGTATAGTATAGTATAGTATAGTATGGTATAGTATAGTATGATATAGTATGGTACAGCATAACATGGTATAGTAAAGTATAGTATAGTATAATATAGTATGGTATGGTATTGTATAGTATAGTATAGTATGATATAGTATAGCATGATAGTAGCATGTTTTTTAGTGTGGCACTAATTACTTCAGTAAAATTTCGTATATTTTTGAACAACTCTTTACGTTCTATGCCTAAGATCACAGATCGATTAGAAGGACATTATTTTGTTTTATTACTTTTGAAGGTGCATACAGTCATGTGTCGCCTTATTATCTACATTTTGGGGGGCAATTACCTCATGATTTGGAGAGGATTTATAGAGGATATTTGCCAATTTTTTTTTATGAATAACACTTTTGTTTCATCATATGAATAATATTTAACACAATGACATGTTTTGATTTTACCTAATATTCCTATTGCAAATTTAAAATATATATATATATATATAATGCTGTGATAGGTTCCTTCCTACAGAACCCTTGAAAGAAGGATCGAATCGGAAACGGAGATGGCTTGCATTATTCGAGTTAAAACTGCTAATGTTACAGATATCTGACTCCATATTTAAATTGTGATGTCATTGTGTGGGAATGATATTATTTTTGTGTGATGGAATAGAATCCCTCCCTATAACTCCTTTTTTCCGCATGGTAAAGCAAGGAGCTGCGCTCGCTTTTAAGAACTGGTATTGCCTTAGTTCATACTAAGCGATAAAAGCGATCTTTTTATAGTAAAGTGGTAGAAAATTCAGTGTACATACGGGGAGTTTAGACTCTATGTACCGGTGCTCGACCAGTACCAATGCTCATGTTCGACCAGTTGGAAGATAATGGTGTATATGCAATAAACTAAAAATAAAAAGGTCATTACCTTTATTGTATTTGTTGGACTCTATGTATTTAGTCTCCCCTTCAAATCCAAGAGATTCCCGGTCGTTATTTACCGTTTTGCAGACGACGAATAGTTGTAAACATCGCCATGCAGTAATAAGACAGGTAAATATATTGCAGTGATATAAAATGTACTTTAAAGTACTGAATTACCAAGCCTGATCGAGTCCTTCATGATCGTTCAAACGTTGAATGAGTTCTGTATCTTGATTAGTTACATCATCAGATAGTCTTAGATTTTTTCCAGAACTTTTTTACCACGGCCGTTTTATTATCACGATTCTTCCCTTGACCTCAAGGTTTTTTTCAATTTTCACATTGCACTTACGGGAATACTGTTCATTGTAATTCGCCTATCTGTGTACATTCATTGCTATTCTACTGGTCTCTGTCATATTTTTCTTAATTTCCCGTATATCTATATCATTTTTTTGCACTAAGGTCCCGAAATCCTTCATTTTCTAGCACAAGACTTATCTATTTTATCCTGTATAGCTCTCACTCTTTTTTTCTTCTTTCTTTTTTCTTTTTCTTTTATCCGTATGTTCTCTTTTGCTTCTTTCGCCATTCCCACTACAATTGATTGTACCAGTTCCTTAAGTTATCGAGCTTAACTGCCTGTTTAATTTCAGTCCTGATGATTTCTAATTCACTTAGAAATAGAGAGATTTCGTCGGCACTAGTATTTGCCACTTCACTGCGCGATCTGTTTTGCTGGTTGCTGGCTAGATTTCCTTGATTCTGCCGATTCTATTTACTAATTTTATTACCAGCCATTTATTACTAGATTTAGTACAATGGTATGAAGTTTAGTTTAGTGAGTAAGTACTCACCATATACACACCTGTGTTAAATTTGAACCAAACTGTTACTTTTTTTGTCAATTTAAACAATGCTGCTCGTACCCGTGTGCGTGCACATTAACAAACACTATGTAATTCCTCTATATGCAATTTCCATGTAAATTTGTCACTTTTTAACGTATGGAGTCTAAACGTGTCCAGCTTATAGACAAACAGTCCAGCCAGCTCTCTCCATTTTTCATACAACATTTTTACTTTCCTTCAAGCAAGATAAGTTAATGATTAAAATGCAGCGTACCTCAACAAGATACTCCAACATTGAAGTTTATTTATCAACTTACAATATTAACATACCGACTGTAATTCCCTTCATTACAGTTATACAGAACGACCGTATTGTTGTATCAATAAAGCAAGTGGGTCATCACGTGATCTAAGTGTTAACCGCTAGCTGGCGTAGGAATACCTGAATATCTAAGAAACCCTCTCCATGATCATGTTACGGCATCGATTTGTCGGACAAGTATTCTCTGAACATATGAATGAATCAATAAAGAATAAAATAACACAAGACTAGGCCTGTATCTGTAGCACACTGTACATCATACTACATCACCATATAGCGATAGATCTAGGTCATGTTATGAAAAGAAACACAGGCCACAGAAATAAAAATTTGCTTCGTAGTTACGTTGCTTGTAAGTAAGTTGAAAAGAGAGTCAGGTCTAGTGCAATTTTGTCCTGCATCTCTGATAAACAGCTTGCTTTTCCGTCACCATATATTCCTGTCAGAAACAATTCGTAACTCGCATCGCGTGAAATCGACTCTGAGTTCACCTCAAATCCTATTAATTGCTAGGCTAATTACCAGACCCATCTTGTTTTTCACAACCTGTAATGTTAATGACGAGCATACGTAGTGTTCATAGGTTTCTCAGTAAATTGACGGGATACTCTATATGACCAGCTGGTAAAAACTGAAGTCTGAATTGACATATGGATCTATTATACTTTATAGGCCTACACGGATTTTCCATAACGAACGTGTCAATAATTATCTTTTAAACAGAACAATAAAAGTTTGTTATTTCACAACATAATCTGCATTTTTCTTGTTTCAATTGATTTGAAGGATTTGCTAGTGGGCTAGCCTATACTGAAATAGGTCTACTTACGAAATCGTTACCCCTTCACAGTTCACGGCATTTCCCAGCTGATTCAGCGATTGGTAAAATATCAAATAGAATGGCTACTTCCAGTTGTCATGAACGAATATTAACAGTCACACTCAAACTTTCTGTGGTATATTCCACTGATAAAATATTAGAATTCAAACGAAACGTTGTTGTAAACAACGGTCATCTGTTGCTATCCAAATCGCACATGGTAGGCCTATCAGCCATTTGCGCACGGCCCATTCGGGCAATTCTCTTCTGACACATTTAACCCGCTGTGATCAACCACTGTTTCCTTCAAACACCGGAGTTAACTCAAGATTATCCAGAAAACTGTAAGCGTGGAGCATACCATAACTAGGTGACTAGTCCATGAGAAGCATCTACATGATTCTGAACTGATTCCTAACTACTATTATGTTTGAAAGGGTGTGTGTTGCATCTGGTGTGAATATGAAACATCAGGTGTAAAAGCTTCCACATTTAGGAAAATTAAGGTGATTCAATTGGTCGTGCAATATTGCAATAGGTTTTCTATTTTTGTAATTTAAGATATCGTTTCTTCAAAATTTACTTGTCATTAATCTGACTTCATGTCTGCTTTAATCCATCTTCACGAGAATCCGGTTTTGAGAGAGCCAAGCAAGTTCTTGAATATAAATCAGAACAAAAAATGTGTTTCCTCTCACCTCATGAAAAAGTGTAAAAAAAAAAGACCAAACAAATAAAACCCGACTTCATAAAAAACAATAGATTCCTGCAATTTGGGACATTCGCCGTTTCTCTCCCCATAATTCACCCGAAGAACACGTATTAAAATTGACTGTTGTTTTCCCAGTGAGCCGAAATGGAATCCGCTTTAAGGCAATGCCTTAGCTCATATTTCTATATTTTCATGTAATGTTATGTTTTAGTACTTGATGAGTTCAATATAACTGCATCGACATAATACTATAGATAGCAATGTGAACTTTGATAATGAACTAAAAACATACAAAAAACTGTCAAACAATTTAATATGTACCAAGTAAGAAATACTGTTAAGTCAAATTAGTTGTCGAAAACGCCATTACTGATACCATTGCGCACTGCCATGTTTTATCTTACTTGTGAATTGCAGGTGTGAACCCCAAATCATCATCTCATCCATTTTGCTGCTTCATGATCTATATGTTATGAGTATGATATCAAACGATCTAAAACAAAACCATTAAACATATTTGATTTGTAATGCGCTCTGTCGTAGGCAATACCTCAATCATATTGAGAAAGGTAAGGAGGTTGATGTATGTAATATGCGAATGAGCTGTACATACGTATAGTCCAAAAACTTTCGTCAAACAGGTCGGAAATAGTAACGCCGTTTTCATGATGCAATAATGTTATGTTATGATGATCGACCTTCGCTCGCTTCGATGCCTTCGAAGTAGTTTAGTTTTATATCAGAGGCACATATATTATGAAGCAGCAAAATGGATGCACTTCTTATGCGGCTTTAAGATGCAACACTGGCAATTCACCATGAACAAAATCATAGCCGCGAAGGGCGTGTCCGATAAAGAATTTGCCTTAACAGTTTTCTAACTTGATACATATTAAATTGTTTGATAATGGCTTGTATGTATGGAGTTCATTTTTTTCACACTCTTTAACACTAAGGTCGCTTCGCGTCTGGACTTTCACTCTATTATTTTCCAAGATAAAAAGCACATTTAAGGCATATCGGAGCGTAATCTTGAAAAATACAAACGCAGAGTGGTATTTTCAGAACTGTTAGTAGGTTAAAGTAATTATTTTTCACATTACTTTCAGATACACGAAAGTTCACTTACAGCGAAACAAAGATTCTAACCATGCATTTAAATGGATTACATATTGTAAGTTAGAAAAACTGAATTCCTGTAATTTCTATTCCATACCACATTGTGAATACCAAATTAGCCGTTGTTTGAAAATATTGATTCAGAAGCATGTATCACTTTGTAAAAAAATCTAGAATGATTTTTTTGTCGAACGTTTCCAAGAATAATTTCAATTAGATTAACATTTAAGATTTTTAGACAAGATCTAATATTTATTGATTTGCCTGCAGACTGTTTTAACTGAAAATGCAAAGAAACGGATAATATATACAATGTGTATATTATGTACATTGTATATTGTATATTCTTGTACACGTGTACATTGTCTATGAGAGAGCACGGTTCAAATAAATACATTGCATGGTTTAGTTTAATATCGTGTGACAACTTACTCAAAACAGTATACAGATGTCATTAAGTAGCAAAATTGGTAAGCTTTCTCATCGGGTTCAATTCACAACTCTGACATTGTAACTGTTTGCTTTCGGCGACGTTTCTATTGTTGAAAATGAAATCCTGAAAAATCTTATTTTAAGAGGTCCAAAATACCTCGAAGACCGTTCCTTTAATTGATGTCAGAATTTCAGTTTACTTATGAATTCTGTCAAACATTATGCCAGACGATGGGCCAAACATGAAGACGAGGAACCAGACACTTTGTTTAGAATGGCTAAAAGCTATACGATGGTTGATAAAATTTTGTATTCGGAAACTTAAAGGAACTGTGAAAAGTCTCTCTGTATTTAGTGATTCAGAAGTGGCAACCGAGCTGGATAGATTACATGACCAATATGTACTTATCCCAGCAGACAAAGCCTAAAATAATATAGTTTTATTGTAAGGCACATTACTATATTTGTTTATAAGAAGATCTAGCGTTTAATACCGGTTCTGGTAATCCTACATACATAAATAGCCCACTTTCAAAGGACGAGATCCTTCAAAATCATGTGTCCGTATTACGTTCTTTTGATGTACCTACATCCGATACTGATTTTGAGTTACCATATTTATATTGGATTTCTAAACTTCACAAAACCCCATATAAGCAGAGGTACATAGCAGGATCCAGCAAATGTTCTACCAAACCTTTATCTGTACTCTTTACCAAGATACTGACAGCCGTTAAGGAGAAACTTCAACAATACTGTACAGTTGATTATTCCAGAAGCGGTGTATATCAGATGTGGATACTTAAAAAGTCTTTAAAAAAACTTTAAGAAAATTTGAAGGCACACAAGTTTTCTCAGATTCACAGTATCAAAACATACGACTTCTCTTCTCTTTACACAACAATTCCATTTTAAAAATTAAAAGAGAGACTTTTTACCATAATAGACAGTTTTTTTCACTAAAGGTGGTACCCGAAAATTGAGACATCTAGTGATTGATTATTTTGATACTTATTTTGTTCAACATCACTGGAATTTCTAATAGACAATATTTTTGTAATGTTCGGAGACGTGGTCTTTCAACAAACTGTCGGCATTCCTATTGGAACCAACTGTGCTCCTTTATTGGCAAACCTGTTCCTTTATTCATCAGAAGCAGACTTCATTCAGAAACTGCTAAATCAATAGAAGAAAAAGTTAGCGGTATCCTTTAATTTGACATGTAGATATACTGACGACGTTTTGTCAATTAAAAATGACAATTTTCATACATATGTCAATGGGATTTATCCCAGCGAACTAGAAATTAAAGATTAAAAAAGGAATCAAGCACAAGCGCTTCGTACTTAGAAATTGTACTTACTATAGACACAGTCGGTATAATAGACTTGTTTGCGATTACTCTATTTCACTAGGTGAAATATTGAGTTACCTATTCGATGGCGATTGTTGAGACGTCTCTACTAATTATGACGAGGATTCGTTTCTCACGTATTTCCTTTGGATTTGACTGTGGACTCACGGCGGGTGTGACTGGTCGACAGGGGATGCTTACTCCTCCATGGCACCTGATCCCACCTCTTAATTTGAAGAGGTCGGTATTTGTCCATTTTTACCAGATGTGTACCTATATCATGGACTGGACATCCTAATGATGTATACTTTGGTTTCTGAGATTTTTTTTATTGATATTGACCTGTATTTTTTTTTTACTTTTTATTGATATTAATTTTCAAATTTTGATTTGACCTTAATTACATTATTTTTTTTATTTAGGTGAAAATCATATGCATTGCACCGGTTATTCTATATTTTTGCCTCAACTGGAAAACATCGTGGATAACGTCGCTTACAATCGACACAGAACGTCACGTCGAACAAGATGGTGTAGATCAAGAGTTAGCAACAAGAGGATCAAAGTGCAAATATGCTACCGCAAAACATACCAACCAGAGCATTGTACCGAAAATAGTTCACTTTATTTGGTTTTATAATAAACCAACGTTATTCAGGTTTCATCATCTTATTTCCATATTAAGCGCATCAAAAGTTATAAAACCAGATGAAATAATCGTTTGGAACTCGATACCTCCGATGGGACCCTATTGGAAAGAAGCAGAAACTAAGATAATAAACCTAAGTTTGAAAAATAGAAAAATTCCTTCTGAAATTTTTGGCAACAACTTAACGGTAATATACATTTACGTCATTTAACACATGCCCGCGCGCACTCGGCAAAGATCATAGTTTGTTTTACGGCATTTTGCTAAGTCCTGATGGCGCTCTTTGAATTTTGTACTCGTGCATATGTTGAACAAACCAGACAACTAGATCCACATTCAAATCAGTGTGACGTCTTAATTTCTTCTGTTTATTATTGAAAACACTTTGATAAAATATAGATATTATTGTTGTTGTATTGTTGTTTAACGTCCCATTCAAAATTAAGAATCTTTCACTCATATTGAGACGTCACCAAATGCCGATAAAGGGCTTAAACTTTTGGCCTATGTTCGGCACTTACGGCCATTGAGCACTGAGGGTTCTTTAAAGTCCCGACACCTACTGTGTCACAGGACCTCAGTTTTTACTGTCTCAACAAAAGAACTGGAAACCGACCTGTCGATTGGACTCGAACTCACGACCTCACGATCAAGAGTCGAGCGCGCTACCGACTGAACCAGGCCAGCTCTATAGATGATATTATCACTACCAAAGTTATAATATAATTAAAAAAGGCAAAAATAAATGCTCAAGAAGTTCGTTTCTGTCAATAAGGCAAATATTGTCCACAGAAAAGGCGAATGACTATTGTATCGATCGCAAAATTTGCATTAAATTTTCATTAAACAATATTCCATTATATCCTCCTGAAACAACTACTGTATACCCCTGCTGGTTTTTTTTTCGACTAAAATAGAGGACATCTTGTAAATTAGAAACTGAGAATTATAGAATATGGTAGCAACCACTTCGTCCAAATCAGTAAAGACACTACAGTAATCGCTTTTTAATACCACTGGAACCATCTGACATCTCAACAGTTTTGTTATCTAACATTTATAACTACAAATCTTTAACAATTACAAACAAGGATCAAACATCATACAACATGTTTCGTTTGAATAGTTCTACAAACACTTCAACATCACAAGCATTTGTTTCAACCATCCTTAAAATTGATTTAAAAACATTTTAACAAAACATTTTCCTCTGAAAACTTTTAGGAATCATTACGTGATATAGAACGTTCTGCGACTGCAAATTTCAAATAGCTACAATGTACTTAAGAAGAAACCCGTAAGTCAACTCATTTTTAATAAATCGTTTGATTTTTATTTAATTGTGAATTTCATTGCAATCTCCCCGAAATTAGAATTAACTCTAATTTACTGACGTTGCGCATTTTATTTTATGACTATAGGTTCCGGAGCACCAGTCTGATGTGACAAGACTAGAGGTACTGATCGAATATGGAGGTATTTATTTGGATTTTGATGTAATTGTGCTATCTCCTCTAGATCCTCTTTTGCAATATGACGTAACACTTGGTCGAGAGTCTAATTATGCGCTGTGTAATGGCGCCATTTTGGCAAAGAAGAATGCTATTTTCCTCCGAATATGGCAACAGACGTACATGAACTTTAGTGAATCCAATTTATGGGCCGAACACGCTGTTTTGATGCCAAACAGACTATTGAAACTTTATCCTGAACTTGTACATATAGAGGAAGACAGTATGCAGAGACCTAATTGGACGCCCGATGAAATAAAATGGATCTATGACCCGGACTTTATATTGAACTGGAAACAGAAGTATACACTGCACCTATGGTACAGACATTACAATAAAGACCATACACCGAGTGATATCAAAACATTAAATAGTACACTGGGATACGTCTTCCGTTATATATATTACGGCAGCTCAAATATTATATATCTTTATTATCCAGAGTAGTGTATTATATATAAAACTGAATGTTTACTTAAAAAACAAAATCAGTCCATTACAGACTTACTGGGCATTAATATAGAACCATTATGAATAATCAGGGATATTATGAATAAATAGGATCATTAATGAATAAACGGAGTCATTATGGATTAGCCTATGAAAAAGGTTAGATTTTTTGGAGTAATGTTGAAATTTTCTGTTTGTTTGTTATTGTTTGTTTTTGTGACAAATTAAATGTATAATTCCGGAAAGTTTGAAAATTTATCTTTAGTGGGAGTGACTTGATATTTGTTTGTAATCATTGTAAGTGGATGATAGTCGGTTAGTGATGTTGTGATGTGAAATGAAAAAAATGAAAATGTTTTATATACATTGCTTACAATTTGCCATGACTATTACGTCTCCACAATGACAGTGTAACGACGTAAAATTTTACTGTCAAAAATGTTTTCCGGCGTGGGCGTGGCTAAGTCACAAAATGAAGTTTATGATATATATACTCTTTACTTTTCATTTAAAAAACTTGCTGTAAATTGAACGAAAAAATATTTCGTATATTTTTGGTTTGGTTAATAAAAGTTCTAAGGCATAGGTGTTTCCATATTGTCCCTATAATGTGGCTTCGGTTTGTAATATTGGTCTTCGGAAGGCTGAATTCAACCCGGCGTTGCCTCCAGCCAAAACAGCAATCTGAGTGTCATTATTACAAACCTCCGATATGTTACAGGGCCAACATGAAAAAAACAGTATTGCTTTGTTGTCAATTTCAAAAGTATCGGTTTAATTCGATATGTTCATGACTGGAAATAAAAAAAAAGAATGACATAAAAAGAAGTTTTATGCAATGCATATATATTTTATCAGTCAAATAAATATAAAGTTCTACATAAACGTTTGATTTTGACCACTTTGACTCTATACATAGTTAAATGAAACCATTCCAACCTCTTGAAGTTACCTCTGAAAAATGTGTTTTACTACTGTTATATTTAATTTGGGTCACTGGGTTCAAGTGGTTAAAGCATTAAGCTACAAACTACAAAATCTCTTATCTCTGGTCAATGCGGATTCGAGCCTAGTTGAAACCGGAGCTGAAAGATTGCGGAAGTTCTTTATTCTAATTGCAGAATCTATATCTTATTCACTTGCATATTTGTGCAATATGGTATTCTGTTCACTTCACGATATTTGCAATATAATATCTTAATTACTTATTGATTCCTGAAATATGATATTTCTTTCGTTGCTGATTCCTGTAATATGATATTTAATAGACGTTGATTCCTGTGATATGATATTTTATTGACTTGCTGATCGTGTGATGTTTTTTGATTCATTAGCTACAATATGATCTTTCATAGACTTGCTGATTCATACAATCTAGTATTTCATCTAACTGCTGATTCATGCAATATGATGGTTTATTAACTTGCCGACTTCTGTTATATGATAACGTATTGACTCGATGATTCTTGCGATATAATATTAAATCTCTTGCTGACTCCTGTAATATGGTATTTTATTGACTCACTAATCCTGTGACATTTTTATTCATTTGCTGATTCGTGCAATAACTCAAATCACTGATTTCTATAATACCGGTATGATATTTCATTCACTTGCAATTTCCAACAACATGATATTTTATTGACTTGCTGATCCTGTGACATTTTATTCATTTGTTGATTCACGCAATATGATATTTTATTCACTAATTGTTTCCTGCAATATGATACATTTGTATTTTATTCACTTACTGATTCACGCCTTATGATATTTCATTTACTTACTGATTCCTGCAATATATTTTATTTACTTACTGACTCCTGCAATATGATATTTTTCACTTATTGATTCACGCAATATATTTTATTCACTTACTGTTTCACGCAATATGATATTTAATTCACTGATTACTGCAGTATGATATTTTATTGACTGGCTGATTACTGCAATATGACGTTTTACTCACTTGTGTATATAAGAAAATCTCAGATACCAAAGTATAAATGTTTAGGATGTCCAAGATATAGATATATATCAGGTTAAAACTGAACAAACACCGACCTCTGGAAATCAAGAGGTGGCACTAATCAGGTGCCATTGAGGAGTAAGCATCCCCTGTCAAGCGGTCACACTTGCCGTTTTTGTTTATAGTTGTTTAACGTCCCACTCGTCTCATATGGAGACGTCACCAAGTGCCGATGAAGGGCTTCAAATTTTGCCTAAGTTTGGCACTTACGGTCATTGTGCAGTAAGGGTTCTTTAACTTGCCGACACCTACTTCGCTTTTAACTGTCTCATAATAAAGACAGAAACCAACCTGCCGCCGGCTGGACTCGAACTCACGACCTCACGATCAAGAGTCGAGTGCGCTACCGACTGAGCCAGGTCGGCTCCCTGCCGTTTTAATTCATCATCATAATAGTTGATAAAAGAACGACAACTCTATTGTCTCTGCGTTGAACAATCTTACAATGACTGTATATGATGCACCCTCGAATACAATATACAAGACATCAATAATGATTATGTACAAGGTTCGAGGAGTACCAGATGAATATTAACCCTTTAAACCCTACAGACGACAATGGACCAATCTAAACAATTGAATAGAGCATACTATCTAGAAACTTAGGTTTGAAAGGTTTAAATATTTACAGACTCATTCAAAAGAAAACAAAACACTATTACACGTCAAAGCCCAAACACTTGCGCATTTATTACAAAATCATATAATTCTATACACATGAATTATAATACAATACATGTATATAATACAAAAAATGATACACATGTTTATAGTGTAACTACAATGCGAATACGGCAGAGAAAATGTAAGCATATCAATGCAACTGCATATACTTTCAGTTAGTGGGTAGAAATATTACGACTTTACAGCGAAAAAACATGAGCTATAATGGATAACTAACAATTACCTAAAATAACACGTAAGCCATGCTTCTGGACATTTGCCTTAATTAAACTTGATAAATACTAAGAATCAATAATTGTGTAGTGTTGCAACACTTTATCAACGCTGATTCTTACGTAGGCTATATATATGTGTGTGTGTCGTTCATTTATTTTCCTTTTCGTAAATTGAAAATCATCACACGAGTAGTGGTGTATTAATGTTCAATTTACCCAAATTTTGGAAATGAGTAAAAGGACAAATGTAACCAACAGAGGTTTGAAATCTGTTCAGTAACATAGTGTTCTATATCCAGATATTTGGGCAAAATTAACTCATTGTCCAAACGATAAGGAATTCAACACTATTTCAATTAGGATTCTAGCGATAGACGTCAAATTGACGAAATGTCTTCAGTAGTCAACATTATGTCAGAGGTGTTCCGGTTATGTAATATCAACGTTTACAGTACGTATTCCTGCTTTCCAGAAACGGGGGCCTGCACCATTCAAACTGGGAATTTTGTGGTGTTTTTTTTCAGAAAGTGAGAGAAATTTATCAGCATTAGAAATATATTCAATGATAATGTATTTGGTATTTTAGTATTTGATTTATTCAAATTTGTATCTTATTTAATGATAAAAAAAATCTTGAATCAATTACAATGGATACTATTTTAAAGTTCGTTTTTTTTTTTGCACAGATGATAGAAATTAGGAAGTTCTAGGTTTGAAATTTGGTGAAAATTTTGCCTCTGGGAATGGAGTCGTTTGTCAATATTATAATTCAACACTAATATTATCACATATTTGGAATAGCAGTAGATATATGAATGATGAACGAAAGTTGTAGTTTCTTCATCAAAAATTAAACCTGTCAGATACACCAAAAATTGAATGTTAAATCAATCATTATTTCCACTAGATGATGATGATGATGATTATGATGATGATGTTGATGATGATGTTGATGATTTGCAGGTAGATTTTCATCTAGTTAAACAAAAACAATATTTGTCTGTTTAATACATATGAAATGTTGATCAATTTAATCAAATCCGCTCATGATAATTATGATACTACCGAATTGATTTCCGATAACTACAATGATTAACAGAATATCCGAATGCTTTAATAAATATTTTGATGGAAACTTCAACATAAACATGATTATAATGACTGTTTTCGGTAATAAAAGACGCTAAGGATTTAAATAAATTACCGAAGTGATTAAAATTGACCTATCGCCAAATACCCGACATGGCACCTTTAGGCAAACTTTCCCATTATGACATCACAATTAAATGGCCCGTCAAACACATGTGTGATTATGACATCACAATCGAATTACGTCAAAAAAGCACATGGACAGCCAGGTGTCGGACACTTGGTGATAGGTCAATTATTGACCATGATAAATGTTCAGGAATAATTTCTATAAAAAATGGTAAAATTTATACGTGCACTATTAACAAAGTACATTGGACTAGAAAGTTGCTAACATTTGCTGAGTAAGAATTCAAAATCTATGTTTCCTCTTTAATCGCTAGCCATGATTTTTAAGCAGTAGCTCCTATGCTTCTTGTGAAGTCTAGGAATAATCAAATGCCTCCATTATTGTTAAATATATACCTAATTTTAAAATGCCGTGTTTTACAATTAAAGGTAAGTACTCCTGTAGTATTGTTATACAGAGAAACTGGCATTGTGCCGCTTATTATATCAGTAATACAAGATAGGACTAGATGTCCGGAAGGAGGCTGCATCCTCTGTCAGCATGCCACAACCGTCTCAAATGCTACATAGAAACCTCTCGAGTTCGGTGAAAAGGTCAAGTTCGTTGACAATGTCATCAGTTAGTTTTAGATATGATTGGCGAAAGGGAGTCAAATCTAGCTAATAAATGGTAATCCATACAAACTGGCAATGTACTGCTTAAAATATCCGTGAATCTTCATTTATATGTTCCTGGTCAAAGCTCGCTAATGAATGATAATTCAAACAAACAATTGTATTTTATATATTAACTACTGAAACATTATCAATACAAACATAAATGGCGTTGTTTTGCAATAGATATTTTGATCAGTGTAGGTTGATCTACATTTGGACATTACTAGATGACCCTGGTTATATTTGGTTAAAGAACATTGCAAAGTTAATATTACATGATCACCATAAACAACCATGGTTAAATAATACATCTGTTTATCATTTCCACTAAATACTGTTGATTTTTACAATTATCCATTGATATTTCGAACACCTGACTTCTCATTTAACCTGAAAATGCGTCAAAAAATAGAGAGAACGGGGTGTAAGTTCAGTGTACGAAAATCAATATCAGTGATTAATTTGAGTAAACATTTTTATTCGTAATTAATTAAAATATCTACATAAGACATCTCTATTACCAAAATAATTTATCAGACCAAATACCTAGGTACGTGTATCTCAATATTTACCCACAAATGAGAACACAAATGACTTTGTAAGATTGTAAATCTTAAAAATACATTTCGCTATATTCAAATGACAAAAAATCACTCTAGATATTACATTGATTGTCATGTGTAGATCTATAGGTCTATATGTCCTCTTATTCTGCACACAATAAAAAATCATTATAGATACACATTCCTCCTTTGTCACTAAAACGAAAATTGGGTGTACATAAAAATTTGAATTAAAATCAATTTGAGTAGAAATGTATACATGTGAATTTGTCTGTATGTTTTGTTCCTTTGTTATAACCTCCCTGTGACATTGGAAATATTATAATCGGGCTTTCATGTCGGAGGATAATATTCAGACACATATTTTCATGTATGACATGTGTACATGTTTAGAAATTATAGCCTAAATTAATCAAAACTCAGTTGGTATTACAACAAAATATGTAATATATATTACATGAGCACAATATCGAAATGCTAATACCACTCCAATACCTGTACTATATACAAAAATATGTCTGTAATATATTATAAATGTTCCTGTGTATTATGTCTAAATGTATTGACTACATTTATATGACATAACGATAAAAGTACAATGTTAATACCGTTCTACATGACTGCTAGTTTGCTTTTATATGCACTAAGTAAACACAAGTAGATATATCTTTGTATGTCATCTTTGCCCGCTGTTTTGACTGTATTTATACTTTGTACATAACGACCATGTATATAAACTGTATTTTGTCTTCGTTCGCTGTTTTAACTGCATTTATACTTTGTAAATAATGACTGTATCCGACCTGTATTTTGTCCGTTGTTATGACTGTATCAATACTTTGTATATAACGACTGTGTCTCTGACCTGTATTTTGTCTTTGTCAGTTGTTTTTACTGTATTTATACATTGTACATAACGACCGTGTTTCTGACCTGACTTTATCAGCCGTTGTGACTGTATTTATACCTTGTATATAACGACTGCGTATCTGACCTGTATTTTGTCTTTGTCAGTTGTTTTGACTGTATTTATACTTTTACATAACGACTGTGTATCTGGCCTGTATTTTATCCGCCTTTGTGACTGTATTTATACCTTGTATATAACGACTATGTATCTGACCTGTATTTGCTTTGTTGTTTTGACTTTATTTATACTTTGTACATAACGTCTGTGCATCTGACCTGTATTTTACATGTGTGTCCCATTCTCGTCGGTGCAGCATGTTAGTGACACGTCCTGGATCTCAAATGGAATAATAGTCTTAATAGTGAGGATACACTGTACTTACTTCCTGTGGCGCTCTCTAGTTTATGACCATGTAGCTGATACCATGTTTGGACTGGCGCTCTCTTCTTCGAAATGTGGATCGTATTGCATTTCTTTTTTATGGAGTTTCCCTTCCACTTTTGTGGCGCTGCAAGGTCATTCTGCTGGATAGCTATGTTTTCCCTCCTTTTGATGGTACGGAAGAGGAGTCAGGCATCCCCAAAGAGTCGAACTGGATAATGAACTACTTCTTGGGGGTCATTGATAAAGGCAAATTAAAGTAAATGACCAAGTACCGTCCCCGGGGATACTCTGAATTCTATTTCTTCTTAAGCAGACCGCTGGCTTTCCATCAAAACCAGCAGTTTCCGGTCTTGGTTGAAGCTTCCGACCCACGCTAGGATGTTGTCTTTGAAGTAAAGCTTGTCATGGGGACGTTAATGGGGAGATGATCGAAGGCCTCAGAAATGTCTAAGAATGGCATCGAGTTTCCCTTCCGATAGGCTCCTGCTTAACTTGTGTATGTTGTCATATATAAAAAGAAATATCAGATACCAAAGTATAAATCATTAGGACGCCAAATATATATATATATATATATATATATATATATATATATATATATATATATATATATATATATATATATATATATATATATATATATATATATATATATTATATGTTTAAAATGGGCTCACACGGACCTCTGGAAACCAAGATGTGGGATCAGGTGCTATAAAAGAGTAAGCATCCCCTGTCCACTGATCACACCCGCCGTGAGTCCACAGTCAAGTCTAAATGAAATACGTGAGGAATGAATCCTCGTCACAATTGGTACAGACGTCTCAATAACCGCCAACGAAAAGGCAACTCAACATTTCACTTAAGGAAATAGTAATCGCAAACAAGACTATTATACCGACCATAAAATTTTCGGAACTTTGACATCAAACGCCATTTTCGATACACTTGTGTCAATAATTTTTCAGTGAGTAGTATATGAAATGTTCATATGTTAAACATGCCCTGGCATATCGGGTCATTTGTGAAATATACTCTACATACGGGTGACGTATAGCTTAGTTGCCAATTTTCTGTCTGTGTCTATAGTAAGAATAATGTCTAAGTATGAAACGTGTGTGCTTGTAAACGAGCTCAGACTCGCAAGATTGCTTAAACCGGAAACCATTTTGCACCTCGATCAGGGTGAAATGCGGGTGAGTAATTATGTAGCTTTGCAAGATGTGTTCTATCGGCTTTGAGTATACAGTTGTGAGCAATATTGGACGACAGTTCGAGGCATCGCTCTTGGCGTCTTTTGGTCTTTAAAATGTGTACCGTGAGTTGTTTTCCAGTCTTCTGGACACTCCCTTGTTGCCTCTAACGATGTCTGATAGGTGCATGTGAGGGCTGGTGCAAGTTGTTGTGATAATTATTAAAGGAGTCTAGCACAGGTAGAATCTGGTCCAGTAGACTTATGAGGCTGAAGAGAAGAGTTTCGTTATCCCGTTTACTGTGATGTAAATTGGTACCGTGGAACTGTATAAGCTGTCCCCTTTGTCAGGCATTGGGAGCAACTCCTGAAGACTCCCACTCCTTGCATTTGCTGAATGACCATAATTTCCTGGTATTTTCTTTAGTATCCGGATTGAAAATGTCTCGCATATATAGTTGTTGTGGCTCAGACATATGCTATTTTGACAACGCGATGTCATTCAGCGTGTCACTCAGGGTTGTGTCGTGGTCACCGACACAAAGTAGTGGTTACAATGCTCGATGAGGATTGAAGTACTGGTCATGAACAAGTCTGACGTCTTTTTCTAATTCCTTTTGCAGGGAAGTTAACCATCTGCTCCAAGTTGCGGTTCCTAACAATTTGCGGGTAGATGTTTGACCTTAGCTTTGGGTACTGACGTGACGCTACTTTGAGGTTTAGTCAGTCGTCGTTCAAGAGATTAATGTGACCACCAATCTAGAAATCACTCCTTCTGATTATCAATGCGTAGCTTACTGAGTTCATTTAACACAGTTTGTATCATGTCCTGTTTGGTGGTCTATAGAATGACGAAATGACGAAGGTTTGTTCTATCCCGTTCAGTTTTGTTCTATAGTTTATACCTAAATCACGTGACGTCAACAGAAATCTGATCTTGGTGTCTTCTGGTTTCGTAATGTTTACATTGACGACTTTCAAAGATATCATGTGTCAGGTCACTTCAGTGGGTAGATGTTAAGCTTAATATTCCTTCCTGTAAATATAACTAGGGTCATGCCATTCCTGTAGGCTGCTTTTCATACCTGGCTTCTCCAACAGTACGTAATGCAAAATCCTGGTCACTTATTCGATAAACACCTTAACCGGAAGTACCGTAGGACACATTTTCTTTGAAGCTGCGTACTATTATGATGAACAGTGACGTACCGAAACAACTCGAAAAAAGTCTATTTATGGACCTGTGTATCACCGACCTTATTCTTTATGCTCCACTGCTCGCAATGATCTAATGATCCGCTGTGGGGCTCTGACTGGCAGGTTACCTGGGCAAGGATGAGGCAATGTGAGCTGTATATTGTTGATGTATCTCTTGGATGCGAGTTAAGGCTACTGTACATGTTATCGTCAGTGTGAATTGAGCCAAATACAGTGAAACTTGTATATAACAACCTCCTTTGGGACAGACCAAAACCGGTCTTTATAGGGAGGTGGTATTTATATAGAGGTTGATTTGTTCACAAAAGGTACTACTGGGGACAGCAAAAAACGGTCTTTGTGACCAGGTGGCCTTTATACACAGGTGATCGCTAAAGCAGGTATTAGTGTAGTTTTGAGTAATTTGAAGCAGATTTTACATATCATTGCTGTAGAAGTGTAAGTCAATCGGCAATAGCCCGCTGATGTCCTTGTCATACAAGCTACATTACACCACTGATCGCAGATGTCACAGGCAAGTGTCCGAGCACACCACTTAGTGCAGATCTAAGAGGGAATTTCGGTTGATATGACTTTGGATTAAGTTGTACTTTACCGCCCAGTAGGAGGAGTATGTGCACGAGTTGTACTGTATGCATGCTAACTATCTTACTGTCGCTTTGGTAACCAAACGTAATTCGAGTTAGTTGCAATTGCTTTGATGCCAAAATTGGTTGCATGGTGGGATATTTATGATAGATGTTTGTGTATATAAATAAACATACAATGTGAGGTGGACTGTGGACAACTGTCCATTGATTGTTTACAATGTAAACAACAAACAAACATCGCTGTCTCCGTCTTTTGGGTTGTGATTATAAAGTTATGAAGATAATTTAACAATTCTTTTGACCTCTCAAATCTACATTAGAATAGTTGAAATGATAAAACTTTTGTGTGCTTAAAATATCTAGCTGTCAGTCTGTGCATGTGTCCATTTTGCAGGTTCCTTCTGGTGACCTGTGAATTCCAGCTCCGGTTCATTCACAAACAGTACACATCTTTACGTGGGAATACCTTTGTTAAGATTGGATAGAACTGGCCCTTTGGTTCTTGAGAAGTGGTAATTAAAATTTGACGGAAACTTATATACTATTAACTCAGGTGACTGCGATCTTGACCTTTGAAGCAATGACCTTGAAACTTTGTCACAATTCCTAACAATTTTTCAATATATCGTTTTGAGGTAATAATTAAACCATTTGTAAACCAATTTACCATATTTCATGTTCCCACTTTTTGATCTACCAGGGGTTTTACCAAAAAGTTAGAACATGAAAAAGTGGTAACATGATGATTATCATGTTCCCACTTGATTTTGGTAAAACCGCTGGTAAATAAAAAAAGTGGGAACATGATACCTATGTTGCATTTAGCCTATTGGTTCTGGATCACAAGTTGAAAATGCATTAAGTTTAAAACAACGGACAAAAGACGATAGCAGTAGGTCACCATGAGCCTTTGGTTCGGGTGACATAAACAGGCTTATGACGCTCAAAATTTAGATAAGAAAAATTATATATATAGTCCGCCATGATTGTTTTTAAAAGTCGTCCACTTTAGCAGCATTGATCGATATAACCGCATTTTTTTTTTTAAAAAGTTTTAGAAGGATGCACAATAGCGATAGTTTATGTAGAGATTTTTTTTAAAAAGAACACACGAGCCTAGTGAGTATGAACTACATTACCGAAAATGTGTTCTATAGGCACTAACAGGATTTAACTTTTGTTATGGATGTCGATAATACCAGCATGTTCAGAATACCCGACGTTGTCATATATTCTAAAACTATTTTGGAATATTCCTGAAATTTATTCAAATTAATTCCAGTTTCAGTATTATGAATATTTTTATCTCAAAATCTTAAAGTTAGTTGAGCTTGAGTATTGAGACTTTGAGTCGGCCTATATTTGACAGGGTGGATCCAGGAATTTTCAAAGCGAGGGCGTATTTTTTTCGGGGTGGGGTTGACAAGACGCACATGCGTGAAATTGGTACGTTCATTATCATCGACGAGAAAGCGCAAACGAATGTGTATATCCCGATATGATGGGGAAACACTTTGGAGAGAAAATGTAATAAAACAAAACATAGTCAAAAGCCATAAAATCGAAAATATATAGACAAAGTCGGGTGGATTCATGATTAAAAATTAGAGGGAAGAAAGAGTGTTTGCTTGTTCCGAAAATTTTCGTTATTAAGTTTTATTAATTTTCCAAACTTTTGTCAAAATATATATAGGTTTTTAAAAATGTTGTCAACTTTTAGACCTTTTAGTTGATTTTTACAATACATACATCTATACTTTGGCGTTCAAAAGGGGCATACGCTCTTTACGCCCCCTTTGAATCCGCCACTGTTTGGTGACCCAGCATAATTGAACTTCATATAATCAAGAGTAAGTGGAGTATTTCTTGTTTTAGATCTTTAAAAATATATTTTAATTTGTCGACTGCAGTATGCCTAATATGATAATATGAAGTTGTTCATATTATTTAATGGGTAAATAAACATATACAGAATGATTGAGGCTGAGTGGATCTGAGAATTTTCGAGATGTTCACTTTAAAAACAAAATCAAATTCTGTAAGAGTTGTAGATATTCTGAATTAGGCCTATTCTTATTCAGTGTCATAACGGAAGATTCACTTTGGTAGATATATTACTTAAACGCAATTTTAATTGAACTGTATTGTAGGCCTAATTAATCCTCTCGAGTTCACCGGCTTGTCTCCGGAATAAGTTGAAGTTACATTGGGCCTATAAATACGATATTTTGCAATCAGTTTCACGTAGGTCTTTTATATACGATATTTTGCAATCAATTTTCACATACATCGAAAGCCTACTTAAATTCGTGTAAAACAGATCTACTCAGTTAAATATAGAACAACTCCATTCATTTCTAAGTTGTCTGGTCATTCTGTAGTTGTCAAAACTGAGGAAACCAATACACCAACAAGGGGGTACATCAAGGGTTGTTTAAAAAAAAGAAATAAAATTTTGTTGATATATTTCAATAACTTATCAAGCATAACTAGTAGTGATACAGAAAACGTTACAAATTTAACTAGATCCATATCTATATTTTCTTATTCATTCATTTAGTTTGACATGCATTGACATGATGTTAATTGAGCAAAAGTATATTTCTTAGATCTACACGTTGATTAGTAATTTTAAAATGTATCAGGCTCAGCGATATATAGTAGATCTAGATATGTACATCGTTGAATTGAATATTTAAATGCAAGGTGCGTATTAGTTTGAATGGAGAGGGAATGTTTGTAGCATACAGTGCATAAAATATCGCGAGGAAAACAAAACAAACCGTAATTTATTTATGTTCACAATAAAAACTAACACCAAATATACAAACACCAGCTGGCCTTTACGAGTATATCATGTTCGTTAATTGCCCCGATTGTGGACCCATTTAGCAATTCCGCTGTCAAGAACGCTATTCATTAGCAACCTAGCAACCAATCGCAAGTTTACAAACAGCGCTGTTCCACAATATGGCTGACATCGAGACCAGATGACCGGTGTATTTTTATTTTGGGATTGCGTATAAGCGTTTGTGAAGGGAAATTCAAGAATTCTGAAGTGATAACATATATTTAATCATGCCGGAAGAAAATGTCAGAGTCGCCGTCAGAGTGCGACCATTTATATCCTTTTACATTCAACAAATGGATCTAGATTATAGATCTATCGGTACACCGTTACAATTTATCAAGTGATTTTCACCTGTACATTTGTAAGTAAAATATACGTATCATGTTAAACCCTGTAAATCTACACTTTATCTTTACTTCAGAACTTTAAATAAGCAATATATTTAACTACCCGAATCTTATCATGTCTGCATAATTTATTTCTCTTCAGGTAAACGTCAATACACGAAGTGACAGGCGAAGTCGTGTGCGTACACGTTCATATGCGTCGCGTCTCACAATTTACTTATTTAGAATAATATCTTGTACACACCCATAGTTCCATAGATAATACCGACTGGCGCGGTCGTCGAGTCTCTGTGAGGTGCTCTGGTATTGTAATTTTCTGTGCGACAGCATGCCATCACACAGCGGGATGCTGATGATAGGCTAACTACGCCGGTGGCTGTGTAAGTGTGTTTAGGGATTGATTTCAGATTCAGTTGCCTTTCTTTTCTTGCTTTAGCTGAGGTGAGATTGCTTGGAAAATCAATAGCACATATATATTTCAGTACATCACACATTTATCTATATGTGTGTGTGTGTATTATCGTAATTTAGTAATTAAGCTAGTACATGCTGTTAGAATTGAGATTTCTTTCATCATTGAAATGACTATCTCCCTTGTTAACTAATTAGGTATACCGCCAGTTTACAGCTCCAGTATTTCCAACTGATATGTTTGATTATATATATATATATATATATATATATATTAGATCTATACAGTCACATTTATGTAACACGGCTTTGAAATCAATCATTACACATTGAGTTAAGCTACAGAAATATCACTTGATGAAACGCTAGATATTTGATGAAGAAGATCATTCTAGTGTACAGTGCATGCGCATGCAGATCTCTACCCACATAAACTTTCTTCAGGGATTTCCCTAGGAATATTCATTAGGGGATCAAATAGATCCCCTTTCAATTGGGGAATTTTGATTTCTCGTGTTGTCCGTTATTAAGACCCTTTCACGTTCACTGCTGTCCTGTAACTTTGGGGAGCAAAGTGATACACATACCCCCAAAAACATGTACATCGTTATAGTTACAGATTGACATCATTTTCCGGGAATCCATATGGTTTTGCCACCCAAAGTTACAGGACCACAGTTATCGTGAAAGGGTCTTTTATTCTAGATTTTGTGTGCTGGTATCACATGACATTTGCTTTTGGTTAACCATCGCTTTTCCGCTCTAGGTTGTTTACAATTAGGTTACCAGCGCAGAAGCATGATTTCATAAAGTACATGTAAATAAATATGTCTCAAGATTCCATTTCTGTAAATTGTTCAGATGTTAAAACCAATAGACCATTTTCGAGTTGTCTCATTCTATTCAATTTCTTCAAAATTATTAGGTTGTACTCAGATTACGTGACGTCATCTGAAAGTTGGACAAGGTAGTTTCAGGTTATTGAATATTTTCATTGACGATATTCGACGATATCTTATTTCACTTCCTCTACAAGGAATAAATTTTAGTTAAATTATCTCTTTTCTAAATATGGAAAGTGTCGTCACTTTCCTGTAATCTATAATTTTCAAATCTGGCACCTTTTACTTCATAATATTAATATCCATGGTCATATACACGATAAACTGCTTATCCGGAATATAATGATGCCCTATACTTTTCTATTTGAAACCGCACTCTATTATGACAAACTGTGATGTATCAAGACAACTTAAGAAAATGGTCAATTGGTTTTTGACATAAAAGATTAGTAACAATCATCTGATCTTCAGATACATGTATGACTGACCTTTCTGGCGTATTAGATTCATGTCTTCAAAATCGTCATGCGAGTCAAGAACTCAATTATGAATCAGGCTTTGTTGCTTAGTTGACACATGTTTGCAGTTAAGTCTGCAGAATATACCTTTTTCTGTCAGAAAAGATACCAAATCTGGCACATTTCACATGCCGAAATTGTTGTCTATAGACTACATTTTATTTCATGATCAACGCAAAGACATGATACACGGGAAAACCGCTATATGATTAACAGAGTTGAAGTGGCACATGAAAAATCCGGATGCAGAACGGATAATGTCAAAGCCTGAAACAACCCTATTGGCAGTAAAGGTCATATGCAAATTTCCAGGTCATTGATCTTGAAGAATAAATATATAGACTCCTATATGTCATCTTTGAGTATCACTACTTGTAATTAGGACATACATTTACATGTATGTATATATAATTAATGTAAACTCTGACACAATCTGTAGTAAGATTTCATTTTCTGACTTGTAGGCCCTACAGCCACACAATAAGTGTGAATTACCTTGCGTCCATTATTTATGATACAACTGATTGGGTCTTTACTTATTTTATTATGACCATCTCACAGGGTTTGTGTGCCATGGGAAACTCTTAGTTGGAAATTTTAGTCGCACTTACATAATTTACATACGTATTGTTTCGGTATTTTATCGAAATGAGTTATTTCTATAATTTGACGCAATTATTCTTCATCTTACACATGCATGTACACATATATCTGTGCTTTGAAAAATGATTTAACCCATTCACCTCTGTAGACACATTTGGACTGGTCTAAGTCATTGATTTACAGAAGAGTCCATTGTTTCTCAGGGGTTGATGGGTTAAATATAGTGTTAGACCAGAACATGTTCACTTACATGTCGTAATATTAAGATATGTTAATATTAGTCTGCTTTATTGTTAAGTCATTTGAACTATAAACTGTATACTAGTGTATTGTCTTAGATATACTGTAGTTTTTTTTTGACAGCATTTTAATTTTTTCAATTTGTTTACATCCCAGCAAGATTTTTCAACTTTCAGGTGGCACTAATTCTAGGTGAAGAGTCACAAATTTTGACCTGTGTTTTTTTTTGGCAGTTATTTTTGGGAACTACCATAACATAAGTCTTTGATCATTGAATTTGTTTTTGTTATAATGCCTTTGTTAATATAATTCTATGTATATACCTGCTCTGGCAATAACTACACTGTCAGTATATACATGATAAATGTAGTGTTAAGATCCAGCACCAAAGATATCCCAAAGGCGTATAATAATTTTACTAAATGATACATTGATTAGAACTTAAAAAAACAATTTGTCCAACAGTAAAATTTTGTAACATAACATGGTCCGATATAAATTGTTTTCCTTAACTGTCATTACAATCGCAGAGAGCGAGAGAGAAATGCCACCCTTATTATTGACATGCAGGGTCAGACCACTAAGATAACAGACCCCTCTGGCGGAGAAGAACCTCGTAAATTCTCATTTGACTTCAGCTACTGGTCACATGACGGATCTAAAGAAGACGGCACAGGGTATTATGGTCCGGATACATCTCATCCCAACGGCAAAAAGTTTGCAGATCAGGTAATTGTGTTGAAATAACTTGTACACTTTTAGCTAGCCAGGACCACAATCTGAAGAGCCAATGTCTAGTTTAACAGGTTTTGATGTGGCTTCTCAAAGTTCCAGTTGAACAGGTTTTAATGTGGCTTCTTTAGGTGTCTAGTTGAATAAGTTTAATTGTTGCTCCTCAAGGTGTCCAGTCAAACAGATTTTAATGTGGCTCCTCAAAGTGTCCAGTCAAACAGATTTTAATGTGGCTCCTCAAAGTGTCCAGTCAAACAGATTTTAATGTGGCTACTCAAGGTGTCCAGTCTATAAGTTTTTATGTGGCTCCTCAAGATTTCCAGCCAGACAGATTCTATTGTGGCTACTCAAGGTGTCCAGTCTATAGGTTTTACTGTGGCTCCTCAAGATTTCCAGCCAGACAGATTCTATTGTGGCTACTCAAGGTGTCCAGTCTATAGGTTTTTATGTGGCTCCTCAAGATTTCCAGCCAGACAGATTCTATTGTGGCTACTCAAGGTGTCCAGTCTATAGGTTTTTATGTGGCTCCTCAAGATTTCCAGCCAGACAGATTTATTGTGGCTACTCAAGGTGTCCAGTCTATAGGTTTTTATGTGGCTCCTCAAGATTTCCAGCCAGACAGATTCTATTGTGGCTACTCAAGGTGTCCAGTCTATAGGTTTTTATGTGGCTCCTCAAGATTTCCAGCCAGACAGATTCTATTGTGGCTACTCAAGGTGTCCAGTCTATAGGTTTTTATGTGGCTCCTCAAATTTTCCAGCCAGAAAGATTCTATTGTGGCTACTCAAGGTGTCCAGTCTATAGGTTTTTATGTGGCTCCTCAAGATTTCCAGCCAGACAGATTCTATTGTGGCTACTCAAGGTGTCCAGTCTATAGGTTTTACTGTGGTTCCTCAAGGTGTCCAGTCAAACAGATTTAATGTGGCTACTCAAGATGCCTAGTCCATAGGTTTTAATGTGGTTCTTTAAGGTGTCCACTCATATTTTAATGTGGTTACTAAAGATGTCCAGTCAAACAGTTTATTGTGGCTACTCAAAGTGTCCAGTCAATAGGTTTTAATGTGGTTCTTCAAGGTGTCTAGTCTATAAAATTTAATGTTGTTACTCAAAGTGTCAAGTTATACAGAGTCTAATGTGGCTCCTCAAGGTGTCCAGTCTATAGGTTTTTATGTGGTTCTTCAAGGTGTCCAGTCAGCCAGATTTTAATGTGGTTACTCAAGATGGCCAATCTATAGAATTTAATGTGGCTACTCAAGGGGTCCAGTCTATAGATTTTAATGCATTTCCTCACAGTGTCCAGTCTATAGGTTTTAATGTGGCTACTCAAGTTAATAGATTAATATGGCCCCTCAAGGTGTCCAGTCTATCGGTTTTAATGTGGCTACTCAAGTTTATAGATTAATATGGCCCCTCAAGGTGTCCAGTCTATCGGTTTTAATGTGGCTACTCAAGTTTATAGATTAATATGGCCCCTCAAGGTGTCCAGTCTATAGGTTTTAATGTGGCTACTCAAGTTTATAGATTAATATGGCCCCTCAAGGTGTCCAGTCTATAGGTTTTAATTTGGTTCCTCAAGGTGTCCAGTCAAACAAGTTGTAATGTAGTTCCTCAATGGAATCTGTTCATAAGATAGCCACTAGGGGGCACTTCAAGTGATATATAGGGTACAGTTTTAAACAAATGGCTTATCATCTCAGAACTGTTTTTTTTTTTTTATATATATAATGGTGTATGAGAAATTTGTTAGAAATTATCTAATGATCACTGTGTCAAGCTTAAGGCTTGATTTAATTTGGAAGTGTTTTAAGCGACACTTAATTTTTCTGTCATATGATGGTGGCCAGTTTTCAGTGTTGGGAAACAGATCCTGGTTACACAGGAAGAGACCACTGGCCTTCCACAAGTAAACTGGCAAACTTTCTCACTAAAATCAGCTTAGGTCCCAGCGGGACTAGAACCTGCGCTGACCAGAAGTGAGAAACTTCATGGTTTAAAATGTGATGCTCTAATTATAAACCACTGGCCTACTTGAAGACTTGAACGGTCAAGGGTCAATGTCAAAGGCACCTTAAAGCAGAATTTTTTTTTTGTCAATTTCAACACATTTTATAATTCTTTTCAAGAACAAGTAGGCCAATTTTAACCAAAATAACAGGGAGTATCCACATGTGAAGCTGCATAAAGTTTGTGAATGAAAAGTGGCTTGGAGCCATAGTGGTGCCAAAATGGGCCAGAAAGGACTTAGACTTGGTACATCTACATCTTTAAAAATCTTCTTCTCTCATGAACCCATGATCAGATGTCTTTCAAATTTGATATGCAAAATTGTTATGTCAATTTCTATAGTTTGCAAATGGAAATGAAATCTTTTCATAAAAAAATCACAAGGAGACACTACAAATGATGTCTATTAGGTACCTTTTAATACAAATGGTTTATTACCTCAAAACTGATTGAGTTTTTGTACACACAATTATAAGAGAAAATTGTTAGGAATGATCTGATGGTCATTAAGTTTAAGTCAAAGGCACCTCCGGAAACAATGATGTCCACTTTTCACAAATTTTGACAAAATATGTACCATTTCTCAAGGGACCAGTGAGCTAATTTTAAACTAATTTGGCAGGAAATACCCCTGTGAAAAACTCCCAAAACATTGTGAATCGAAATCTCAAAAGGGCTTCAAATAGGGCAAATGTCATGTCGTAAAAGAACCCTCACTGCATTGGCATCAGTCCATATGAACATGTCATATATTTTGGCATTTCACCTGTGGTGACATCTCCATATGTTAAAGTGAAAAATTCTTGTTAGGGTGTAAAGCAATAATAAAACAAAATACTCTGTGGTGCAGACAAGAGGCATCAAAGCTATAGCTAGTGTAAAGACCTTGTAATAACCACTAAATACCTCTGTGGTGCTGACAAGGGGTGTCAAAGCTATAGCTAGTGTAAAGACCTTGTAATAACCACTAAATACCTCTGTGGTGCAGACAAGGGGTGTCAAAGCTATAGCTAGTGTAAAGACCTTGTAATAACCACTAAATACCTCTGTGGTGCTGACAAGGGGTGTCAAAGCTATAGCTAGTGTAAAGACCTTGTAATAACCACTAAATACCTCTGTGGTGCTGACAAGGGGTGTCAAAGCTATAGCTAGTGTAAAGACCTTGTAATAACCACTAAATACCTCTGTGGTGCAGACAAGGGGTGTCAAAGCTATAGCGTAAAGACCTTGTAATTACCACCAAATACCTCTGTGGTACGGACAAGGGGTGTCAAAGCTATTGCTAGTGTAAATACCTTGTAATTACCACTAAATACCTCTGTGGTGCAGACAAGGGGTGTCAAAGCTATAGCGTAAAGACCTTGTAATAACCACTAAATACCTCTGTGGTGCAGACAAGGGGTGTCAAAGCTATAGCTAGTGTAAAGACCTTGTAATAACCACTAAATACCTCTGTGGTGCTGACAAGGGGTGTCAAAGCTATAGCGTAAAGACCTTGTAATTACCACCAAATACCTCTGTGGTACGAACAAGGGGTGTCAAAGCTATAGCTAGTGTAAATACCTTGTAATTACCACTAAATACCTCTGTGGTACGGACAAGGGTGTCAAAGCTATAGCTAGTGTAAATACCTTGTAATTACCACCAAATACCTCTGTGGTATGGACAGGGGGTGTCAAAGCTATTGCTAGTGTAAATAACTTGTAATTACCACTAAATACCTCTGTGGTGCAGACAAGGGGTGTCAAAGCTATAGCTAGTTTAAATACCTTGTAATTACCACTAAATACCTCTGTGGTATGGACAAGAGGTGTCAAAGCTATAGCTAGTTTAAATACCTTGTAATTACCACTAAATACCTCTGTGGTACGAACAAGAGGTGTCAAAGCTATAGCTAGTGTAAATACCTTGTAATTACCACTAAATACCTCTGTGGTGCAGACAAGGGGTGTCAAAGCTATAGCTAGTTTAAATACCTTGTAATTACCACTAAATACCTCTGTGGTGCAGACAAGGGGTGTGGCAATAGAGTTTAAATACCTTGTAATTACCACTAAATACCTCTGTGGTGCAGACAAGGGGTGTCAAAGCTATAGCTAGTTTAAATACCTTGTAATTACCACTAAATACCTCTGTGGTGCAGACAAGGGGTGTCAAAGCTATAGCTAGTGTAAATAACTTGTAATTACCACTAAATACCTCTGTGGTATGGACAAGGGGTGTCAAAGCTATAGCTAATGTAAATACCTTGTAATTACCACTAAATACCTCTGTGGTACGAACAAGGGGTGTCAAAGCTATAGCTAATGTAAATACCTTGTAATTACCACCAAATACCTCTGTGGTACGGACAAGGGGTGTCAAAGATATAGCTAGTGTAAAGACCTTGTAATTACCACCAAATACCTCTGTGGTACGAACAAGGGGTGTCAAAGCTTTAGGTAGTATAATTACCACTAAATACCTCTGTGGTACGGACAAGGGGTGTCAAAGTTATAGCTTGTGTAATTACCACCAAATACCTCTGTGGTATGGACAAGCGGTGTCAAAGCTATAGCTAGGATAAAGACCTTGTAATCACCACCAAATGCCTCTGTGGTACAGAGAAGGGGTGTCAAAGCTTTAGCTAGTATAATTACGACTAAATACTTCTGTGTTACGGAGAGGGGTTTCAAAGCTATAGCTAGTATAATTACCACTAAATACCTCTGCTATACAGACAGGGATGTCAAAGCTATAGCTAGTACAAAGATCTTGTAATTACCATCAAATACCTTTGTGGTACGGACAAGGGGATCCAAAGCTATAGCTAGTATACGATAAAGACCTTGTAATCACCAGTAAATTCGAATATAATAATTGTTATTGATTTTTTTTCCAGAAAAAAGTCTATGGTGAGCTTGGTGTGGAAGTGCTTAAAAATGCTTGGGAAGGCTATAACAGTACTCTCTTTGCTTATGGTCAGACAGGCTCTGGCAAGAGTTGGTCTGTGGTTGGATACGGGGTAAATAAAGGTTAGTACAGCTATATAAGTATATTCTACACTTGCACATGCACACAAACACAAGATATGTATTTACAAGATACATAATTACAAGATAGACATTTACAGGATACATAATTACAAGATGGACATTTACAGGATACTAGTAGACATTTATTAGATAGACATTTACAAGATACACATTTACAAGACAGACATTTACTAGATACATATTTACAAGATACACATTTACAAGATACACATTTAGACATTAACAAGATAGACATTTAGGAGATACACATTTACAAGATACATATTTAATCATTTACAATATAGACATTTACATGGTAGACATTTACAAGATGGAAATTTACAAGATACACATTTACAAGATACATGTTTACAAGATAGATATTTACAAGATAGACATTTATAAGATACATATTTACATGTTAGACATTTTTAAGATACACATTTACAAGATACACATTTACAAGATACATATTTACAAGATAGACATTTACAGGATACATATTTACAAGATACACATTTACAAGACAGACATTTACAGGATACATATTTACAAGATAGATATTTACAAGATAGACATTTACAGGATACTGGTAGACATTTATTAGATAGACATTTACAAGATACACATTTACAAGATACATATTTACAAGATAGATATTTACAGGATACTGGTAGACATTTATTAGATAGACATTTACAAGATACACATTTACATGATACATATTTAATCATTTACAAGATAGACATTTACAGGACACTGGTAGACATTTATTAGATAGACATTTACAAGATACACATTTACAAGACAGACATTTACAAGATAGACATTTACAAGACACACATTTACAAGATACACATTTACATGATACATATTTAATCATTTACAAGATAGACATTTACAGGACACTGGTAGACATTTATTAGATAGACATTTACAAGATACACATTTACATGATACATATTTAATCATTTACAAGATAGACATTTACAAGATATACATTTACAAGATTGACATTTACAAGACACACATTTACAAGATACATATTTACTAGACACTAATTTACTAGACACACATTTACAAGTTCACTTAAATTAAAAAAGTAAACAAATCTGCTTAGCAACCCATTTCATGAAAGCTTCAGATTATAACACAAATAAATGTTTTGGAAAATTTTTGTAGTATTTCATGGAAGACTATATTTGTTACTTGTATTGGAACTGTAGACCATGAATCCTACAAACTGTATCATTGTTAGTGCTAACACACACAAATCACTGTCCATTTTCTTTGATATAGGTATTGTGCCCATGTTTTGTGATGATGTGTTCAAACAGATTAGCGAGAAGCAAGCCGCTCCGGACAACGCTACAGAATTTGAGGTAATAAGCTACATTATTGTACAGTTATCAATATCTGTGTGTCTTGACTCAAAAATGTATCATGATATACATGTATCACGATAAATGAAAAGTGTATCACCATATATCATTGTTAGGAATATTCCATGCAACATTGGAAATGGCAGTGTGAAACACAGAAACAGCAACTGTAGGACCACTAATTATTCATTAAATCTGGCTTATTGGTTACTTATTTTAGACTGAAGAGATAATTTGTTGATATAGCGCTTAGTTGACACCGACACACATTGAAATACTAAGAAAAGAAACAACATAATTCCGTATTTTATATTTCTGAAAAATATCAATATTTTTTTTTGTATTGATATATCATATCGACAGAAATAATATCACAGTGTATCATATTGTATCAATATATTGTAACACGACTAGTTATTACTAGCTTACCATTTAGATATATATATAGAGATAAGTTATGATATCTTCATCGATCTTTTCTTATTTCATAAATTTGTTGACCTTTTTCAAAAATAAAAAGTATTTTCTCCTTGGATGTGTGTATTATGTCAACTTAAACATTTTCTCAAGGCTCAGGAATATCTAATCTTATTTAATTATGTTGTAATTATGTTGTCTATAAAATGAATATATACTCATGATTGACTTATCAGCCCTTGAGAAACAATGAACTCTTCTAGAAATCAGTGACTAATAAGGCAAGTCCAAATGTACGGAAATGTATTTATGAAATATAATTTATCTGGCTGCCGCCATGCAGATAATTAACTGGCAGACACTACATAATTATCTGGCCGCCACTACTTAATTATCTGGTGGTCGCCACTTAATTATCTGGCAGACTACTCTTAATTATCTGGTGGCTGCCACTTAATTCATTGGTGTAAAGTTCAGGTTCCGAACGTATAGTAATGCATTTTGACACCAGGACATTGAGGTTAATGTCAGACATCTGGAAATTCTATTTCCTTTCCCTTAAAATCACTGCATATTTACAGTGGCGGATCAAGAAAATTTTCAAAAGAGGGCCTGAAGCTGGTGACAAAGAATTTTGTTAATAATTTTAGGGAAAAGTAAATAGAATTTCCTTATGTCTCTGGCATAAAATGTAATCTTGGTGCCAAAATGCATTACTATACATTCCAAACCTTAAATTTACACTAATAAATTAAGTGGCAGCTGCCACTTAATTATGTGGTGGCCGCCAAATAATTATGTGGCAACTGCCAGATAGTTATGTGGTGACCTCCAGTTAATTATATGGTGGCTGCCAGATAAAGTATTATTCATATGTGGTACCTACGGGCTTCCGTACAAATGTATTTTTAGGGGTGAATGTGTTAATGATATAATTTTCTGTTAACAGGTCAACTTCAGCATGCTTGAGATTTATAATGAACAAGTTAGAGATCTGCTGGACCCAAAACCAGCAAAAAGGGGTGGCTTAAAAGTAAGACAGCACCCCAAGAAAGGTTTTTATGGTATGTATACTGAAGTTCTTGCTAGTATTTCCACATTTAACTTTTTAACTCAGTACCTTTATCCCCATTTTGAAGGAAAACTTTATGAGATTAATAGGATTTGTTGGTTTAACTCATCAACCCCTGAAAAACAATGGACTCTCCTGTAAATCAATGACTTAGACCAGTCCAAATGTGTCTACAGAGGTGAATGAGTTAACATATACAATTAAAATGAATATTTAGCAGGTAAGAGATAGGAAATGGTTTTGTGTTTCAAGTTCTTATGCAATTAACAGGAATATGCAATTATCAGGTATGCAAATTAGTAGAATCAACTTTGTATGATTTGAAATCTTTGTATTTACGAAAAATTATTACACTTCTAAATTTTGTATTTGGAAAATAGAAATGATAGAATATAAATGGCTGTCTTATTTTGTATTTTAGCTGAGGGCTTGATCATCACACCCGTGAAGGATTATCCTGATATTGAGAAAAAGATGGAACAAGGAACGATGAACAGAACAGTAGCATCAACCAATATGAATGCCACCAGCAGGTATTTATTTTTTTTCCACAAATCAAACAATGACTTGTGAATCATAGTCATATGCCACCAGCAGGTATTTATCTATTTTAGTTTACACATAAGTTCTAAATATAATACAATGACTTGTGAACTCATTGTCATATTAATGCCACCAGCAGTTATTTATCTATTTTAGTTTACACATAAGTTCTAAATATAATACAATGACTTGTGAACTCATTGTCATATTAATGCCACCAGCAGTTATTTATCTATTTTAGTTTACACATAAGTTCTAAATATAATACAATGACTTGTGAACTCATAGTCATATTAATGCTTTATTTATCTATTTTTAGTTTACACATAAGAACTCAATGAGTCTCATTGTCATATTAATGCCACCAGCAGGTATTTGCTTTTTCTGTTCACACATGAGTTTTTCAATATAATGCAATGACTTGTGAACTCAAAGTCATATTAATGCCACCAGCAGTTATTTGCTTTTTCTGTTCACAGGTGACATTTGTATTTGGACAAGTAAATTTCAGAGCTTGCCCTACAGGACAATTGTCATTAGCATTTGGACAAGTAGATTTTCAGACTACTTGCCCTACAAGACAATTGACATTAGCACTTGGACAAGTAGATTTTCAGACTACTTGCCCTACAAGACAATTGACATTAGCATTTGGACAAGTAGATTTTCAGACTACTTGCCCTACAAGACAATTGACATTAGCACTTGGACAAGTAGATTTTCAGACTACTTGCCCTACAAGACAATTGACATTAGCACTTGGACAAGTAGATTTTCAGACTACTTATCCTGCAAGACAAGTGACATTAGCACTTGGACAAGTAGATTTTCAGACTACTTTGTAGCCCTACAAAGACAAGTGACATTATCATTTGGAAAAGTGTATTTTCAGACTACTTATCCTGCAAGACAAAGTGACATTAGCATTTGGACAAGTAGATTTTCAGACTTCATCCCCTACAGGACAAGTGACATTATCATTTGGACAAGTAGATTTTCAGACTACTTATCCTGCAAGACAAGTGACATTAGCATTTGGACAAGTATATTTTCAGACTTCATCCCCTACAGGACAAGTGACATTATCATTTGGACAAGTAGATTTTCAGACTTTATCCCCTATAGGACAAGTGACATTTGTATTTGGTCAAGTAGATTTTCAGACTTTATCCCCTAATGGACAAATGACTTTTTTAAATTTGGACAAGTAGATTTTCAGACTTCATCCCATAAATAAGACAAGTAACATTTGTATTTCGACAAGTAAGATTTCAGATTATTTATCCTACAAGTGGTGGTTGCTATTAAGACCACCTACATGTAACTGGTTGACTCAGAGTGGTCTGATGAGTGAGGTGGTCTCTTAAGTACTTAAGTGAGGTTCTGTACTTATTAGATAATTATCAATATACTGTAAACTTGTGGTCAGAAATTCGAGGTGGTCTCCTTAGTCAGGTGGTCTTTAGACGAGGTTCCACTGTATTTGGAGAAGTAGATTTTCAGATTTCTTGCCCTGTAGGACAAGTGAAAATTTTTATGATAGTTGAGTGTTGACACTGGCTTTTTTATTTTTTGTTTATTTGAGGTTTTTGTTTTGTTGTTCTTTTTGTTTGTTTGTCTCATTTTAAAGTATGTGATACCAGACTTCACATTTTACAATACCATTCATTAATTAGTAAACTCCTTGTTTTGGGCAAGTTACTTTTTACCTGATTTTACACCTGCTCAGAGGCTAATGAACTCGTTATCATCAGCTGATTACCTCTGTTATATTAAGGTGTACCTGATCTAATATTTTCTAGATTCAAGAACTTGTTTACTATTGTACACTTTCGTGGATTATTTTTGCGTGTTGGGTTTAATTGCATTAATAATCTGTACCTCATAATTGTATGCAACGCATTACAGTTAGGTAAAGGTCTGGAAAGGATTAACTTAATATATGAACTTACTTCACAAAAATGTTAAAGGTATTGCAAAATAAATAAAAAAGATCAAATCTTTAATCTTACGAGACATTTAAACCATTGTAATAAAAGCTGTTAATGAATACAAATAAATGTACATTACAATAGTTATATCACCGCTTGTGGTAGCTTAGTATAGTGGAGAATATACCTCAGAGGCAAGAGGCCCTGCTCTCCAATACTTGATCCTTGTGATTCCTGAGACTGCTAGAGGACAATAACAAAGTTTTAGCTCACCTCATTCTATATGAAAGGTAAAGGGGCCCCTGTGACCCAGTGATTAGAGCATCACGCTTTAGACCATGACGTCTTTGACCCCTGGTCAGCACAGGATCATGTCCCTCAGGAACCTATTAAGCTGATTTTTTTTTAAAAAGTTTGCCAGTTTACTTTCGGAACACTAAAAATTGCCACAACCATATAACTGAAAAACTGTTGACCTCTCTCCCAGTACAAAATTAGGTTCTCTCCTCCACCATTAAAAATTGGCCACAACCATATAACTGAAAAATTGTTGATTGTGGCTTAAAACACACCCACACAAACACACCCACACAAACACACCCACACAAACACACCCACACAAACACACCCACACAAACACACCCACACAAACACACACACACAAACACACACACACAAACACACACACACAAACACACACACACAAAGGGTAAAATCATTACAATGCACTCATTATGATACTGCATAAAGGTTTTGGAATACTTGATAAACATGTACAACATTTAGACCTCAATGTTTGTATTATTTATATCAATTTTTGTAGATTTGAAAACAAAAATTCTCATTGTTCTAGTATTTCTCCATAGCAAAAGTAGGATGTTGCACTTCATCTACAGTTAGTGACAGGAAAATATAACAATAAAAAGCTCTTGATATAATGTAAAACAAAAAAACCAAAATCTAACGATTTACTAAGTGGAATTTCACTTTAGAAACGCCGATCAATTGCCATTTATTGTTCGATGCGGATTAAAATCTTTTATTGTGAACTCCATCACTTTTGTTTTGCATTGAAATTTTTTAATAATTTAAGTTTGCAACACTCTAGCTTTAATGTTTGTTTTGTTTAAGTTGCTCATTGATTTATACCATTTTGAAAAAAAAATGAACGCAAAATTCTTGTGTTATATCAGTGCACACATATCTGCACAAATTTACCATATACCGTATTCGACCCATTAAGCGCCCATGTCCCTATAAGCGCCCCCCCCCCTTTTTTTAACATACGATTGAGAATCTTTTCTATTTTGTTGACAAGGAAATGTGGACCTGAAAAACTGTAAGTAACAGTTTATCTGTAGCACCCTAGCAACAGAATTATGTTGATAGGTGTCCATGGTAATAACTACAACAACTTGACCGGTGACTCTCTGATAAAAAATGAACTGTTTTACATCTATTTGACTATTAATTGGTCCCATTAAGCACCAATTCCTTTTCCTTCATTGTTTTTAGCTCCTTGGGCACTTTAATTAGTTGAATACGACAACTGGTCTTGATGGTTATGACACTCAAATTTCACAATTTTGTTTAAATACAAAATTACACACCATGTGTTTTGACTGCAATTGTCTGTCCATCCATAGATCCATCTATCTGTCTGGTCCATCAATCTGTCTGGTCCATCCATTGATCCGTCTGGTCCATCCATCTGGTCCATCCACTGATCTGTCTGGTCCATACATTGATCTGTCTGGTCCATCCATTGATCCGTCTGGTCCATCCATCTGGTCCATCCATTGATCTGTCTGGTCCATACATTGATCCGTTTGGTCCATCCATCAATCTGTCTGGCCCATCTCTTGATCTGTTTGGTCTATCCATTGATCCGCCTGGTCCATCCATTGATCTGTCTGGTCCATACATTGATCCGTTTGGTCCATCCATCAATCTGTCTGGCCCATCTCTTGATCTGTTTGGTCCATCCATTGATCTGTCTGGTCCATCCATTAATCCGTCATATACAAATAGTACATGTAGTAGTTAGGTTGAGTTAATCCATAGCAAGTGAAAAATTGCCAAACCTGGGTTTCTCAACCAATTTTCACAAAATATATAGGGATTTAAAAATGACTTTATGCCTGTGTATATCTTTTTTGTTATTGCATATCAATCTAAGTAATAAAAAAGGGAAAAAAAATTTGATAAAAAACACCCCTTTAAATATTGTGAAACATGTTGGATTTGTTACTTTAATTAAGTACAAGTTGGTCATAATATTGTCTATTGTTTGTTTGTTGTTATGTCAATTTCATAAATAACATAAATTGCATTGAAAAATCTCAATCTGTGTGTAATATATGTGACATACTGAGTTTAAAACTGAATGAGTATCCAGTATTAAGTCATACGGGTGTAAATTTCAAATCTCTAGTCACGCATGTATAATGTGGGATCTATTTCAACCTATTTAATGCACTTGGCAACCATGGACATGAAGTAAATATTTTGGCCGTTTTAAATTAGAAAGCTTTAAAGTTGATTAATACATGCAGTATTTACAATGGTTTTATGTACATTTAGGATTTATTTTCTGGATATGTCAACTAAGTAAAATTTATTGATTACATAAACGAGTATACAGTACATGTAAAATGGTATTGATCATGTATACTTAGGCCAAGCAAAATTTTATTATGTTTCAGGAGTGATTTGATTGTATTATACTGGTGTGTGTGTGTGTGTGTGTGTGTGTGTACATGCATTGTGTGTGTGTGTGTGTATGTATGGATGTACATGTATGTGTGTTTTCATATAGTTTTCATTAATTTACTGTACATAATATATACATGTAAAGGAAGATATCACAAAATGTATTTAAATTTTTGATGACGGTTATTGTTAAGGAATATTTTAATCATTCAAATATTTAAATGGTGATTCAATACACAGAGACCATCATCAAAAATTAAAATACATTTTGTGATAACTTTCCTTTATAGATTATGTACATGTACAGCAAAATATTGAAAACTATATGAAAACACACACACATGCACACACACACACACACGTAAAGACTCACTTAGGATATCGCCTCACATCCAACATACAGGTTCAAGACCATAAATTTTCAGTCTCATTCCAGACCCTCAGTTAAGCGACAAACTCTCTAATCAGACCACTTTGAGTCAGTGAGGTGGTCATAACAGTGAGGTTCAACTGTAAAAGTAAATAACAAATTTTGGCTCAGTACAAATGTACTTTAATCTAAATGATGGAACTCAAAAATTTATATACATGTACATGTATCTATACAATTTATACATTACCTGTTCCGTGCTTATTGAGGTGTATTTGTCCTTCACCCATGTACACACAGTTTGATAGTTTGTTTGTGTAAGTTAGAAAATTTATAGGGTATGAACCAGTTAAATAAGTGAGAAATCTAAAAAAAAAAAAAAAATCAAATCTTTTTGATAAACTCTAACATGATAAAGAACATACTATTATTTGTGTGGTTTTTGTTTATAAAGTTGATAATAAAAGCCATATTATTGGAATTAATATCTTCTCTTGAAGTATTATTAAAATGGAATAGATATGAAAGGGTTATTGTCCTGTTTAAACTGTATATAAAGAAAGTTACAGACAGGCCATACAACAAAGAATTATACACACCCTGTATACCTTAATATCATGGATACCTTTAAAATAATCAGAGATTAATATTTCTGAATGACTTCCAATTGTAAATACTGTGTTTATATTAATACATGTATCTACATAACTTTATATATATAAATATATTTTATTGTGTGTATGGGGTGGGTGGGGGGATTTTCAACACTCTTTTTGTAATTGGGCCTTGGTCTTTTGAATTGGGAATTTCAACAACATTTTATTGAAATTTGGAAATTTTAAGATACACAAAATTGTTTGAAAATACAAGAATCTCTTTAAATTCATTGTCATGTGACTTCATCTAGGAAATTTTGACTGCATATTGGGAGAAAATGCATTTTTTTCATCAGGAATGGGGCCTTAATTCTGGCCCCCTATGATAGGGTGGAAAATCCCTTGTTTGTGTGTGTAGGTGAGTTGTATGTGTGTGTGTTGTGTGTTTTGTATGTATTTTGCGTGTGTATGTGTTTTGTGTGTGTGGTATTCATGATAATGTGTAAGAACATGTCAAACGATACTATACACAGACATTTCCTTTCCCTTGTTACTTGAGTATTTCTATTGGTATGACACGTTGCACATGGAAGTTATGAAATAATTCTATAATTATTTAAATTGTAAAGGATATTGGTAGCATGCCAACACTTTTGTCAATGGCAGAAATGAAATATTTTATATTACTGGTAGTTCAGTGTTGATTTCTCTTTGACATTTCAGTTTACATCATACATCTTTATGTACGTATCATGTGGAAAACGACTTTTTAAAATTGTTTTTGATTTTGAAATGAAAGCTTCTCATAAACATTTTTTTGTGTTTTTAAAATGACATTTATAACTATTGCTTTACATGAGAATGACTTAGAGTGACTGCATTTTACATATCTTATCATATCCATGTCATTTAGATACGTGCACAATGCTTGTGGTTTGGTCTACATATCTGATCAATATGGGAAAGATTTGAAAAAAAAAACATTGATGAAAAATGAAAGAGACTTTTTGAGAAGAAGACTCATATCAGGTTACTTTTCAATCTGTATGACATTCCTCAATTATTGACTATATTATGAGTGAAATATTCTATATTGTCATCACATCTATTGTGATGTCAGGCCTTGTTCTGAGGGAGGGGATGTCGTTTTGGGGGAGGGATTTTGTTTTGGGGATTCCATTTTATTTTTATCTGTTTTGACACAATTATTTGCCTGTTTCATATCAAGAATGTACAAAGTCCATCCATCAAATCTCTCTCTCTCTCTCTCTCTCTCTCTCTCTCTCTCTCTCTCTCTCTCTCTCTCTCTCTCTCTCTCAATACATTGATCCACTTAGTAAATATTTTACAGCATCGTGTAATAGTTTTATTGGATTAAAATTACAATCATATGATTTTTGAAAGATGTGTTTAACTTAGATTGTTTTTCATTAGTATTTTATAAGTCTGCTATAATTGTCTTGTATTAATGATTTCAGTCGAGCTCACACTATTGTCGGTATAACCTTCCTGCAGAAGTTCAAGAATGCTGCCGGAGAAGAAACAACCAAGTCAGCAGTCACAAACTTGGTGGACTTGGCTGGCAGGTAAAATAAATGTTCTTTACTTCAGATACTTCTACATGTACAAACATTTGCAAACTTGTAACAATTTTTTTTTATCTAAAACAACAACTACACCAATCTCAACACAAAACCTGACATTTGTTGTCATATAAATCATATACATGTACTTGCTTGTCTCTGGAAAATAAAAAATTAAGTAATTCAAGTTTAAGAACAAATTAACCCTTAACAAGAACATTATAGAGCTTTAAAAATGATCTAAAGATTTCTTTGTCAGTGACTTTCCTGGTAACTTCATATGATTTTCATCAAAAAATGTTTGGCTGAATATTTTACGGACAGTCATATATAAAATTCTTCTGTAAACACTTGAACACATTTGATTTGTGTTAATATACAGTGAGCGCGCAGAGAGCACTGGAGCCACCGGAGATCGTCTGAAAGAGGGAGCAGCCATTAACCAGTCTTTGTCGTGTCTTGGTAACTGCATAGCTGCGCTAGCTGACAAATCTTCAGGAAAAAATACCAGAGGTAAGTCTTCTTTTCTTGCTTCATAAATACAGGAATTTCTGAATTCCTTGTGTTTATCAAAGATCTTCATTATCCATGTTTTTCATCTCGGGTTCAAAATTCATTTTTAGGCACTCAAGTCCGGGACTTGGAGAGTAAATTTCTTGCAGGTCCAATTGAGAAATTTCAAAGTCCATACTAAATTTTGTTAATAAGTAATACAGTAAAATTAAATAAATGCAGATGAAGCAAGTCTCTCGGACTCTCGGGTATTTCTAAATGAACCCAAATTAACCAAATCCTGGACTTGGGGAATTTTGAACCCCTGAGTGTTGGAAGATAAAGGGTTAATTTGATATTTATATGGCATTTTGATTTTCCATTTAAGGATAAAACCAGGTCTAAAGTATACCAATGTGATCTTTATTTTATCTTTGTGTTTTGATGTGTTAATTTTCAATTGGGAAGTTAAAAACCATATACATATGTTAATGGGAAAATTACATTTTTATCTTTATACTTACCAGACAGTCTGTGAAAGCCCTTTCTAACTTACCTGGTATTCTATCAAAACCTGATTTAACTTACCAGATAATATATGATAGCCTTATCTAACTTACCAGTTAATATCTGAAAGCCTGACCTAACTTACCTGACAATCAATGAAAGCCTAATTTAACTTACCTGTTAGTCTATGAAAGCCTGATCTAACTTACCCCATAATCTATGAAATTTGATCTAACTTACCAGATAATCTATGATAGCCTTATCTAACTTACCAGATAACCTATGAAAACCTGATCTGACTTACTTGACAGGCTATGAAAGCCTGATCTAACTTACCAGATAATCTATGAAAACCTGATCTAACTTACTTGACAATCTATGAAAACCTGATCTAACTTACTTGACAGTCTATGAAAGCCTGTTCTAACTTACCAGATAATCTATGAAAGCCTGTTCTAACTTACGAGACAGTCCATGAAAGGCTTATGTAATTTACCTGATTAATTATCCTGTCTGTATTTTGCAGTGCCTTACAGATGGTCTGTATTGACCAAGCTACTGAAGTCTGTGTTAATTACCCTGTTTGTATTTTGCAGTCTACTGAAGTCTGTGTTAATTACCCTGTTTGTATTTTGCAGTGCCTTACAGAGATTCTGTATTGACCAAGCTACTGAAGAATGCCTTGGGTGGTAACAGTAAAACTATCATGATCGCTGCTCTTTCTCCTGCTGACATTAATTTTGAAGAGACTCTTTCCACTTTGAGATATGCTGACCGTGCAAAACAGATCAAGAATTCTACCTCCGTGAATGAAGACCCTACTGAGAAACTTATCCGTGAACTGCAGGAGGAAAATGAAAGACTTAAAGCTGCCATTGCAGGAGGAAATATCCAAATGTTAGCTGGTGATGATGATGATGATGATTTAACTGAAGAGGGTATGTTAATCAGGAAATTACTTTAAAGTTTGATTTTTTAAAAAATAACCGACTTAAAGATTCTGTCTTATCAGGGATTCAATTTTTTTTTTTAGAAACTCAAGTCCAGGACTCGGAGAGTAAATTTCTAGCAAGTCCAATATAGAAATTTTAAAGTCTGTGCTGAATTTTGTTAATAAGTTATACTGTATGACTGATTAAAACAACACTTAGGGTTTACTGCACAAAATCATTTCCAGTAATACAGGTCTGTTTTCTACCAGCATGACCAGTTAGGAGAAAGACAGTGGACAAATCTTGAAATAATTTAATTACAAATTCACTCTCATTCACATTCGAATTGTCTTTGCAAATCTATCTGCTGAATATGAAAAATATGACTGAAGGGCACTAAGCATTTTTAAGTCTCAGGCCATTTTGATTTTGACAAATGTATGAGTATTATTGCGGACTAGTCAAGAGAAACATACGGGAAGTGAATACCAGTTTTATCTTCCCTAAAGAACATTGATTTCTTCTTTACTTTAGTAACATGATATATGTGGTAGTCCATTATTATCTTTAAGATTCAAATAATGGCCTCATACAAGACAATAATCATTACTTATGTATTTATTACTATTATTATTTATTTAGAAATTGCACAGATCAAAGCTGAGTTAGATGATCAGTACAAAAGTGTTCTTGAAAAAAATGAAAGAGAAATGGAAGAAATGAAAAAATCTTTTGAAGAGAAATTGAAGGAGGCTCAAGAAAAAGGGGTAATTTTTCACAAATTTAAAAACATTAATTTTCTTTCATGCCTTTGTTTGGACAATATTGTGTGGTTGTGTTATACATATGTCAGATGTCGGGATAAAGTGGAACATTGCTATATCAAGACGCTCAACATATCAATCTGTTAAACTAAATATTTTTTGTCGCTGCTGTCATAATTTGGTCAGTTGCTTATCTGGACCCGGTTGCACAACACATCGTTAAATTTAACATACTGTTAACCCATTGGTTTAACACTGGTGAACTTCACGTTAAAGCTAACAACCTGTTGTGCAACTCAGTTGCTGATCTTTTATTTTCATTATTCGGTCGTCATCAAGTTGTGTAATGACATCATTGCAACTAATGGCGATGTGAATTCCAGGTTCTGATTTTGGTGTACATATCATCTTGACTCCATCACGTATTCTTAAAGAATCCGATACACTCGCTGATTGGCTGGCAGTAAAGCAGTCATATCATAAAAGAAAAACACTGTTCTTCAGATTTTCTGCCAATCATATCGGAAGTGTAGTAAGGTTTTCCTTAAAAGGAATGTCACATTAAGTAAGAAGTAAATTTTCAGCTTTCCAATGGAATTTCGTTTATACAACAATTTTATATCTTTTTTTTTATTTCTATCTGTTAGGAATACTTTTCTATATATCTGTATATCCATGCTTCAGTGTTTTAGCTTGAAAATTTCCCTTTCATTTTAAATTTGCCCTCTCACTTATTGGCAAAAAAGTAGAAAATCAAATGAGAGTGAAATTTTTACACATATACAGTAGATATACAATGATATACAGTAGATATGCAGTAGATATACAGTAGATATACAGTAGATATACAATGATATACAGTAGATATACAATGATATACAATAGATATACAGTAGATATACAATGATATACAATAGATGTACAGTAGATATACAATGATATACAGTAGATATACAGTAGATATACAATGATATACAATAGATGTACAGTAGATATACAATGATATACAGTAGATATACAATGATATACAATAGATGTACAGTAGATATACAGTAGATATACAATGATATACAATAGATGTACAGTAGATATACAATGATATACAATAGATTAACAGTAGATATACAGTACATATACAATGATATACAGTAGATATACAGTAGATATACAATAATATACAGTAGATATACAATGATATACAATAGATGTACAGTTGATATACAGTAGATATACAATGATATACAATAGATGTACAGTAGATATACAATGATATACAATAGATGTACAGTAGATATACAGTAGATATACAATGATATACAATAGATGTACAGTAGATATACAGTAGATATACAATGATATACAGTAGATATACAATGATATGCAATAGATGTACAGTAGATATACAGTAGATATACAATAGATGTACAGTAGATATACAGTAGATATACAATGATATACAGTAGATATACAGTAGATATACAATGATATACAATAGATGTACAGTAGATATACAATGATATACAATAGATGTACAGTAGATATACAATGATATACAATAGATGTATAGTAGATATACAATGATATACAATAGATGTACAGTAGATATAGGCCTACAGTATATATACAGTAGATTTACAGTAGATGTAGGCCTACAGTAGATATACAGTAATATACAGTATATATATACAGTAGATTTAAAGTAGATATTTGCCTACAGTAGATATACAGTAGATATAACCATACAGTAGATATAGGCCTACAGAAGATATACAGTAGATATACAATGATATACAGTAGATATACAGTAGATGTACAATGATATACAGTAGATATAAATTAGATTTACAGTTGGTATACAATGATATACAGTTGGTATACAATGATATACAGTATATATACAGTAGATATACAATGATATACAGTAGATATACAATGATATACAGTAGATATACAGAGTATATACAGTAGATGTACAATGATATACAGTATATATACAGTAGATGTACAATGATATACAGTAGATATAAATTAGATTTACAGTTGGTATACAATGATATACAGTTGGTATACAATGATATACAGTATATATACAGTAGATATACAATGATATACAGTAGATATACAATGATATACAGTAGATATACAGAGTATATACAGTAGATGTACAATGATATACAGTATATATACAGTAGATGTACAATGATATACAGTAGATATAGGCCTACAGTATATATACAGTAGATTTACAGTAGATGTAGGCCTACAGTAGATATACAGTAATATACAGTATATATATACAGTAGATTTAAAGTAGATATTTGCCTACAGTAGATATACAGTAGATATAACCATACAGTAGATATAGGCCTACAGAAGATATACAGTAGATATACAATGATATACAGTAGATATACAGTAGATGTACAATGATATACAGTAGATATAAATTAGATTTACAGTTGGTATACAATGAGATACAGTTGGTATACAATGATATACAGTAGATATACAGTAGATATACAATGATATACAATGATATACAGTAGATATACAGTAGATATCCAATGATATACAGTAGATATACAATGACATACAGTAGATATACAATGATATACAGTAGATATACAATGATATACAGTAGATATACAGTAGATATACAATGATATACAGTAGATATACAATGACATACAGTAGATATAAATTAGATTTACAGTTGGTATACAATGATATACAGTAGATGTACAATGATATACAGTAGATGTACAATGATATTCAGTAGATATAAATTAGATTTACAGTTGGTATACAATGATATACAGTTGGTATACAATGATATACAGTAGATATACAGTATGTACAGTAGATATACAATGATATAATCATTGTTCTTTCACTGTTTATAGATTTTTATTTTGTTTTTTAGGGAGTTGACACCAACTTCTCAGAAATTGCAGAGAAGAAAAAAACGACACCTTTCTTGTCCAATTTGAACCTTGACCCTCAGCTTGATGGACATATTGTACATTTTATAGATGGCCCAGAGAAATGTGTAGGTTCTGGTGGAGATATTGTAATCAGAGGTCCCAGGTAAAGTGACATTCATATATCATTACTGCTTATAGCTTTGTGATCTTCTCATACTGAAGAAAACCCTTGAGTACACTGTAGGAAGTAAACCTGCTTTTCTAGAACACCATCCTCATTGTGCAAAACTTTGGAAAGATATGTAGGTGTGTCCAGCACTGGATGCCTGCTTTTCTAGAACACATCCTTATTTTGCATAACTTGGGACAGTCATATAGACTTGTCCAATGCTTGGTGCAGATAACCATGAAGTTTTAATCAAAGCCTTTGTACAGTATTTGTCCTTGCTTTGACAGATTGGACAGTATAAAGCTAAGTCTCACTGTCACATGACCAGAGATATTACAGGACCAGTCTTTACCCATGTCTAAAGTGACTGAAATATACACATCACATGACCATGTTGTCATGCCAATAAATATGTAATGTAATACCAAGTATTGAATGCTAGTCTGAATGGTCATATATTTCAAGTACTGAAAGCTTTGTCTGAATGGTCAAATATATCAAGAACTGAAAAGGTAATCTGAATGGTAATATATACATGTTTATCAAGTACTGAAAGCTAGTCTGAATGGTCAGCCAGACTATATCAAGATTTGTTTGCATGGGTACTGTATCAGTATAAGTGTGCAGAATGCTGGTGGCCATGTTCCTTGTATCTAGCTTCTCTCCCCTGCCACTAAAATAACTTATAACTGAAACACTTTAAGTGGTGGAGTTAAACACTTTAAGTGGTGGAGTCAAACACTTTAAGTGGTGGAGTTAAACACTAACAAAGAATAATTTCCTATTTCTTTTATGACAGCATGGTTCCAAAGCATGCCATTATCAAGGAGGAAGGTGGGAAGTTTACTGTAGAACCATGTGACATAAGTAACAGACTGTTACACAATGGAAAGGTTATAGCTGCTCCAACAGAAATACATCACTCAGATAGGTTAGTAAGTCAAATCGTAAATTGGACAATGTAAAACAGAGAGGAATACAATTCCAACTTGCTCTCTTTTCCTTTGTTACAACAGTCGTATTTGATATGATTTAAAGAAGCACATACAATGTAGACAGCATACAAATTGTGTGTTTTATAGATTTTTAAGACCCTGAAAAACCAAATACCTGTAAATACCCTCCTATTTAATTTATACCATTTTCATCCTTTAATAGATGTTTGTTTGTTTGTTTGTTTATTGTTCTTTAACATCCCACTCAAGAATCTTTTACTCATATGGAGACGTCACCAAATGACTGGTGAAGGGCTTCAAATTTTGGCCTATGCTCGGCACTTATGGCCATTGAGCAGTGAGGGTTCTTTATCGTGCCGACACCAACTGTGACGCGGGACCAAGGTTTCCTTTAATAGATACGAGGGCTGAAATTTAGAATGAAAGCAAACTTTTGACGCTAAATAGTTGAAGTAGACATGTCCTCCATGATACATTGATGATTATATATGTTATGTTTTTTTCGTAAAAGGGTGAAAATTAACCAGGGGCGAAATTTCTTGTATACAGTGTATAATTTGATATACTGTTTTAATATAATGATAAAAAAAAACAAAAACAGACAAACTTTTACCTGAATCTAAGCTAACAATCATTTGACATACTGTTTTAATATATTGAAAAAAAAAAAAAAAACCCAAAAAACAGATAAACCTTTTACCTGTATCTGAGCTGAGAATCATTTGACATACTGTTTTAATATAATGAAACAGCAGACAAACCATTGCCTGTATCTGAGCTGACAATCATTTGATATCCTGTTTTACTGTATACTGGTAAATTTTTGCCCCTGGTTATTTTGACCCCGTGCCAACAGATTTAAGCATATTCATTCAGTCTTAAATTCGCCCTACATCACCTGGCTTCCATTTTTTTTTATTTACCTTGTAATTTTCGCTTTCGTTTTTAATTCGGCCTCTCATCTGAGATGAGGACAAAACTGACGAAAATCAAAATGGGAGCAGAAATTTTCAGTGTATAGAATAATTGAATGAATACACAGATATGCTGTAAGTATATCCGAGTTTCACAATCTGTGACAGTCTATATGTACTTTTATATTTGGACAGACCATTTCTACACCTCGACCCATTTCTCTACAGATAATACATTTGCTTTTTTTCCAGAATAATCTTCGGAACTACTCAGTATTTCATTTTCAATAACATGAAAGAAAAGGAATCATCCAAACAGCAGTACCCAGAAGTCAGCTATGAAATGGCCCAGGAAGAAGTTGCAAAGAAGTCCGGATTTGATACAAGTGGAAAAAATAAATCTAGAGGTGTGTATTGGATAGAATGATGCTTGGGTTCTTAAAATACATTTTGTGTTTGGATGAAGGTTAAGAAAAACGATACTGGCGATACTTGTCAAGTAAGAGAGTTCAAATACAACCTGTATTTTAAGACGGCCATCTATTCCGTTTATCCTCTAATGTATTATTACTACGTAATTCATTCATACCACATTTTCAATGTATTGAGAACAATATGGGCGTGGTCACTTTGCCCAAGAATATTTAACAAAATATATAATATGCTATAGGAGGTGTGATGTCATTTCAACAAATCTCAACAGTTCAGCATTATCTGACATATTTAGAACAAAATTGCATGTTTTATATCTCTCAGTGACCATATACTGTATTTGGCAACCGATATTCCGGTCTTAGTTGAAGGATAAAAGACATTACCTGGTCTTCCAAGAAATACCTACTGGGGCATATGGTGTTACTGTATGTGCAAAAAATCCAGACTTTCCTTGGTCTTCTATGATAAACCCATAGGGCATATAATGTTGCTATTTGCTTTTATGTCCCCAGTATGTAAAATGGAGGGATGACATTGGCTCCGTAGTATGTAAGATGGAGGGATGACATTGGCTCCCCCAATATGTGAGATAGAGGGATGACATTGGCTCCCCTGGTATGTAAAATGGAGGGATGACATTAGCTCCCCCCAATAATACGTAAGATGGAGGGATTACATTATCTCCCCCAATATGTAAGATGGAGAGATGAAATTGGTTCCCCCGGTATGTAAGATGGAGAGATGACATTGGCTCCCTCGGTATGTAAGATGGATTGATGACATTGGCTACCCCAGTATGTAAGATGGAGGAATAACATTGGTTCCCCCAATATTTGAGATGAAAGGATTGCATTGGCTTAGCAGTCAGATCATTTGACTTGCAAGCACAAGGATTCTGGTTTAAATTTGGGACCATGGCCATGTTTTATATCCAAAAGTCTAAAGTTAACTGACCTTAAAGTATGTAGAATGAAACTTTGGACTGTTTTGTCAACCTTACCCTAACTCAAGTTTTAAGGTGTTTTTGCACATTTTGAAATAAAATCTTGATGATTTGTCAATATTTTTGCTTTCTACAATTACAAAAAAATGATAAACTAAAACACATATGCTGGTGTGAGGTAAGCTTTGTAATCTTTGATTACTGTATATTGATTAGACATGAGCTTTGTTATCTTTGATTACTCTATGTTCATATGAGGTGAGCTTTGTAATCTTTGATTACTCTATGTTGATATGAGGTGAGCTTTGTAATCTTTGATTACTTCATGTTGATGTGACGTAAGCTTTGTAATCTTTGATTACTCCATGTTGATATGAGGTGAGCTTTGTAATCTTTGAGTTTTAATGTGTATAGGAGGTAATGATTTGTATAATGCCAATATACTGTTTAATTCTAGATGAAAACCTCCTTCAATCTGACATATTAGAAGTCATGCCAATGGTAGAAATAGCCAATGCAATAAGTCAGGACTTGGATAAGAAATGTCGATTTGATTTGCTGATTGTAGCACCTGAAGCTAGGGGTGAACTTAAAGGCAGGAGTGAGGTATGTACCTCTTCAACGTAAAAATGATATACCTTATATACTGTATAAGTGGAAATTTTAGCGAGACACAATTCTAGCATTTTGTCCTAAAACATGTAAAAAAAAATGGTACATGTTTTAAGCGAGAAGTAATTTTAGCGATTTTATGATTAAAAAATCTCTTACCTATGATGAGGAATTAATTCGATTTTAGCAATTTCAACAATCTCACTCATAATGCCAAAATTGAATCCTTGCTAAAATTTGTCTGCTGATACTGTAGGTAAAAGTGAGGTATGTACCTCTTAAAGGTAAACGTGAGGTATGTACCTCTTAAAGGTAAATGTGAGGTATGTACCTCTTAAAGGTAAAAGTGAGGTATGTTCTTCTTAAAATGCCTCGAATTATTGGTAATCTGAAATCCAGAAATGTGTCAGATTATTCATGTTGTTGTATACTGAAAAGACGACGTATAAGTGTCTTGTTAGAGAAAATTTTAAAAGTTTTGGTCATAAAGATTAGTTGAAAAAAAGATGTGTTTCATATAAGTGGTAATCTGAAAATTAAATTGTCTCAAGATGTTGGTAATCTGAAAATTAAAGAAGTAAAATTGCTCAAGTGATATATAATTTATAAAGGAGTGTTGTCTTGTTAGAGATAATCAGAAAAGTAGCAATCTTAGAGATAATATGAAAGATAGATTTGTCTCAAAATTAATTGAACTGAAAAAATAGAAGTGTCTCAAGGTAAATTTGATCTGAAAAGTTGATTTTTTATAAAAATTGTAAAAATCATTTATACAATATAAGTACATACAAAAGCATGTTGATTAACAACTGCATATACTTTTGTCTATGTAAAATCATTTATACAATATAAGTACATACAAAAGCATGTTGATTAACAACTGCATATACTTTTGTCTATGTAAAATCATTTAATTAGCATATATTTTATACTCGTTACAGATCATGATTAAAATGACAAATATTGAAACCAAGCATGAGTGGTTATGGCCTCGTCGGAAGTTCATGGACAGGAAGTTTATGATGGACGAGATGTATGACATTTATGAGGAGGGCGGTGACTATAATTTACCACCTGTAAGTAAACTAAAAAAAGTCAAAGTAAAATTTTTACTCTATTTATAGAAAAAAATAAAACACTTAGATTGCACTGAATATATTCAGCTATGCAAATTGCATACTGATAGATTTTTCGTTATTTATGGATATCGACAATCTTCTTACATGAGTAATAAGTTCTGCAATCTTTTACTCGTTTACCCCTAGAGTAGAAGGACATTTGGACTGGCTTTAGTCATTGATTTAAAGGACAATCCATTATTTTTCAGGCGTAGATGAGTTAGATCTTGTTTACCTGTCATAAATCAGGAGTGACATCTGAAAAATATCATTTGGAAAACACCGATAAAGAATGCACTAATCTTAGATTTATTTGGAAGACTAATAACACATTTCAAATACTCAAAAAGATTTGAAAAAAAAAATGATTTGCCAAAATATTGTGTTTTAGAATAAGTTTAAAAATAAATCAATGATCTACCCTCATTGTTATGATCTATATGATTAATTCAATTTATAAGAGAGCTAATTGAAGCTGAACTAAGTTGTTAGAGCAGTGTGCTTTGAACCATGAAGTCTCTCACTTCTAGTCAGAAGTGCAGAATTGAGCCATGCTAGAACCTAAGCTGATTTTGTGAGACAGTTTGCCAGTTTACTTGCCGAATGGTCGGTTGTCTCTTCCTGGGTACCCTGACTGGGTTCTCTACTCCACAATTAAAAAATGGCTGCCACCATATCACTAAAACATTGTTAAGTGTGGTGTAAAACACAAATCAAAAAAAAAAAAGAGAGAGAGAGAGAGAATGCTAATTTTAGTAGTTTTCATTGTATTGTACTAACATAATCATTGATTTTTATTTTTCAGGAGAAAGATCCATTCGTTGATGACATGAACGCACCATTCCTTGTTGGCAGTGTCAAGATTTGGCTGCAGTCATTGTCCTATAATGTATGTTAACATCTCTAGTTCCCTTTATTTACATTTACACACAAACATAGAAATGATGCATTGACATTCACATACAGACATATACATCTGCACACACATACACACACATACACAGATATATATATATACTTGCAGACACATATATTCACACATACACATTCACCCACACATATTCACTTACACACACATACACCCTCACCCCTCCCACACACATACACAATAATACCTGCACACACATACACATTTAACTATAAAAAATTCTCGATATGAAATGTTTTAAGCTGTGGGTTATTAATATTGTTTTTAGTTGCTGTACTTTATAAAGTTAATAACGTGTGACAATGTGTGAACGAGTGTCTTTAAGGTATTATATATAATACGGCTGTGATACACAAACATGTGACAATCTGTGATCGAGTGTCTTTAAGGTATTATATATAATACGGCTGTGATACACAAACATGTGACAATCTGTGATCGAGGGTCTTTAAGGTATTATATATAATACGGCTGTGATACACAAAGGTGTGACAATCTGTGATCGAGTGTCTTTAAGGTATTACATATAATACAACTGTGATACACAAAGGTGTGACAATCTGTGATTGAGTGTCTTTAAGGTATTATGTATAATACGGCTGTGATACACAAAGGTGTGACAGTGTGTGATCGAGTGTCTTTAAGGTATTATGTATAATACAACTGTGATACACAAACGTGTGACAATGTGTGATCGAGTGTCTGTAAGGTGTTATATGTAATACAACTGTGATACACAAACGTGTGACAATGTGTGATCGAGTGTCTTTAAGGTATTATATATAATAAGGCTGTGATACAAAAATGTTATATATTTGATTCTTTTATTTATATTTTTTGTCTTTTTTTAAGATTGAGGTAAAAGAACAGTTGGACATTGTTGACTACAAAGGCTCAGAAGTTGGAATATTGAATGTAAGTAATATCTACTTTACAAATCTAAGGGATTTGAGAGAGAGAGAGAGAGACAGAGACAGAGACAGAGACAGACAGACAGAGAGAAAGAGATGGGAGGAAGAGAGAAAATAAAGGAAGAGATGGGTAGAGATAAAAACATGCAAAGACTAACAGAGTCAGAAAGAGAGATAGAGAGAGTGAAAATGAGAGAGATAGGCTAAGGCACAGACAGTGATATAGGAAGAATTGGCGAGATGCTGAGACTATGAGTTAAAAGGAAACTAAACCTGTCAATGAGAGTATAACTTTACACTTTTCAGTTTTCAATGTAACAGATAACATTAAGATATTAAAATAGAAATTTAGAAAAATTTATGTCTATTTGTTGAATTAATCCAATATACATTCCAGGTTGAAGCCAATCCTTGTGACAAATCGGGTAAACTGTACACAGAAAAAGATGATGTCTTTGTTGATGATCCAAAGCAACTTATCGGCAAAGATATTCATTTCAAAGTGAAGCTTTCTAATGCCAGAGGATTACCATCTAAGTACACAGTAAGATGTTAATGTCAATAATAAGAACACAGATATCATTGTCAGCCATAAGTACACAGATATCAATGTCAGCCATAAGTACACATATCAATGTTAGACATACGTACACAGTAAGATATCAATGTCAGTAATAAGTAAACAGTAAGATATCAATGTCAGCCATAAGTGTACAGATATCAATGTCAGATATACATACTCAGTAAGATATCAATGTCAGCTATAAGTATACAGATATCAATGTCAGACATATGTACACAGTAGAATTTTAATGTCAGTAATAAGTAAACAGTAAGATATCAATGTCAGTCATAAGTACACAGATATCAAAGTTGGTCATAAGTATACAGATATCATTGTCAGACATACGTACACAGTAAGATATCAATGTCAGTAATAAGTACACAGTAAAATATTAATGTCAGTCATAAGTATACAGATATCAATGTCGGTCATAAGTACATGTAGTACACATTATGATATCAATGTTAGCCATAAGTACACAGTATGACATCAATGTCAATGATAAGTACACAGTACGATATTAATGTCTGTAATAATACAGAGTAGGATATCAATGTCAGCCATAAGTACAAAGTAGGATATCAATGTCAGTATTATGTACAAAATTAGATATCAATGTCGGCAATTAGCACATGTAGTACACAGTATGATATCAATGTTTGCCATAAGTACATAGTAAGATATCAGTGTCAGTGATAAATACACATATATCAATGTCAGCCATTAGTACACAGTATGATATCAATGTCGGCCATTAGTACACTGTATGATATCAATGTCAGCCATTAGTACACTGTATGATATCAATGTCAGTAATAATTACACAGTAAATATCAATGTCAACCATTAGTACACAGTATGATATCAATGTCGGCCATTAGTACACTGTATGATATCAATGTCAGCCATTAGTACACAGTAAGATATCAATGTCAACCATTAGTACACAGTAAGATATCAATGTCAGCCATTAGTACACAGTAAGATATCAATGTCAACCATTAGTACACAGTAAGATATCAATGTCAACCATTAGTACACAGTAAGATATCAATGTCAGCCATAATTACACAGTATGATATCAATGTCAGCCATTAGTACACAGTATGATATCAATGTCAGCCATAATTACACAGTATGATATCAATGTCAGTAATAATTACACAGTAAGATATCAATGTCAGTAATAAATATGCAATAAGATATCCATGTCAGCCATAGTCAAATACACAATGTCATCCAAAACATGGTATGATATCAATGTTATGATATCTACACAGTAAGAAATTCATGTCAGTATGAAGTAAAAAAAAAACTAAAATGTTAATGTCTGTTAAAAAAAACACATTTGGATAGCCACAAAATTATTATTTTATTTTCTGATTACAAAATATTATTATACATCTTTTGGGGTTATATAAATTGTTTATGCTCTGCAGATTTGATTCTAGAGTGCTTTTTCTGTAATGACTTGTTTTTATTTTTGTTCACAGGATTTTTATGCAACCTACTCAGTTTATCTTGAAGATAAAGAATATTCAACAAAGAAAGTTCCAAACACAATTAATCCTGATTGGAATTTTGAACAACTTCACTCATTTCCTCAAAGTACAGAACAGGTAAGATAGCATTTGATTGGATAGGTTTGATTTCATTGGAATAGTGTTTTATGCCACACTCAACAATTTTTCAGTTATATGATAGTGGCCAGTTTTTAATGGTGGATGAGAGAGCCTGGTTACATTGCAGAGACCACAGGCCTGCTGTATGTAAACTTTTCACGAAAATCAGCTTATGTTCCATGGCAGGGTTCGAATCTGCACTGACCAGAAATGAGGCACTTTATGATTCAAAGCATTATGCTCCAACCACTCGCATACTGAGGCCCTGATTCAAGATAGGTAAAAGGTCCATTGAATGATGGGCTGTTTTATCTGTTACTTTGTTGAAATAAAACATTGTTATAATCATATTGTAATCCATTATTATCCAATCAAAGCATGTTATACACATTATATGACATGGGTTTTAGTCAATCAGGTCGAGTTATCATTCAACTGTTGTTCAATCATTCGAAGTTACATTGTGTTAATTAATGATGATGCTGTCATGTACATATTTTTCATTTGCAAAATTGTCCTAATTGATTTTCCACCCTATCAAATGGGGTCTAAATAAGGCCCCATTCCTCAATATGAAAGTAATGCATTTTTTCCCAATTTACAGTCAATATTTCCCAGTTGAAGTCAAATGACAATGAATTTGAAGATTCTTTTATTTTCACATAGTTTTGTGTATTCCTAAATTTCTCAATTTCTCAAAACGCTGCAAAAATCACCAGTTCATAAGTCCCCAAAATAGGGTGCCAAATCCCTGTATCTTATTAGTTAATTAGAGGGTGTGCTCTCTATGAGAGGAATCTCTAACATTTACATAATGATGTATAATGATGCGAGTTCACTGGTATTGATCTATGCAGTAAAACCTGCCATAACATACACCTTACTTCAGTAGAGGGACAGTTTGTCTATGTCCCGATTTACGTTGTTATATAAGACAGAAAACAGGAAAAGTTGTTGGCCCCAATATGCGTAATTTCTGTATTTTTAACCTTGAATTAGTTGACAGTCTTTCTATGATCGTCTTCCATTGCCACAGGCAATTTCTCACAAAGCTGTATGTCCAGACTTGTATTTTGAGAAGCATTCATACGATCTTTTAGTTTGTGTTTTTGCTTGATATTTATTCCTTGCATTGCAGTGTAACAGTTGATTTACAAGAACAATTGTGTTCATTATGCATACTGTTTTAGCAGTGAATGGTCATACTTCATTCAGTGGACACCTCTCTATAACAGACAATTTGAATAGTCCGACAACTGTCCATTAAACACAGGTTTTACTGTATATATATGACCATTATCATGATTAACATATCAAATCCTATATCAGCCTGAGACCACCATATCAGTCCGAGACCGCTATATCAGCCTGAGACCGCAATATCAGCCTGAGACGGCCATATCAGTCCGAGACCGCAATATCAGCCTGAGACCACCATATCAGTCCGAGACCGCAATATCAGCCTGAGACCACCATATCAGTCCGAGACCGCTATATCAGCCTGAGACCGCAATATCAGCCTGAGACCGCTATATCAGCCTGAGACCACCATATCAGTCCGAGACCGCTATATCAGCCTGAGACCGCAATATCAGCCTGAGACCGCAATATCAGCCTGAGACCGCTATATCAGCCTGAGACCGCAATATCAGCCTGAGACCGCCATATCAGTCCGAGACCACCATATCAGTCCGAGACCACCATATAAGCCTGAGACCGCCATTTCAGCCTTAGGGTCCACAGTATTTAAACATGTTAAGATGTTAAGGGTTGATATTGTTTATGAGTTGGAAATGTCATATCAACTTTTTATCATATACTCAGGAGACAAAACAAAAAAGTGTTCTAACTCCCAACATTTCAACGTACTCAACTTTCCATTCTAAAAATGTTTTTTTCTCCTACAATTTTTGTCTGTCATTTGATCAACAAACTTAATAGTGTCATCATTTTGAATTTCAAAAATTCTGTAATTTTTTTTTTTTTTTCAAAGATAGACCAGTTACATGTACATGATTCTGGTTTTTGTTTTTTATTTAGACAATTTAGTACATTCATTGCCAGCAGATGAGATTTGTAACCTTTTCTACACCACTGATATACAGTTAGCCTTGTTTTGATGTGGGCGATATTGATTATAGCTATCACCGCCCCATATAGATTTGAAATCCATATCACACACACACACACACACACCCCAATTATATAGATCACAATATTTTGAATGTATTAGATATGCAAAAACACAATATCTACCATAGTTGAGAATGTATGATAAACAAACTTGCATTTACTTTTAATCATTTTGATTTTATTGTCATCTTAATTTTTGTGCAGTTTGTGACATTTTTACAAGAGAGTGCAATCATGGTGAAAATCTGGGGAAAACACAAACCTCCAAAAGAGAAGAAATCCTTGAATACAAAGGATACACTGCTGAAGTCAGCCTTGACCAAAGGACAATCGCATAACCTGAACACAAACCAGAAGAAGATGGACGCAGAAAAAGTCAAGTACATGATGGAGGCAGCCATGCTGAGGAAGCGTACAGCACTACTGGAAATGAAACTTGTACGTGGTTATAATCTGTGCTTATTTTCTGTGCACCACTTGTGGTGGTCTAGGGGTAGAGTATTTTTCTCACATTCTTACAAGATGAAGGTCCCCAGATTGACATCCTTGTACTGGGACAATTACCAAAGACTTTTAACTGGTTCAATGAGTGTTCCTTCATGTAAAGGCCTCGGCATATGAAGTAAAAAGTGTGAGTCTTTCAGATGAGGGCTTACAGCCATCAGGTCCTGTCTCATGGCAGAAGTGGCATTTAAAAGATTCCTCTCTGCATCTCACTTGATGCAGGTGACATCTCGATATATCTTGTGAAACATTTTTTGGCAAGATGCAAACAAAACAAATATTAAATATTTTCTGATTACATAATTTTATCTGAACTTTTTCTCAAAATAACAGAGATAAGTACTTTATATTATAAATAGAATTCTTCAACTTGAAGATCATGCAGTCATTTAATTGTTACTACAGTAATTTTTTAATTGGGGTAGAATCAAATGATTTCTATAATTTGGAGAACTGTCATTGAATCATTAATCATTTGATCCTAAATTCAAATTTAATTTTGTTCTCTTCTGAATGAAACTTTGCTGTTTTGCAGGCAGCCATGAAAAGAATGTTAGAAGAAGCAGATAAACACAATAAGAAAAAGCTGTCAACCAAATTGATAAATGACATTTATCATGCTCCGACTGCTGACGCTGCCGAAAAGTGCATCAAAATGATACCACAGGAAAAAGGTAAATATTGGTACGTACATCGTATATTCTTGGGTTAGCACTCATTGCTATGGTTACCATTATGTACATGTTAGTGAGTCTTTGGCAACATACTACCATGGTATCGTGAAAAATTTGTAATGATTAAGTTATTCTGCCATTAAAAGTATTGGTACTATATATATATATATATATATATATATATATATATATATATATATATATATATATATATATATATGGTATGCCAGTTGCTTTGATTATTTTTGAAGATTGGAAGATAAGGTCACCCTGTGTTTTTAATACATTTATTCAGGTACTTGACCACCATTCCAGCAACCCATCTCCACCTGGGAAGAGGAGTATGGTGAATCTTGTACAAATGTACATTATACCATTTAGTATTGACATGTCATACTCCTTGTTGGTAGCTCTTCAATGTACGAAGTATATATAAGCTGTCCTTACATTTATGACCCATTGTGGGTACATGTTACCATGACAACAGGTTGTGATGCCTAGCAACAGCTGCTTTACATATGATTTATTACTGTTTTTAGCTCACCTGAGCCGAAGGCTCAAGTGAGCTATTGTGATCACTCCCCGTCTAGCGTCCAGCATCCGTCATCTATTTGAAAACTTTTCATATTTTCGACTTCTTCTCTGAAACCACTGAAGGGATTTTGACAAAACTTGACTTTTTCTGAGTGATCTACATGGATGTATGATTCAAATTTGAATTTTTCATAGAAGTCGGAATATTAATTTTTGACGCGTTTTTGAGGTCTTTTCTGACTTTGTCATTTTCAATCATTTCTGGATGATTTCCTCGATTATCTCCCCTTGCTTTCACTTTGATGTATTCATTTAATGTATTTTTACTTGTAATTAGGTGACGAAATGTTCTTGTGCAAGTACCTTGTTGAAATTAGAATTTATGATTTTTTTAAAACTGCAAAAAAGAGGAGGGAGTTGCATTTTTCACACTATCAGCTTTTGTTTCAAAACCACTGATGAAATTTTAACGAAACATTAAAGGAAGCAAGTACTGAAGGTTCTCTACAAAGTTTATAGTTTTCAGTCAGATTGGGCCCGGGGTTGATCCGGGTGGGGCAAAGTAAAGATGGTCAATCAGTATATAGCAGATTTTGTTTGGTGGCTGTATTGTAAATTTTGTATGATACTTACTGGTTTGGTAAATACTGTATGATGGCTGTGTGGTAAATTTTGTATGTTGACTGGTTACTTATGTATGGTAGGTTTTGTATGGAGACTTTGGTTAATTTTGTACGGTAAATTTTGTGTGAGGGCCTGTATGATTAAATTTGTATCAAACGATTTATAGCACTAAGTGAAATGCTTCCCAGGTACTAAAAGTGTCAGAAACACATGATCACTATACAAAATCTTCATATCCACAAATTTTAATATTATTATAATAATAATTTGTATGCAATTACTCTATTTCACTAAGTGAAATGTTGAGTTACCTGTTTGATGGTGGTTGTTGAGATGTCTGTACCAATTGTGACGAGGATTTGTTCCTCACATATTTTGTTTGGATTTGACCCTGGACTCACGGCCGATGTGACCAGTCTACAGGGGATGCTTACTCCTCCATGGCACCTGATCTCACCTCTTGATTTCCAGAGGTCCTTTGTCCAATTTTTACTAAATTTGTATCTACACATATATCCTGGACATGCTAGAGAATTATACTTTGGTATCTGAGATGTTTTTTTATTGTTAATTAATGTCTTTTCATGTTTTTAGAGATGGGGGTTTTTGATTTTGTACAGGTTGTACTTACTTGTTTACCAACAGTTTGTCTGGTTCAGAACTAAATATTGATATCCCTGGATGTATTTTGCAGATGATGATAGCAGTAGCAGCAGCAGCAGCAGTGATGGGGGGAAAAAGGGAAATAAAGCAGCTCAAAATGACCAGAAAAAGTCCAAGAAATCAGGAAGTAGTAGTTCTTCTGATAGTGATGGCAGTGGCAAGGGAGATAAGAAGGGTAAAAAGAAACTTAAACCTGCAAAGGAACGTAATCAGAGTTCTTCACTTGCAAAATCCCCCAAAAGGTCAACACCAGTAGCAAGTAAATCCAATGCTAAATCTTCATCTTGTGTTCTCTTGTAAGGTTGCTCAGAAACTAAGTATTAAAAACATTTGCTTATACACAGATCTTGAAGTTGAATATAAACATGAATATTGATAGTATTATTATATGTATTTTTTTTTTCACAGATATAAACCTCACCACCAATTTTCCACAGTGCATGTAGTTTATTTATTAAAGAATCAGAAATTTATCTTTTTATGGTATGTGGCTGTAAGTTATTGTAATTGCACCACTTTTACTTTTTTGTAAATAATATATATATTTTTTTTTTTTAATTATGATTATTACAAAAAAAACAAAAAACAACAGAGACAAAAAGAAAAGAGAAATGATTTGGGGTATCTGAGAAAAGTATGATTAACACATGCATGATTTATACTTGTCACTGAAAAAGTGAAAGCATTCGTATATTTATTTTACAAGTATCTTTATTTTTAAAAAATCTGAATGTTTTCCTCAAAAGCAGAAATGTAATGTTTATATACAAATTACATTTTTACATGTAGTTCTGTGACCTAAGACACAGGGAAAACCACTTTTTTAAAATTTTTTATTTGTCTTTTGTAGATTTTTATTATTGCTTTATATACAATGTATTTTTTCTGTGGGGAGATTACTCTTTTATATCAAATTTGTGAAAAGTGCAAAAGTTTAAGACTCTCAGCTGATGTTGTTTTGCTCAAAGTGCATAATACAATGTTGATCATTGTCAATTTCATCAAGGTACAATCAGTTTCATGTCTCTGCTATTGTTTATATCATTACTTAGTTACACTGGAGTATATGATTAGTTCCTTCCGATGTACATGATCTAGCTAAAATTTCCCCTTGAAGCAAACACAGCATTTGAAATGCTATTTTTAAATGGAAATTTAGTTTAGCGGTGATTATAAAATGAACGTGACACGATCCGATCCGTAAGTTTAGGAACTTATCGTTTACCCCAGTGTCAATCTTTTACATCAATTCTATATCCCTGAATGTTGTTATTGTTATTGCCACTATTTTGTATGTAACATACAAAGATATTTTTATATGTAAATTATTATGACATAATTATTTCACCACACCCTCTTGCACTCTGAAATGGATTACTAGAACTGACCATCCTGTAACATACAATACGGTATACTTTAACGATATCAAAATGTTATGTTGTTTTACTTATGTTGTTTTAATCAAGATTTTGTTGTCAGTTTCTGTGTTAAATGTTCAAAATGAGACTTTCCTAATTTGGTATTTCTCAAGAGAATGGACTGATAATCTTGATGTCCTAACATATATGTATAATGTTATACATTTATAAAGGCTATCAATTTTCCGTCCACCTTATTACATTTTACCTTATTTTTTATTTTATATCACAAAAATTATTTATACACATAATTCTCTTCAACTTATGGCTTTGACTTTTTTTTTTTTTATTATTATTATTATTATTATTTGTATAACATCAAGTATTTGAACTCAATTGTTTAATCAAACATGGTAAATAAAGCCAACCAATATTTACATGCTGTAATACATAAGTGTATACATGGTAAAGTAATTATTGCATTTACTGTATATTGATATATTGTAATATAGTTTTCCCTAAAAGTTTCAAACAAAGAAAATTTCATCTTCTCTTTATAACTCAGATCTCAGATTCTACACATACTCAATATTTCCTTTCACTCTGTGCCATTAACTCCTATTTATTTTGTTTAATTGTTTATATTTATTAACAGGTAGCACCTGCTCCTGTAGTCTATATGGTAATGATATTTTTGTTGTAAACTTAATTAGTTTCTTCATCTTACAAATGCTCATAAATCATGAGAAATGAACAGATTTTAAAGTTGTATAAAGATATATTTATACATGTATACCGGTATGTAGATTTCAAATATACATGTATGTGTATATAGAAATCTATAGATACTTTTGTATATATATATATATATATATATATATATATATATATATATATATATATATATATATATATATATATATATATATATGTACATGGTGTAGATTTCAAATATATGTGTATATAAAATCTATAAATATATATATATATGTCTTATGTATATGTCAGATAGATCTATGTAAAGATCAATAATGCTATGAAGCTTGTCACTAAGTAGCATCATTACTGCAAGATATGAACACTGCTTATTGGTTGCCATGGTTATGTGATTCACATTATTCAAGTTGACCAAGACTGATAACTGATATTCATCTATCAGGCTTTAATTTTGTAACATTTCAGATGTCGAGAGATATATCAGGTGTTGGATTATGGGACATTTTTGTGAGAAAGTTACACATTTACTCCAAATTTCTTTTAATATGTATTATTTTCATTGCCCAAAATGGCAATGGGATACCCCCTTTGGTATGTGTAAAAACTACAATCTTAATTAAAATTTGGAGACATACTTCATGTCCTTTTAAAATGATCACATTAAATATATATCATTATTGGAGGCATTCACACATCTTTGCTATTCATACAATTCTTTTTTTTTAAATAGATTCAGGAATTACAATTGGCTTTTCTAAAAATTAAATGGAACTATATATCATCACATTCAGTTAGTAACCCTTTCTGTCTTTTTCTGTATTTTCTAGTACATTCCCAATGAAGTGAAAAAATCATCATTTTCATACAGACGTGCAATAAGGCTTTCTTTTTGTCAGTAGAGCGTGTAGATTATAAATGTACCTGCAAGGTCTCAATGTATTCAACATTTTACATGTTTCCTAATGGAATCATGTGTTTGTCTGTGATAATGAATTTCAGAGAGACCTTGGAAATTTGTAAAATTGTTTGTTACATGTCAATGTCAGTTTCAATGTTTATGTCCCCCCCCCAAAAAAAAATATATATATATATATGTAATGAACTCATGTTCTCACCTTCCTATTTTTTTTTTTGATATTTCATATCTTGTTGATAATCAACTTGAAATCTCATCTCCAAGTTCTATTTTCATTTATCATTTTGGTTTTGATTTAAATGTATAATATTTTTTTTCATTCAAATATGTAAATTTCACCATTTTAGTTTATAACTAATTCAGATAAGTTGGTCTGAAATTTACAACTGTCATACAAAGTTCTTTTTAAAGATTTACTGGTAATTTAGTTGTGTGTGTGTGTGTGTTTGTGTGCATGTGTGTTTACATGTGTTATTATCTAGGGCAACACTGGTAATATTGAAGAAGTTTTTGTTAATTTTGTTCTATTTTTGTTTTGCTGTGTTGACCCCCTCCCCCTATATCATTGTATATGTACATAGCTACCTGTTCTACTAGTGTGTAGTGTTTCTCTAAAGTTACAAACTTAATGTTGCTTAGTAACTTAGTAGTGCTATTATTTTGATTGTTTTCCCCTTAAATTATCCACAAAACACATTTCTAGACTTTGGATTGTTATTTTTTTACCAACTTTAATGAATACTTCAAAACTCCAATAGAAAGAAGAAAATCAAAATAAGGGCTTGTAATTCACAAAGGATTTGTTTTAACTTATATTCTATATTCTTTTATCTTTTTATTTCTATTTGCTTATAACATCCAGCTTACAAAATTTTAGTTTATATTATTAGAAATCTATATTTGGTCCTTGTTTTTTTCTCACTGTTTTTTATAAAATTATTTATTATAATAACTTTGGGAGATATTTTACAGTAATGAAAAAAATGGTATCAGAGATAGAGAAATATGAGATGTTCAGATTTTCTGCTAATCTTGTTTTAATTTACAAAATTTATATCCTCCATCCATTTCCGGGAAACAAATCCTGTATTTCAGGATGCAAGATATTTTGTTATCAATCCAGTTTGAAGTACAGTTTTAATGTGCAGTAATTTTGTTTAAGTTTGTATCAGTAATAATAGTCAAGAAAATGTGGACATCTCATGTCAAATGCCTTGCTTACAATTAAGTGGGTGCTGAATTTGGGATCGATTTGTAAAATTCTATGTGGATACTTGAAAGGGATTGTTTGTAGTGTGTTGTTAACACAAATAGGTTGCAGTTTTAATCAACTTGTGGAGTTTGATTTAGAATCCACTTTTTAAACACTGCCAAATATTCCCGATATACCAAATTTTATTTGGGTAAGGGTAACCCTTGACTACATCCTCTGTTAAGCTAGAGGAGGGTCGTGCTCGTCGAAGCAAGGCTGTGATAATGTGTATATACAGATACCATAAAGTTTTGTATCACCTGATTCATTTCAAGATTCATTTCATTCATTTTGATTCACTAAATTTTTTTTTTAATTTCACTTTTATTACATTTTCTTCACTGTAGTATTGCTCATTTTTGTTCTGCGCATATCAACTTTCAAGTGCCTCACATTTATCTTTTAATTTTGGTATTGTTCCCCGACATTTCTGAGTTGTGTCCCTTTAATTATCTAACCAGTTTCTGTGCACTAAGCTTTTTTAAGTCCTGTAAAATCGTTGCCTCTATAATAATGACAAAGGATTTCCCTTTTGTTTCGGGAGACAAGACTGCTTCAACATTTTTAATTTTTTTTTATCTTTTAAAAGTAGATTTGTAACTTTCTCACAAAAATATAGTATGGTCAATAACAAGTATATTTACGACAAGAAATGTTGACAATGTTGATCACTTCAGTGAATCATAAAATAATGATTTAGCTAGAAACCAACAAGCCATGGATGTTTAGGTCGCAATAGTTACTAGGTTTTATATATGTAAGTGTAGGCCTACATCAGTTGTCATTCATACCACTTCAGTCAATAAAGTGTATCAAAATATGTCAAAACTACAAGTGTTTATTGCAGATGTTATAGATATTATGTGTTTGAACTTTACATATCTGTTCATCTAAAATTGATTTTGAATGACTACTGGTACCTAATTAATGGTATATATATATGTGTGTATATATATATATATATATATATATATATATATATATATATATATATATAGACAGTCTTATTTTTTGTCAAAGTATGTGAGCTTATGTACATATTGTGCATTATTGTCTAAGCAAATCAAATTTCAGGTCTATAAATAGACCAGTCCATTATTAATACATATCAATTTCAATGTACATTTCAAAAGGCTAAAATGAACTCTGTAGCTACATGTACATGTACTCGATGTACATATCTATTGTTGTCTCTGTACTTCTATAACAGCTATATGTACATTTAAGATGTATATGATTTGAACTTTATATATCTCTAAGCTTTTGACTGGTATGAAGGTTGTTAAACTAAAATTTGTTGTTGAGTTGATGATAAAAAATGAAGGAATGATTTTTTTTTTCAACTGTAAACTTGACAGTTTCTGTTTCAGAAAACCATTTGTTAATCTATTAACATATATGTCCAATTTCTGTGAGTTTCATACTTTTTATATTTCCTTTTTATTTTTCTATCATCAATTTGAGTGTCCAAATTATTTTTTGTGTCACTATTTTATCCAACCATACAAATAAAGTGTTTAATTGATAAAAAAAATAATCCCATCTCAAATAATGAAGCACATAGCACATATACAATTAAGTGTGCAGACATACACCTACACATGTGTGCCAGAACAATACACACAAATAATGTTAATTGTTTTTAATTAACAAGACCTATACCAATTTGACACATTTATGGGTACAGCAGCAGTTATGTCCCTTTAATTTTCTCTTCCATTTTTATTAATATTTTTTAGGCTTTTGCTGTAGAATATATTCCAATATTTTGGGATGAACTCCAAAGTTGGGGCTCTGTAATGGTGTTCATGTTTCTTATTTTCTGATTCCATGGAATACATTGTTACCTATGTTTTTAATTATTGGTTTGAGATATGCATATTCAGCACACCTCAGTGACCTGTTTGTACTAACACTGGATCATTCCATTATATTTGGAATGTGCAGGGTGAACCAGATATTATCAGCACCGTAGATATTGTGTGATTAAATAGTCATCAACCGCTGTTTTTATTATTTGATGTGTTTCATAGATTCTTAGATATTTTGGAATTTCTGCAATTTCCCCGGGTTTGTATCTTAAGTATAAAATTTCTCTATCAAAGATGCAATCATTTTTGTTTTCATGTCTACTGGTTTTATTCTGCTTCTAACAGATATCTGAATTAGTCTTGTTAGTGGAGAGTGTTTACATTTTTTTTTTTTTTACAAAAATTGTTACCGGTAACTGTACCGCATAATTATGCATTGTGCATCGTGTTGCAGATTAACCTTTTCTACCTGTATCAGAAATCCCTAAATATTATGAGTGATATATTTATGAAGATTTGAAAAAGATTCTTGAAAAATGTAAATAAATTATGAGAAACTGTACCTATTTTCTGGTTTTCTTGTATGCAAGTGTAATGAGGAAAATTAAAAGCAAAAAGTTTGTCATGTTTTGCTTTTCCTGTGGCGATCCATGCAATATATGGCAGACTTTATGAAGGATTCATGTGTACTCAGTGAAGCAGTGGTTATATATGGTGTTCGTACTAGCTTCGGCTATTGGGGTTACCTTTTAACTTAATTGGTAAAGCACCAGATTTGTGAACCAGTCCAAGGTTAGATTCCCAAAAGAGACAGTTATCTGCCTCTGTGACATTTGGTGTCCATGTTGGAATCTAGGTTCTCTCTGGTGTCAATGCAATATCCATCACTCTTCACACAGTATATTGTAAATTGTAGTTACCTCCAAATGAAGAGTCGGGATGTCTACTACAAAATGGAGGGTATAATGTAACAGTGCTTACAGTTACCCTTATATGGTGTATCAACTCAGCTTGGTCTAGTGGGGTTACCCCTTTACCCCAACTGGTAGAGTACTAGGTTTGTGAATCAGGCATCTCAGGTTAGGTTCCTGACAAAGACAGTTATTTGCCTCTTAGAGTATATGCCTCAAGAGCATATGATAATTTACTTCAACATATTCAAATAACAGGAAGTTGTAATAATTAAACCAAATTTGAGGACCATCAAACCAGTGGAACCACATTCTGAAAACCACTTAGATAAGTGATTCTTTAGATAAAACCTGTTTTGAGACACCACTCGTATTGTAAGACCACATTTCAGTGGAGAATGTGGTAGTATTTCAAGATGTTGCACAGTACCTAAATTCAATTAGAGTTGTCATTTCATTTGTACTAGATGTATAAAATGGTTGCCTCTAAATATGACCATATCCTATATCCTATCCTATGTATAGATTACAAAAGAATAGTCAATTTCCATAAATATTGTAGACATTTTGTCAGAAAATGTCACAAGTTTTTGGTTTTTTTTTTGGTCACAATTGACAACTTCTTAAAGTTATATAATGACAAACAGTTTTAATGGTGAAGGAGAAATTACAGTACAAACTAAGACCACTGACCTTAGCAAGTAATTGTTTTACATTTCAGCCAGTATACACAGCAGACCATTGACAAAAACAGGTCTCTCTTCTCATGAGGTAGCATTGTAGATTGCACTGGCAAGAAACAGCAAAGTTGATTATCCCCTGTCCAAAAATGGATTCCTTCCATCCATTTGTCCAGTCGACAAATGTCTGGAGCAAAAACAGTTCACGATACATGCAACTTCATATTTATACTTGATGCCTAGTAGTAAACATCTTTCTACTGTGGCATTCTTATTTTCAGTAAATTCCTGTTACCATTCAAGATAACTACAAAATTTTATGAGCACACGAACCTTTTCACTTGCAATATTTTTAATGTTACCATGGAAACACAGCCAAAATCACAGAACTTTACGAAATTTAATGTCCATGTCATCTTTGATCATGTTGATGCCTGGTACTGTCTTTTGCTGTTGTGGAATTTTCAATTTTTTGCCAAAATAACCAATTTAACTGTTTTCAAAAAGAGCTCAAAATCAGTACAAGATAACTTACAAAACTTCATGTACATATCACTTTCAATAACTACGTTGGTGAGAGATCTTTGTTACAATACATTGAAGATAACTGAACAACAGTACATGTACTATCAGATTTATTTCTACAAATTTAAATACACAATAACTGTTTCACCTAGTAATGATAAAAAAGATGGTATAACTATTAGGTTTGTAAAGGTAAATGGCTAAAAACACAACTTACATAAAAAATACAAAACACTCAAAAAACGTGATACACATATATATTATAAAAATATAAATAAAAGAATTGACATTATTCCATTTTAACGTATACAGTCAAACCCGGGTATATTGAGAGGAATGAAAAGGCTAATTCTTTCAAATAAACAGGGGTTTAACAATAACCAGCTTAAAAAGAAATTTGGCCATGGGAATCAAAATCTTTTCAAACAAAGCAGGATTTCAATGTAACGGTTCAATATAAGTGAGTTTGACTGTATTTAATTGGCTTAAAACTAGAAATTTACAACTGTATATAAATATTCATCTAATGATTTTGATTCAGAAGTAATCAAGATTTCAGTATCTATCAGATATACATTAAAAGTCAATGTACATTTACAAATTTAAAATACAATTCCGATTTTCAACAGTATATATATATGGGGCTTAACTCATCAACCCCCTGAAAAACAATGAACTCTTCTGTAAATCAATGACTTCAACCAGCCCAAATGTGTCTTTAGGGGTCAATGGGTTAATTAACATTCAATAAAGACTGGTACTAGCCAGGTTTTGGCAATGTTCCAGAAGTCGAACATACATGTAAACATGATTGTCTGTCCTTTGGATGAGACAGTAAAAACTGAGGTCCCATGTCACAGTAGGTGTTGGCACATTAAAGAACCCTCACTGCTCAATGGCCATAAGTGCTGAGCATAGGCCAAAATTTGAAGCCCTTCACCAGCAATTGGTGACATCCCCATATGACTGAAAGATTCTTGAGCGGGACATTAAACAACAATAAACAAACAAGTAAACATGACTGACAAGTTGCAAAATATTTTCATGTTAAATAAAAGATTCATTTTTTATTCTGATAATTCATTTATTTTTGTTTCTGATCATTTTCGAGCCGACATTTGGAAATATTGTTTCTTTAGAAAAGTCATAAATTCAGTATTTTGGCAGTGTCTGTAATGCTAATACTGTTGAATCATTGGAAGGAGCCCAACTCAGAGCTGGTGCCAGTGTGTCCGCAGTTGTACACCTTACCATTTGCAAAACGACCTAGTACTCGCTGATCTATGTTTCTGATTCAGTCTAATACTGAGGTCAAAGGTTAACATTTGCCTTATCAGTAGTCTATTTATGTTTTCTGTATCTTTGAGAATGTTTTGAATATCATGATGCCAAAACGGTAAATGAAATGACATAAATCTATACCATTAGGTGGTGCCCTAGGAAAGTGGTGTTCAGGCAATTAAGGTGGTGCCACTGAAACTAAAGAGATATATTCAGTGATAAACATGCAGTTTTCTATAGCATTTATGACAAGTTGTCTTCACAAAGATATTGATTGGCTGGCCAACTGATCAAGACTTAGTAATGGTTAGCACGTTAAAATGGACTACTTAGTTTTCCGGCCAATCCAGTCCTTATAAACTACCACAGTTACCCTAACATAGCATTTTGGTGCTTAAATTTACATCTGTGTATATATACTAGTACTCATAGGTTTCATTTATTTAATTTTATGGATGTTATGATGAAATTGATTTCTTTAAAAAGTACATAACATCCATTTTGAGGGACGATTTGCAAGTTCTAGAAGGTCAGTGGCCGAGATCTTTTACCAGATAAATTGTAATCAAGTTGAATCTTTTCCATTAGGAACTAATCATCACCTTTAAATTGATCAGATACTGGTGTCAGATGTTGGTCATGGTATATAGGCTTACAGGTAAAAGATCTAGAAATAAAGTGTGATAGTGCTGGTATATAACATGTCAGGTAAATCACAGAGACAAGTAGCAAGAGCAAGTCACAGAGATACACACGGACAATAATAACTCAAAACAACAACTACACTAAAATAACAACTAAATAACAACTAAACAACAATAACAACTTAACGACTTTCTGGAAGATCTGGTTCTAATCAGTTTCATGTGAAACTGATCTAACTTTTGTACAAACACTTTTCCACTGAAAATAATGTTGATAAAGAAAATTTATTTCTAATTTTGATATGTTTACATGTAATTTAGTTTCCAGTCAAATAGCTGTGACAGATTACAGAACAGTATGTCTGTAACCCTGGTAACTAACATATTAAAAATGATTTCTTTTTTCCTCATGGATTCCATATAAAAATTTCAACCATTTTACATATGGCACGGGTGCCTGTCTAGACTTCCTTATCTTAAAAATGATAATAAAATTTTGTCTATAAATATATTTCATATAAAATCAAAATATGACAAAAAAAAATGACATCAACAAAAATTAGACACTTCAGTACAGGAATATACATGTATGTTTATACATGTAGTACATGGATACAAATTACAAGCACAAAGTACAAAGTCCTCTAAACCCAACATACCAGCTGCATGTACAAGTATATACACATTTTTAGAGTTTTTATTTCACAACCTGAATATCAGGATATATAGACAAAACTACACATGTTTCTATCCGTATCATCAGACTGCATGAGATCATTGTAGCAGATGGATTCAATGAGAGTGTAGCTCCAGCTGAATCCTTCCGTTACAATGATCAAGTGCAATCTGATGATAAGGGTAGAAACATTGTATGGTTTTGTATTTATTACATGCCCCTTTTTTATCTAATTGGGTACATAGATTTAAAATTAATTCCTCTTATAGCGATGTTATAAAATGTTTCGGATGAGTGGAATTCCATTTAGAAAAGTAGCTCCGGCAGAATTTCCGTATCCAACTGCAGTGCATTACGACGTTACGTATTGCACGGGCATATTGAAATCTGTATTATAACAGTATGATTACACATGCATGTAATAAAAATTGATATGTATCGCACCTCTAGTCATAGAAGGTTCGATTCTCAATGGATCTTACGCCAATTATGTCAAGAAATTTGTCAATATGCCTGTGGAAGACAGGTGGTCTTTTACAAGGTGCAACAACATACACCTGGCAGCCACTACGCTACAGAACGGAAAAAGTGGAGAATGCAGTTTATAACACCAGTAAAACAGACACCAGTAAAAGTACACACTAGATATGGTTCCATATACAACAATTCATATGTTACAAATCTACATGTATGTGACAGAAACTTATTTCTGTCTAAGAATAAACACAATCACATTCAACATACAAGAAATATTGTAACATTATTATTATTAAAGTTCATTTAATTTTCTTTCATGGTGGAGGTTAACCACACATGGTGTACACAATGTATGTGCATGTGTAATGTTTGCATAAATTAACCCTGAGACGGAAGGTAGAAACTGCCATCATATGACATGACTGGTTGCTCACTGTATGTGGTCAGCTGAGAAGCACTGACCACAGAAGCCTCATGTGATTTTAGATATGGCATAACACCCATACCATCAAGTTGCTTATAAGCCAGTTCTTCCCATCCTTTATGTGCCTCACGATTGAGTGGACTCGGATGAGACAAGCACTCAACTCTAATTAGACTGTCAAGCTTTGCTTTCTTTAAAACATTCTTTGCTCGCGTTTCAGCATATCTTCCCACACCTATAATTATCTTAACATTCAAAATCTGGATAAGTTCCAAAAGTGAAGAGTCGCACGCTTCATGCAGCTCATGTCTGTTTGTCTTTTCCAAGTCTGGTGGAGTAAGGTTCCGTCCTGTTTCGTTCATGAATGCCATAGGACAAAAGTTGTGTACAAAGCAATGACGGAAAAAATTGTCTGGGGTTTTACAAATCTCCATGAAAAGTTTCCAGAATCTTGTGCCGCTGATCTGAAAAATGTGAAGTTTAAAATACTTGAGCTGTTTATTTGTAAAACAATTTGTAAAGTTTTGAATTAAGGTATATGCATTACATTCACTGTCTAAGAAGATGATACGTAAACAAAGATTACTTAAGTATCTGAAGAAAATGATACAGTTGAAACAGTCAGTTGAGAAAACAGATGGCCCAAGAGGGCCTCAATCGCTCACCTGAGAACCATCTACAAATGTGAAAAGAAGACCAAGAAGAATATGTACATGTAGGCTGATCTGGCAAAGAAATACAAATATTGCAGTTTTAAGAAATTCATAAAAATACCTAAAACTTACAATTCAGCAAAATATGGCCTCACAAGACAGGTGGTCTCACAAGACAGGAGGTCTCTAAAAACAGGTTTTAACAAGGACTTGTTAACTAAAAGGTTCATACAAAGTGGCCTAACAAGACAGGTGGTCTCATAAGGCAGATAAAAGTAGTTTCACAAGACAGATGGGCTCACAAAACAGGTGGCTGTCAAAGTGATCTGACAAGACAGGTGGTCTGACAAGATAACAGTAAGACAGGTGGTCTGACTAGACAGTTGGTCTTACAAGAAAAGTGATCTCACAAGACAGGTGGTCTCACAGAACAAGTGGTGTCATAAAACAGGTGGTCTCACAGAACAAGTGGTTTTACAGAACAAGTCTCAGAGAACAAGTGGTGGTTTCATAGAAAAAATGGTCTGGTAAGACAGCTGATCTAAAACATGGTTTCACAAGACAGATGGGTTCTCAATACAGGTTGTTTCACAAGAAAGTTGGTGATGGTCTTACAAGACAAATGGTTTTAACAAGACATGGTCTCACCAACAGGTGGGCTCACCATATTGATGGTCTTTCAAGACATGTGTCTCACAAGACAGGTATTCTTTCATCACAAACATCATATCTGTTGCCCAGTTTCATGTATAATGGGATAAACTCAATATTTGTACATTGTATCACTGATACAATTAGTTTTACCTTTAACCCATTCACCCCTAAAGACACATTTGGACTGATCTGAGTCATTGATTTACAGAAGAGTCCATTGATTTTCAGGGGTTAATGAGTTCAATAATCAAAAACTATTTTTGAAAACACTTGTACATTGTACAAAAGGTAATTATGACATCAAAAGTCACAAAAGACACTATACAATTTAGCTTTTATACTGACTTGATTCATATATGTACATTTGTACAGTGGAACCTGTCTTGAGAGACCACCCTTTCAGCCACTGAAGACAGGTGGTCTCTCGAGACAGGTGGTCTCTCAAAAGGGGTTTTATTTAAAGGACTAATTAGGTTTTCAAAATGTGGTCTCTCAAGACACGGTAACACTGTAGCAAGCTATTTCAGTAACTTACTTCTGACCGTGAACAATCAGCGCCACTTATAATCCGCTTCGGATGTTCTCTATATGGTTTGAAGACATTTCCGGTCACTTGTAACCAGCCATTTACAACTTCCACTGCCCCAAACGGCACCTGATGAAAAAAGACACACTGACATTGAAAAAGATCAATTTCAACTATCAAAATCTACTTGCAATGAAAATAAGAAAGTACATTGCATATTGTCCATAAACATGATATAGATCAAAACAAAAAAATGAGCAGCAACAAAACCCCATACAGGTGTTAACATAATGTTAATACTAGAGTATAAAAAGTAAAAAATCAACAACAAAATCAACAACACTATGGTCTACATGTACATATAACATTGGACCGAGTTGATACATCATATTGGCAACTTGGTAAAGTTTTAGCGATGAGATATACAGTTTAAAATTACTGATAATTTTACAGAATTTAGCGTGATACAATGTATATCAAAATCCAACAAATGTATAAAATGCAAATCGAAAGTGAAACAAGATTATTTTTAACTTTGACACATTGAAACTTAACGAACACGTATATCGGAATTCGTAAATTTTGGAAACTTATTATTCCATGCGATGTTTGTATTGCGAAAAATAGATCTACAGTTACAAAAACTAACTTTAAGTCGGGCTGAATTTCAGCCTTTTTTACCATGGTTATGACCCAGATATGACAGAGGTAGTCTAATACTACAGTTCTGGGTAGTCCGCCTATTCGGTTACCCGTTTATGTTTCGATTACCAGGAGTTGTGTAAACGTATACAGATCTTGGTAAACTTTTCAGCCTTGTCAGCGATGTCCATTGTTACCTGTACATACAACTAATTATCATAACTAGGTGTCAATAAGGAAATGACCGGATAGGTTTTGCGCTTGGGTGACTTTAATAATTGCTACAATGTATGAAGAACTGATCAAAAGTTAATACATTGTTTCAATTTCACGCATTCTAACCGGCATGTGCTGTTAGTAAGACATCACATATTTAGTACACATTGCTAGATTAAATAAAAATTGTATGTATTTATTGAATTAAAATATCTTTTGATTTTTTTATTTTGTTAATCTTACCACTGAATAGATAAAATAAAGCAAACTATAATTGAAAATATTAACATGCATTAATATCTAAAATCTAGTTTCATGTGATATCAGTAATAGGGACTAACTAAAATTGAAAAAAAAAATTAGATAAATGTTGCTGAAGCTAATTTATCTTTAATATATCCTAACTTTTTTACTGTTATATTTACGATAAATTAATTTCAGCATTTTTTAAACATACAGTTTTTAAATCTTCAAAAGTATATACATGTACATAAAATCAATTTTAATTGGATTGATACATTTATAAAATAAGAATTAAATGACAACTATTTACTTGCATATAACATGAATTTTTTTATTATTGATATATACCCACTTTTTAGGTAATTTATAGAATTATAAAAGTCATAGACATGAATTCAATTTGAACTAATTTTTTAATTGATAATATAAAGCAAGATGATGAAATTATCAAACTCAAACAAATTTAATTACATAATACATGTAAATGCAATTTAAACTATATGGACAAAGTTGTATTGATTATATTCTATTTATTATATTTAATATATTTTCTTTTAAATATTTCTTGATAAACTTTGACATAAAATAATCCTTTAAAAATCATCAATATAAAGAATTAGTCCTGTTATGTTTAGCACTTGTAAGTACTGTTCCCCAGGTAAATTACCTATAGGATGATATCAATAAACAATAAATTACACTAGGGAATATACCCTGAAGGTGTGAAAAATTGTACAGGTAAAACCACTCGGATTCCCACAGTGTTTCCAGGTGTTTTGCCCACTGTGTTTTTTTGTAAAATCTACAAAACACCTGAGCCGCACTGTATATTGTAAAATAGATGTAAACATGTATATATGCACAAGGCCTGGTGTTCACATGATTGTACATGGACATATGGTACATATATACATGTATTACTACTGGTAGTCAAAATGTCATTTTCACTCATCCAAGACGAGTGAGAGTACATTTTTCTCACTCTCAATTATAATCATTGTCTCCATCATGGAGTAGATATGTATATGTAGTTGTACCACATACATGTACATGACAAAACAAAGTTATGGAATTACCATTTTAAGATCCAGACGAGAAAAATCAGGAAAGGGGCATAGCTCTGGAATTTAAGGGACAGATCTAGAGGGGCACACACTGTGTTGTTACATGAATCTCAATCCCATCAAAGAGTAGACCTGTACCACATATGACAAAACTACATGTAAGTTGGGAAATAAACACAGGGGCATAACTCTGGAATTATAGGACAAAGGGACACAGCAATGTGTTGGTACATGATTCTCAATTCCATCAGGAAATAAACTTGTACCATAAATGACAAAATTAGATTACGAAACTGGAACATGTACTCAAAAGTCTAATAACATTAAAATGTAAACACTTCCCTTCACCAATAACAGATCTAAAAAGTGATAACATTTGGCACCATCATAAAATCACAACTGATAACAAAGCAGTTGCATATAAAAGGTATATATATAAAAAAAAAAAACATTTATTTCATAAACGATCTCATGAAAGATTCAGGGGAGATAATGCAAATAAATGAATTTAGAGAAAAATATAATGTTAATACGAACTTTTTGGAATATGCATCACTTACAAACTCTATAAAGAAATACATTCAAGATATTAATATAATGATACACCTAATAATTATCTTAATCCTATAATACTGTTGTTCTTAAGAGATAATAAAGAATGTAAAAAAATATATAAAATATTAAATTTCAAAGACTATATACCAAAAGCACAATTAAGATACAGAGAATTAGGTTTCGATATTTCACCAGATATATGGAAAAAATTATACCTACTACCTTTCAAGTGTACAAAGGATTCCCAAACACAATGGTTCCAATTTAAAATACTACACATATTTCTTGCAACAAACACATTTTTATATAAAATCAATTATATCAATTCAAACCTATGTAGTTTCTGTGAGAATATACCAGAATCTTTAGAACATGTTCTATATGACTGTGACTTAATACAAGAACTATGGACTGCTATTAATCATAAAGTTTTAAAGAAATTAGATATTGACTTACATATAAATCGAAATTTAGTTTTATTCGGGGAGCAATTAACTAATGAAAAAAAAAGTAAAAAATTGGTTAATTTTAAATATTAAACAAATCATCTACAGAATGAAAATGCTGAAAATAAGACCAAATATTTTATTTGTGGAAAAAATGTTAAAAGAAAAGTTAAATATTCAACAATTCATACTCCTAAAAACTTGTAAATATGATGAATATAATGAATTCTGGTCAACATGGATGACTTTTTTTGATTAACAGCTATTTCTTTATACCAATTCCAATGTTTATACCAATATTTTTAGCAAATATCCTACCTATATAATACTTCCTCCATAGCACACACACACAACTGTTGTTAGTCTAACATACTTTGTTAAATTAGGATCTGAACTGACATCTGAAAATAGGATTGACTTTCTTAATCCTCTAAATTCTCTACTCTCTTTTAATTTTTTTTCCTTCTTCTACTTTAAATTTTTATTTAACCTCTCCATTTTTGAGTATATCAGTATACAAATATTATTTATATTCAGAATTGGTCTATATTTTTTGTGCTCACATGGAAAGGTTCTGTGGTATCCCCTCTATAATCAATAGACATGATTATTAATGTTATATGTAAATATGTCACATTTGTTTATGCAATGTGCAAAAATATTAATTATATGTTAATTTTCATGCATATATTTTTTGTCACGGAATGAATTTAGAGCCCAAACTTTGGCATTCCTTTCTGTCTCTGCTGGGAAATAAAATTATTTGAAAAAAAAAACTCTGGAATTATGGGACAGAGGGGCACTGTACTGTGTTGGTACATGAATCTCAATCCCATCTTGAAATAAACCTGCACCACAAATGACAAAATTAGGTTATGAAACTACCATTTTATGACCCAGGAAAGAGAAATCAACAAAGGGGCATAACTTTGGATATAAGGGATTATTAAAATCATGGATGGATGGGCGATACCATTCCATAAAATATCCCATCATATAATAAAATGAAAATATAAAAATTTGAATGAATATTCAATGTATCTACATGTAGATCAAATTTGTAACATATACTGTCTATGTAGTAGTATTATACAAGACCTTGAATTTAGTGACTGTCCTCATACAGGTATGTCTTATCTGCATGCATGCAAACAGACATTTTCAAAAGCTGTCAAGATAACAAAATAAAACATAAAAAGACATTGTTCAGCATTCTTCGTTTGAAGATCTTCTGAGCATCTTTTTTTTTTATCTTGGAACTAATTCACTTTTTTGTACCTACCCCATTTTGAGCCATGCCAAATGGACCTGGATTCATTCCTAGGAATAGAACATCTTTTTGAGTTTTGCAATATTTTGTCATGAAGTCATAATGTGTCAAAAAAGCATAAACAAGAGGGCTATAGATGTGTGTGATCGGCCTTCCAAACTTGATTCTCTTCAACCTAAAGCACTGTTCTCTTTCTATACGAAGAACTTCTCGCGTAATATCTGGAAGAGAGTAATCATCAAGAGAAAAATTAAATATCGTCGGAATTTGATCAACTACAAACTTTCCAGGTGATACTTTGTCCCATTCGTTACATTCACACACTTGGGAATCAGTATGTGAGGAACTGACTGGTAAGTAGTTGTTTCTGTCAAATGAGGTCTCATTTGGAAGTTGAAAGTTTTGAAACATTTGAGGCATTTTATACTGATTCTGAACACAGTTTGGATTACTAAATTCCCCCTGAAAATGTTGCTCTTGTTGTTGGTGTAGTTGTTGATTGTTTTCATATGGATTAAAAGGTTCACCCTGACATACATGTACTAACTGTTGTTGAGGATGAAAAGATGGCCATTCATGAAGATTACTCATCTGTTGATTTTGAGGTTGCATGGAATAACTGCCATAACCTGTGAATTGGTTATAATTTAAGAATTCATTGCTTTGACTTTCATATCTTGGTTGTGATTGACTGCAATAATTTGATTGACATGGGGCAAGTGTCTCTGGTTCAGATTTTACCATTTGTGGTACAAAAGAAGCTGTGTCATTATATATACTTTGTCTCGACTGTTGCTCCAGAAAGCTTGGGGTGTATAATTCTTGTTTTCCTACAGACTGCTGGGGGTCATAAAAACCATCAAAATTAGATGGTGGTGCATTCCTTACATACGGATCAGACTCATTGTTCCAGGCTTTCCCAGTCCCTCCATCTTGAGGATAATTGTAATTCATTCCGTACCCAGCCATATCTGTCTTAAGTCATCATCAGGTGTTGGCACCGATTTCATTAATTACATCACTGTGCTGGGAACCGTTCAGATGTGTCAAAAGTATCTGTGTCTTAGTCAACTTATTTTTTCAACATCTTTTTTATGGTCAAGAATTAAACGTTCAAGTTTAGTGTATAATTATTGGTTGCCTCTCCTTAACAGATATGTTTAATTACTGGTCACAAAGATACACAAGTCATATCTATCAATCGTATTATGCTGTACACATATTCTTTTGCTTTTTAAGCATACTTAACATGTCAATACACATTAAAATGGTGCATATGAATAACTGAAATGCCAAGAGATCTGGAGATAAATTTATTGGAAGCCTTGGACTATTGATATGGAATCCAACATTAAAAGTATGTCAGTATTCCATCTGTTGTGAAAACTTCATTTGTTGCATATTGATATTCAAAACAAAATGCACGGTATGCATCTACACATCTATATGAAGCAATTCTAACTGTACAACTGATACACATTTAAATGAAAAACTTGTCGTCAACAGGTATATTTTTGCTTTGAATGAAATGAAATCTGAGTTGCAAAATTGTGCGTCATCGGCCTGCCTCTATCGTTTACGTCACTTGTTTGTTTTGCGTTCAAAATCGTTTGTACTGACAACGAGCTTCGCGTCCAGTAACAATGCCATTTTTATAACAGTTTTAACGATACCGATATCTTCTCACAATATCTTATGTTTTGAAGACATTAAATATTTTCACCCAAATCAGTTATCTCTTAAATTTGAGCCCAATCAATCAACGGCAACTGATTCACGGGCACCTGACAATGACATCCGCCATTTTGTTATGGTCACATGATTTTAAGGGAGCAATTATTGTTTTGATGTACTGATGATTACTATTTGACGGTGGTATTGGAAATTAAACCGCCGATACTTCTTTGTGGATAAATAATAGTAAAATAAAATTGAAAACATAATACTGGAATAAAACAAATGTATACGCTTAAATAAAAACTAACACAATTATACAGTAAATGGTTTTGAACTATCCAAAAAATTCTCCCTACAGGAAGTGACGCAGATCTATTTACTTCCGTCGATACTAAGGGAAGCAAAATTGAGAAGTAACCATCAGAAAAAATTGGAATTAGAAAGGTTTAAAAGCTAAAACCATGAATCGCTTATTTGGAAAAGGAAAAGATAAACAACCTGCACCAAACCTTCAAGACTGCGTAAATAATGTAAGTTCGGATGTCACTTCCACTTGCTAGTTATTTAAAATTATTGAAAACGTCATAAAATTCATGTCACAGACATGTGATTTTCTTTTTTCTATTTTTCTTTGTTAAGAACTTAGTATTAGATTTATTTAACTGTTATCCTTGGGTACAGGTCTTTACTCACAGGGAATGATAGGTACATATAGTGATGATTTCACCCAAACAAATGTTGGTTGCATTTGCAAGAGCCTGTTCTCATAAACTGAGTAAGCAAGTGGAAAAATAATCGTCATAAATACAAAAATTATATTTAATTTTCAATATATATAATATATTTCAAATACTTATGAAATACAAATACAATACTGAGTTCGAGTACATGTGCTTATGTTTCAAAAAGGAAGATTTATTTTGTTTATAATGTGTTTCATATCTACATATATATTTGAAATTTATTAGGTACTCCGAAATGTATTAAGGTCGTCCGATTTACTTAAACAGACACTGAAATAGACTGAAACACACCACAATTACTGGATTAAGATACAAATGTTGCAGTATATATATTTAAAATATATTTTGTAATGTAATTTAAGTATATTTCTGGCTTAAACAAGACCAAAACAGACTAGATACAATTTCCGAAACAAGACCGACATGTTTTGGTGATAGAAGGGTGTTTCGGTCTTGTTTCAGGGATTAATTCGTTAAATATAATCTCTAATTACACATAAGTCATGTTACAAAATACATTTTAAATAATTATTTAACATTTTGTTTCTTGCTATGGTCATAAATACATTGTATTCCTTTGTACTGTGTTACAGTATTGTTTCTGTGTGTTCCGGTAACTGTAGTGTGTTTCGGTCTTGACTCTTTTTTTGGAAATTTATTGGGAATTCATCCATAAATACTCATAAATCAGGCTACAAATTACATTTTAAAAATATTAGACAGCATATATTACAACATTTGTATCTTGCACTACCAATTTAAGTGTGTTTTGGCCATGTTCGGGTCTGATTCAGTAATTACTACCTTACCATTCAGAAATAACCTTTATATTTTGTTCTTTTCATTTTTATTTCAATTAAAATTCACACAATATATGAATTAATCCCTCTCTTGCTCTGTCTCAGGATTACCAAAAGAAAAAATTGTGAAGTGGATAAAAATTCAAATTGTGATACATGTACATGTACCATGTCCCACCATTTGTTTGATAGTGTACATGTAGGCAGTGCATGTCATTGCATATTTTGTCACCTAAATTTAATATGTATTATGGTATGTTGTCTGTTAATATGTTACCTTTCCCATTATATATGTAACACCCCCAACTACTTCTCCTCCCCCGCAAAAAAGTCTTGTGGACTCATAGGATTTCATACCTGAAATTTACTGCCAATATTGGATAGTTTCCCCTTGCAAAATTTGTGCAAAAATTCTCCCAAAATGACTAAATTTTTACAAAGGACTAAGAAAGAGAAAACTAATGATGATGTGATTTTGCAGCAATAAAAAAAAATTCCAATTTTGTCATTTTTTCTGCTACTTTTCCCAAATGGAAAGGTACCAGGTAGTGGTACCTTTTAAAATTTGTATGAAAATCACTGGGACTTACATTTGTATACAAATATTTTCACATATTATGACAAGTAATCACTAGTTTATTGTTTAACATATCTTACCAGAGTTATGGCCCTTTGGAATTAGATTTTTTTTATCCATCGTCCATATGTGACACCTTTGGCTTGTTATAACAACTCCTACACTGAGCCAAGAATTGATTTTAATCTAAGAGTAAGAAGCATTTACTGTTTACCTTTTAATTTAAAAATTATATTTTCCATACCTTTAACACTACAAACCAGTGAATAAGTTAGACATGAGTAAGGTAGTTTGTTGGACACGAGTATGGTAGTTTTGGTTATCTTTCAGTGAGAAGCATGCAGTATGTATAACGATTGCATTATTATAAAAATTATTGAATTATTTCATTAATTCTTCATGGATATAAAAATGTGTGTAAAAAATGTACCTGTGTTGCACAAATGGACAATATTGTGACCTCGGCAATAGATTGAACCGTTGTTTGTTTGTTTATTGTTGTTTTACGTCCCACTCAAGAATATTTCACTCATATGGATACGTCACCAAATGCCGGTGAAGGGCTTCAAATTTTGGCCTATGCTTGGCACTTACGGCCATTGAGCAGTGAGGGTTCTTTAACGTGCCGACACTTACTGTGACACGGGACCTCCAGTTTTACTGTCTCATCCGAAAGACAGGAAACCAACCTGTCACCGGCGGGACTTGAACTCACGACCTCACGATCCAGAGTCGAGCGCGCTACCGACTGAGCCAGGCCAGCTCTTGAACCCTTGTGATACTTTCACCTCTACCTGTGTGATAAATTGATTCCTGCATTAAAATGACCCCTATCCCCTCTGTGCAATGTTTCATAGGAAAATGTCTCTTTCTTTGATATAGTGTATGGTACAGCCTACTCAATACAGAAGCTTCAAGCTTGTTATACATGTATTCTACTGGTTATAATATAAAAAGATACTCACAAGTGAAAAAAATGAATTGACAAAATAACAATTAAAGTACTGAAATGGGTCGTTATTATGGCAAAAAAAAAATAGCCATGGGATTCAAACTACATGTACTTCTATCTAACATATATAAAATGAAAATAAATCGAATTAATGTAGATCTAAAAAGAAACAAAAATTTCAATTCCCAGCCTATAAATAAATTCAAAATTAACATTCTAAATTTTATTTGTTGTATCTTCCGCACCAACTTTAAATATTGTCTGTCATGAATTTACACTCATTTCAAAATAAAACAAGAGCATTTATGGAACATACTTAAATTTAAACCAAACATGACACTGGCAACAGGTCAAATAAAATTTTTCATAGCGAAAAATGGCTGTGATTTTAAACAAATTTTAGGGCTTGTAATATTGAATGTAAACAATATTATTTAGGGCTATTACCGTGGTACATGAACATATACTCTGCCTAGACTAAATAAACAACCAAATAATGTTCTTTATATTGTTTTTATTAATATAAATAACTGTACGGGGTGAAAGAGACAGTTTACCCAATGTTTTTTGTTAAGAAAAAATTTTCATCAACATAATTTAGGCTTAAAGTCTTATAGACATCAACGCTTTTGGAAATTGATAAAACTTTGTTTTTTGTTGAAGACATCGTTTCTGTTTGAAATCCATTAAGAACAGACCAATTACAGAAAAAGTTTACATTTATACATCCCAATCTAATAGTGATAAACTTAAAAAGTTGTGATAATTGTTGTGTAAACACCATGGGCATGGCGATTTCCCCTAACTTCCACGGAAACCAGAACTGGAAATTGTAACATTCGATGTTCGAGTTACCTCCCATAGCGATATCAATACACACAGTATACAAGTGACCATCCGTTGAAATTGAGCAGTTACTAGTTATGTAAGGCCTGTGGTCACCATATAGGGTGTTCAAATTAAGGAAATATGCACTGGGAATCTCATTAAGGCAGGTTATGTATAGCGATTAGTTGACAAACACGTTAATTTGATAGTTTTCAAAATGAACAGTAACTTAATCATAATGAATTTCACACGCCATTTGCATAACAGGCACCTCCTACTTGATGCTATTCCCTCTATTGTGCTTTTATTTTCATTTTTCCATGGACGAGAAAACATACATATTATTTAGAGTTCAATAGAAATTGATTTAGCTTCATGTTGGTATCAGTGATATGTAATTATTTCTATTTACATCACTGTATGCTTGTAGCTGTCAATATCAATATGATGAATGGCGGAGTAATACTGCAGTTACTCAAGACAGGCTCAACATCACTGGAATCTTATATAGTACAAACCAAAGATGATACAGAATGTGTACTGACATGGAAGTTTATATATACACAGTGATATTCAACAATATTAACAATATTTAAGTGAAATATAATAATGAAATTGATAAAATTAAATGTAATAAATAGATAATTAAATAAATAGATTAGTAAAGTATAGGATTCTGTTGTAAAACCACGTCCACGTCGTATGATCCAGAAACATCCATCATGGATACAAACGGATGGCTGAGATTTATAAGTCCCTATAAAAGAATTATCTAAATTTAGATCATACAAGGAACGAAAATCACTAAAACGGATTTGAAATAGTATAAAAATACAATAAAATGATAAATTGATTACTTTATAATGCATATATTTCCTAAAATTTGTAGAGTACTCTAGATCTAGTTACTAAATCAGTCAGACCTGTCGCAAGATGCTACCACTGGGCGACCAGACATTGATCAAAGACAGGTGTCATACTGAAGTAGTTATTGGCCCAAAATAAAATGGCGAGTGCACTACCGTCCTGCTAAATTCATGTCATGGCTGTTATTTATTTACAAGACACGACATAATCCTTTATTTTGTGTCAAGTTTTAAGTAATATCTTATCCACACGCAGAAATGATTACGTCTGATCATATGACAACCATGTGATTAAACATCAACCTGTCATGGCTGACGACGAGTATCGCATACACCTAGGCCTAGTGAGTAGTGTGGTTTAAATGTCGTTCATTCCCGAGAATATTAAAGATGTGTTTACGGTCAGTGTAATTCAAAAATCAAAAACATTTTGGAATTTTAGATTTTTTACCAAAAACCTAAAATATCTAAAACCGTTTTGAAATTTTTTTTTTTTTAGATTTTTGACCAATTACCTAAAATTTCAAATATCCAAAATTGTTGTAAATATTTGACTTTTTGCATTTTAGAATTTTAGATTGCAGATGTTCAATGTTCCAAAAACTTAAAACAGCGAAGTGGGTGTCCATGATCGGCGAACCAGAAGTAGACTTTTACATGGTTCGTCATACTTGGATCCCGATCGGCAAATTAAGGAAAAACCACTGATATGTTAAACCAGCAAATGGTCTAGATGCATATTAGAATCTAGGCTTAAATGATAAATAATAAAATAATATTTTGAAACAACTCCCAACATGTGGCACTCTATAATATTTTAATACTGTCATCAAGAATTACTAAGTACACTAATTTTTTTTAATAATCCCTTATAAAAGCATCTTGCTGTGAAAATAAGTTCAAAGCCATTCACAATGATGCATTAAAATTGTGCCAAAATTTGATTTCTAGAATTTTGATGAATTTCTTAAAACAGCAATATCTGTTTCTTGGCCAGGTCAGCCTACATGTACATATTCTTCTTGGACTCTTTCCACATTTGTAGATGGTTCTCAGGTGAGCGATTGAGGCCGTGTTGGGCCTTTTGTTTCAGTAATATGTATAAGGACCTGTAAAATTTTGCTACGACCAGTGACATTTAGTAATTCATTGGTCAGTTTGACCAGTAAACTATTTTTGATGTCAAAACCTCTGCATTAATGTGAAATTTTTTTTTTCATTTCCTTCTGTTAGGAGTGGTTTTCTAAAGAAAATGTCAAGTGTTACAATAACTACTCAGGAATGTGATTTTATTCTCCTGAATGTGGCTTTGAAAAACCTCTTTTGAGAGACCCCATTTCAATGGCAGATGGGGTGGTCTCTCAATACAGGTTCCACTTCTGTTTCTTGTTGTTGTATACATATACAAAATGTATTAATATTAATAATGATTGAGGCCATTTTATTGTTATTAATGTGAAACTTTGTGCATGTAAAAAATACTATAATTCATGTATTGTAAAATCTCTTGACAGATTGACAGCAGAGGAGAATCTATTGACAAAAAAATCAGCAGACTTGATGCAGAACTTAAAAAATACAAGGACCAGATGAAGAAAATGAGAGATGGTCCTTCAAAGGTAATTATTACCGTACTATAAACTTCAAATATATAAAAATGGTGAAATAATGTTATAGCAACATATTATAGATTTGCTCTGAGGGCTATCCTGTTACTGGTAGAAGTAAAATGTCTGTATATCAGTTGATGCATTCACACTAGCAAATTGCCAGTTTGGCTTATCTTGTACTTAAAACATGTACTTAATTTGATTAATTTAATTGAAATGCAAGCTTTTTTTAAGATAAGTTAAGCTCTCACTTACTCATTCTTTGGGCATAGATTTGTCTTGGGTAGGAAACCTATTATTGCAACTCGGAAATGTTAAATGTGCATGTCACTGGTGAAATTAGTAGGATTGCAGTTATCATGAAAGGGTCTATTTCTTAAAGATGGTCTACATGTTCAACCATTCTTGGTTGGAAAGGTTAATAATGTAAAAGAAATCTGCACAGCCCTAATAATAATAAAACAATAACTTGATCAAAAATACATGTACATTTGTACATAAATGTAAATTGATTGAATGAAGACAGAACTTCAGAAGTCACTTCTTTTACAAAGAGTGATTTTATAATAATTGATTTTATTGTTGATACAATTGTAAGTTTAATGAAAACAAGAAATTGAAACTTTTAAAAAAGAGGTGGGCCTACTTTAAGCATACAATTACATGTACAATGTAAACATATTTTCATTTTATCTTGCCTACATTTTATATGTACATGTATTTAAAATGGAAGTATTTTTAATCCCAAGGTTAAATGTCAGTTTGTTGTTTTTTTTACGCATTTCAGTTTACTCACTTGACCGGTGCTTGAACAAAAAACACTATTTTTCATAATTTACATCTTAGACAGGGCACTGATTAAAGTAAATAAATTTTTCGGTTATGACAGACACAAGTTGAGTATTTTCCGTATGTGTTTACCACGTGACTTTTTAAATGTATTTTTGACAGCTGATCACATGACACCACTGTAATGGCAGAAATTGTCATCGAACTGGAACAGTGCTCGAACACCACAAAAAGTGGTGGTAGGTCAGATTCCTGTCCTTCGAATGAGACAGTAAAAACCGAGATCCTGTGTCACAGTAGGTGTCATCATGATAAAGAACCCTCAATGCTCAATGGCTGTATGTGCCGAGCATAGGACAAACTTTGAAGCCCTTCACCGGCATTGGTGACCTCTCCATATGAGTGAAAGATTCTTGAGTGGGACGTTAAACAACAATACAACAACAACAACATATTGTAAATGTATCAATGAACAGATGACAATGGCGTACACTGCGAAATTAATGTGGATAAATATTTATCAGAAATGTACATGTATGGTTCAACACACCACTAAGAAAATGACTTAGTGAAATCTTCTTTTTTTTCAGAACATGGTAAAACAGAAAGCAATGAGAGTGTTAAAACAGAAGAAAATGTAAGTTATCACAAGAGTTGGACTGGGGTCATTTGTGCAAAACAAATGGAACACACAGGTTTTTTTTATTCTTACTACTGTACTGTAGCTGTACCTGCTGTGCCCAGTGGCATGTGATGCAGGATTGAGAATGGAACCAGGTTGATCAAACTTTTTTATGTATTGAAATAAACTGAATTTTCTTTCCTTAAATATCATACAATGTATATATGTATCATTAGATTTGGTAAAATTGGAGATTTCATTGTTAAAAAAAAGGTAAATTATATAGATACGGAATGAGGCCTTTTATCAGCCCCCCCATTAAAGATATTGTTATTATTGGATTCTGTACTGGTAAATACATGTAGAAGTATGGAGATAGGTCAGTGATTTATAAACTTCATGTTTCTCGATTTTACACCTGGTCAACAGGTATTAATGATACATTGTATTGTTTATAAATAGTATTGTTTGTAAACAATGTTTACATGTGTAGAGTTGCTGATATATTTATATATTATTTGTCTTTACTGCGTAGTAAACCTTATGAAATTGTCGTCAACACTTTTATTTAGAGCTTTATGTTAAACCACATGTACATATGTAAATACCGTGACTCAATGTTACAAAAGTATTTTATTTGAAAATGAAGCGTGAAAATATAAACATCTTCCATTTCTAGAAAACCATTAGCTGAGATGGCCTTGATAAGTAAAATCTTGTCATAAAGTCATTTATTCACTATAATTGGTCTACATTTTTGCCTTCAGTAAAAATTGATTGGAGAATGAAGAATAAAAAAAAACATATACTTATGACTAGTAGAGTAAAACCTCTTTATAATGTCCTCGGTTTCATTTGCCACCTTGCTTAATGCCACAATTTTTGAAAGTCCACTTTTCCAATTTTCCTTATAATTTCATCATGTTCATTTAAGGTTTCACCCAACCTATCGCCAAACCCCTTTATAAGTTAAATTTTGGCGAAACAGATGGTGGCAGTATAACAAGGTTTAACTATATATGTATATAGACAATGATATTTCTTGATACTTGTATTGTTTGACTTACAAAATAGATAAATATTATCTTCCCTTGGATACGAATTAATGCCCGAATTATAAAAGATAAAACAAAATACAAATGTATTTATAATTTCTGATTTGAAAGTAAAATGATGTTGGCATGATGGACAGCTTGATTAAATTATTCTGTAAATTGACAACAATTGTTTCAGGTATGAGAATCAGAGGGAGAACCTAATGCAACAATCATTTAACATAGAACAACAAAATTTTGCTATACAAGGTTTAAAAGATACCAAAACTACAGTGAGTAGAGACCTCATCATCAAGTCGTTGTGGTCATTGTGTCAAACCATTGCTTGTGCTTGTTGTATAGAACCGGTTTCAATCAAAATATGCAAGTACAAAATTTCCACAAGAAATAAAACTTACGGTGATTTTTAAGAACGGGAAATATGCTGTTTTGTTTTTTAACTTTTGTGTGTCGTATATGTGTTAATGAAATAAAAAACAAAAAAGAGAGAAAGATTTTGAAAATGGAGCATTTTATTTAACATTGTTTATGTATCTTGGGTGTTAGTATATGGTAAAAATTTCAGGTATTATAAACCATTATATCAATATTGTACTTGCATTTTTGCCTTGAAATGGGTTTTACATTAACCTCAACCAAGCTACTATATCACAAGTAACATCATTATATTTCATACATGTGTAGTGGTTTTGTGGGTGTCGGACCAGAGAGCTCAGTTGGTAAGAGCGTCTAGCTAGTGTTTGGATGGTCCTGGGTTTGATTTTCAGTCTCACCGCACATTTCCCCCCACCTTTTTTTACATGTACGTGTATTATGTATTTGGACAGTGTGGTAGCCAATAAAGAATTGTTCATTGGAGACGTCACCAGGTATAAATAGGATGTGTATTGTTTTCGGCCAGTACAGTGAGCTTTCTTGTGACAGGCTTACTTTGACTTAGTAATTTGGTAGGTTTTGGAGTAGGAGGCAAGTTATATAAAGTGGCCAGTAAAAGGGGGTATCAGTAAACTTCGTGTGTAAACAGAAACCAGGAGAAAGTAGTCGATAACTTTCTTTGGTTTTCATGAAAATTTCTGACAGAATTTTGTCGGCTGTCAGCTACTGTTGAAAGGCTAGAGTAATCATCTTTCAAATAGACCTACGATTTCTTTCTCTAATGCCAACCATTGACAAAAGCAGTGCACACTAGTTGTGTTAGATATGTAAGGCATAATTTGGAGCTAAAATCCATCTGCTGATGTGGCAAATGTTTTACCACATGGCAACCATAAAAGGTGTACAAAATATGCTAGAGTCCGTGTCCCGTTAAATTGAAAATTTTAAAGTTAATTTGTAAAGCAGCCAATCATCTAAACAGAAATATTCTTACTGATATTGGTGAAAAGGTATATCCTATATCTTTTCGTCAGATAGTCTAATTTGTTTGATCATTTCAATTCATCAAAAAGGTTTTTGTACAATTAATCTCTATGTTAACCTTAGATAGAAGCTAACTTTATTCATTGGAGCTTTTCTGCATTTGCTGTCCATAGAAAAGGTCTTTATTAATAGTAACTCGGTGATAGCTTTTGATTACTACATGAATGTATGAACTCATCAACCCCTGGAAAACAATGGACTCTTCTGTTAATCAATGACTAAGACTAGTCCAAATGTGTCTTTAGGGGTGAATAAGTTAAAACATTCTTAGGGGAAGTAAAACAAATGTTTTTTTCCAAGTTTCTGTTTCTGCTTTGTGAGCCAAATGACCCTCCTACCCACCCACATTCATTGACGTATAGTGATGTTACATGTATATAATTTTGCGTCCGTAACCTCTATCATACACATTGGACGCATGAACTGCATGCTATGTGATCTTTGACCCCATCAGTGTTGTGATTGTTTTACAGGTATGAGAGTCAGCGAGAGAATTTAGCACAGCAGTCTTTTAACATAGAGCAACAGAATTATAACATCCAGTCTCTCAAAGATACGAAAACTACTGTAAGTCACACACCCACAAGTTTTATTTCAAACTTCTCCGTAGAGCAGTTCTGTTGTACATACAAATGGTATATGTCTTTACTTGTTGAAGAGTTTTGGTTTTTACCTAGATTTTCCTCTTACACTGCGTCCAGACTGTATAGATCTTTTAGAACATTTTTATACTATATGTTGGCTATTGACTAATATACTGTGGTACACTGTTGTCCATCTGTGCAATGACTCAAGTTTGCCAATTTCAAAACCTTATAAAACGTTAACGCAGCGTTTTGTTCCATGATTAATATGAAGATGAATCTCCTTTTGATTTTTATGATTTTGATTTGTACCGTTACAGAGTTATGGACTTTGTTTGTTAAAGTCAAAATTGGACATGTCTGATAATATATCAAGTTTGCTTTTATGAATCACAAAATTTTCATACAATGTTTGCATTCATGAAGGTTAGGCACCTTTTGATTCTTACGATTTTGACGACTGTGGCTATGTAGTTATGGGACTTGATTTATTAAAATTTTATAAAAAATTGACATTTGGACAATAAGGCAAGTTCACTTTGAAAAATCTTTACAAAATCTTTGCACAAGGTTATATTCATTTTTCGAACAGCTTCCTTGGAATTTTTTTATTTTAAATTTCACTGGTATTGAGTTATGGAACTTATTTGTTATAATTTGTCCAAGATTAGACATGTATAGCAATAAGTCAAGATTGCTTGAATGAATCCATACGAAATTTTTACACAATGTTTGTTTCCATTAAGACTTAGACACCTTATTGATTCTTACGATTTTGATTAACGATTCCCGTTTACAAGTTATTTAATGCTCTAGTTATGGGTTCAGTTGTCACTGGAGTTTCTGGACTTTTCTATAATTAGATATTGTCTTACTGTAGTTGGTAATTTTACATTGATATCATTTTACAGTTAAGACCAAAGTAATTACCGTGTAAGTGGAAATTTTAGCGAGGCACAAATTTAGTGTTTTCTCCTAAAAAATATGGTATTATAATTTCAGCGAGAAGTAATTTTAGCGATTTTATGATTAAAATAAGATAAGTCATTCCTACAATGAGGAATGGATTGTTGGCGATATTCAGTTTAAGCAGTCTTAACAACCTCCTCGCTAATAATGCCAAAATTTAATCCTTGCTGAAATTTCTGCTCATAGGGTATGTTATTACGATTATTGTTATTGGAATTTTGGGGTAGTTTTCCGGACTGGCTCTCTGATAACTGTTTACCTGGTTTACGGTCACAAAGACATTAAACATCAATAAACAAACAAACAAACGATCACAAAGATGAAATGTTAGTATCAACAAACATGAAAATTTTACATCTTATAGTGCGTATTTCACTAACCTGTAGTACATGTATTCTATACAAGTATTCATAGGACGATTTGTCAGTTGGACTGCATGAATTCTTTTAAAATTTGGCCTGATGAAATATTTCAGTACGATTAGGTGCGATTTTTAAATCTATCCCAATATAATGATATTTCCACATTCATCAATTTTCATTGTGTACATGTCATACCCCGAATAATTTGTCCATGCTTTCCTTGTCTCATTTGCATGCGATCATCATAGATGTTAACTTTGTATATCTTTTATAATACTTGTATAAAATATACCATTATTGAAATATTATTGAAAATAGTAAATCAACCTGCATGCTGATACATATTTGTAGATTTATATTTACTTTATTTATTTTGTTCACATTTACTCAAATGCAAAAAAAATTAAAAAAAATTGCATGGTACATGTGTACCTAAGTAACGAAGTACATGTCTATATTTAGCATCATCTCACCTTTCAGTCGTTTTTATAGTCAGGCGAACTTGTCAAAATTACATTGTACTCAAAATTAACCTCATCATGAACTAATTTATATCCTCCATGTTTCCAGTACTCCTGCCACAAAATCTTTGGAATAAAAAGAGAATTAATTTCGCAAAGCATTTTTTTAAATGAAAATTCACTTGAAATTCCATGTCTAAGGATTTCTTTTGTATGACAAAACATGTTGTAGATGGTGCACATTGGAAGCACAGCTAATTTTGATATATCACAACTATGTGGTATATTGTCATTAAACATGTGTACATTTCCGATGCAAATTCTGTAGTTGAACAGGTGGTGTCTTTTTCCAACTTTTTGTTGCACTACTAGTTAAGTTAAATAGAGTGTATTTCTCTCCAGCTAAGGTGAGTAGAGGACAAATATTTATCAGTCAAGATGTGAGCTGGCCTGGCTCAGTCGGTTGTGCGCTCGACTCTTGATCATGAGGTCATGATTTCAAGTCCAGCGGGCGGCAGGTCAGATTCCTGTCCTTCGAATGAGACAGTAAAAACCGAGGTGCTGTGTTACAGTAGGTGCCAGCATATTGAAGAACTCTGACTGCTTAATGGACATAAGTGCTCTGCATAGGCCAAACTTTGAAGCCTTCCACCGGCATTGGCGACGTCTCCATATGAGTGACAGATACTTGAGTGGGACATTAAACAACAATACAACAACAACAACCAGTCAAAATGTTTTTGATTGAAGTTAAACAGAGGTTGTTTACTGACCTTAGTTTGTCTGTCACCACTAATGATCAATATGACATATTGTCAACTTTAATGCTAAATAAGGCTAAATAATGTCATACCCCAGGTGGTGTCTGTGGTGTCTTTGTACAAAAACTTGACCCTTAACCAGGGCTATAATTTTGAATTATAATAAGTAGTAGAGCTTTAATATTTCATGTGTGCAATTTTATGATTAACCCTTTTGGGTAATACCATGATGTTTGACCTTGTGACCTAGATATTTGACCTACTTGTTAGTTAAAATTTCAGTATCTGAAATGCAGTGTTGTCACTTACGAGCTATGTTGTCTTCTGACAACTCTCGTTGTTAGATTTGCCACATTCGGTGTTGATATCGTCTTGTCTTCTTCACAGGTTGATGCTATGAAGGTTGGGGTGAAGGAATTCAAGAAAGCATATAAACATATTAATATTGATAAAATTGAGGTAAGTGTTTTGATAAAATTTATTTATTTTACAATTAACAAACAAGTTATTTCAGTGTCTCATTGGCTCTGATGTTGGTGTGAGAAAGACATTGGCTCTGATGTTGGTGTAAAAAAGGCATTGGTTCTGATGTTGGTGTGAGAAGGACATTGGCTCTGATGTTGGTGTAAGGTGCATGTGACTGGGAGTTAAAAGGAATACCCATAGAAAACTCACATGGTGGACCTGGCAACCGCCGTACCATTTCACATACTCTCATGTCCAGGATCATGAGGATGGAATCTTGGTCATATCTACACGTAAACCGATCGTAAAATGATGCGTTAATCATAAATTAACAAAGCTTTGTGAAACGGTACCCTGGTCTATTTTCTGTTTACACTACATGTAGAATGTCATACCTTTAAGATTAAACTATTGAGCTACCAAAGAGTGTGGCCTGTTATCTCTTTACGCTAGAGTGCCACACCTTTGAGATTAAGGCTCTAACTATTGAGCTACCAAAGAGTGTGGCCTGTTATCTCTTTACACTAGAATGTCACACCTTTGAGATTAAGGCTCTAACTATTGAGCTACCAGAGAGTGTGGCCTGTTATCTCTTTACGTTAGAGTGCCACACCTTTGAGATTAAGGCTCTAACTATTTAGCTACCAGAGAGTGTGGCCTGTTATCTCTTTACGCTAGAGTGCCACACCTTTGAGATTAAGGCTCTAACTATTGAGCTACCAAAGAGTGTGGCCTGTTATCTCTTTACGCTAGAGTGCCACACCTTTGAGATTAAGGCTCTAACTATTGAGCTACCAAAGAGTGTGGCCTGTTATCTCTTTACGCTAGAGTGCCACACCTTTGAGATTAAGGCTCTAACTATTGAGCTACCAAAGAGTGTGGCCTGTTATCTCTTTACGCTAGAGTGCCACACCTTTGAGATTAAGGCTCTAACTATTGAGCTACCAAAGAGTGTGGCCTGTTATCTCTTTACGCTAGAGTGCCACACCTTTGAGATTAAGGCTTTAACTATTGAGCTACCAGAGAGTGTGGCCTGTTATCTCTTTACGCTAGAGTGCAACACCTTTGAGATTAAGCCTCTAACTATTGAGCAACTAGAACAAATTATGACACTTTGAGATTATCTTACAGGATATGCAAGATGAACTTGAAGACCTCACAGAGATGTCCAGTGAAATACAAGAGGTCATGGGCCGTAGTTACGGAATGCCAGAAGTGGATGATGATGACTTAGAGGCGGAGCTTGATGCCCTGGGTGATGATTTAGCTTTTGACGAAGATTCGTCTTATTTAGATGATGTGACGTTACCTTCCGTCTCAAGTAATGAACCTGGCGCTGAGAGTATGAAGGTAATTTAAACCATTATGGAATAGATTATTATACAGAAAGTTCAAAAGAAAAATTAGATTAGTCACATGATTTTAAGGCAAAAACATATCTTCAAAACTGGAATTTTAAAGGGGCATTAGCTGTGTTTTATTTTTTAAATTAACAATAACAAAAGAGAAATACACAGTCATAAATATTCTTAAATTTCTATACATTTTGTGATAATTGTTTGAAAAACCCAATTTGGCAATTACGGTATTTATTTCCAAATAATTAATTTGACCTTTCTATTTGTATATACATACAACTCTGAAACTGACCTTATTTTCACATAATATATTGATATATAAGAATTTGTATGCCTGTGTTATCTGTGATTCATTGTTATTGTACATCAATCTATGTGTCAAAAAACACAAAAAACAATTTTTTGGGGGAAACCTTTAAGTAAATGTATCAAGATTGGTCTCTTTTATCTTCTGTAAATCAATGACTTAGGCCAGTCCAAATGTGTCTTTAGGGTTGAACGAGTTAAAGGGGATTACTGTTGGTTAGTTCTATTTTACTACATTTGAATGAGTATCATAAAATTAATGTGTATAAAATATATATTTGACAATTGTTCTTATGATTTAATTTACAGGATGGCAATGTACCTGTTGATGAATTTGGCTTACCTCAGATTCCTCAGTCAGCCAAGTAAACGAGCCTTGAAGTAATAAATGACACTAGATTTTGTGTATATATACAGTAAATTATTGGTATCATTCTCTGCCAGCCATCTTTAGATCTTGTGAATTGATCAACGAGCTGAGAATATTTTATCTGCATTCTATAGCTCCTGGAGGCCTTTGTATGTCTGGATGAAAGAACTATAGTGTAATTTATCGAGAGCAGAGACTATTTGTGTATATCATTTTTTATTACATAGAAACGCAACACATGGGCCATGATAACATTTCATATAGCTATCAAAAGGCATAGCAGGCATAAAACTTACCGTAGCTGGTTTTCTTTCCGATAATAAACAAAAAAAAATTCCTGAGTTATAATCATTCATTTGTCTTTCTACAAATAGAAAATTCAAATCAGTTCATTTGAAGTCAGAGTTAATAGAGTTTATCATGTTGGCATTCAGTACTAAATTACAAATGCAGAAAATGACATGTTTTACTTTATTGATGACTAGCATCTCCCAGAAGACTATAACTTTGTTTTGAAGTGGATTCTTAACACTGTCTAATTTAGATTCGCCCAGAGAAATAAATAGTATGGTCTACTGTCAGAATTCAGGAGAGAACATGTCAATATTGCATGTAAAATTATTGTAGAGTCTTGATTCTAAATCATACACCCCTGAATTCTGGCAGTGGATTTAACCATTGTTTGAAATGGACAGATCCAAATGTGACTTCAGGGGGTTGATGAGTTTATGTTAAATGTTTCTTTTCACACTGAATCTTGTCATGAACAAAATGTCAATAGACAACAAATATGCACGCTTAGGATCTATTGTTCTGTAATAAAATCGCTTTATTGTGTACATCATATATATATATAACATTGTGTAGTTGTTGGTATCATTAAATGGAATATTCTTGATATTCAATTATTATTGTTATTTGGACTTTTGTCGTAGGTTAGTTAAAGGTAATCTAAACATTTCTTACACCTAGAGATTACAGTAATCTCTGATTAATTTGAGAGGAATTCAACTCTGTCTTCTATTCAGGTATACACCTCGTAACTCTATTTGTTTCCTGTTCATAATGTAACAAAGTGAGTTAAGAATATCTAATTTTACTATGACTGTGGTTATACAGAGTTACGTGCCCTTGATTATGATAGTCGGTACAAAAAGTTCAAATAAAGTCAGTGTTCATAGGGGTTGCTCTCTCTCTCTCTCTCTCTCTCTCTCTCTCTCTTTGTAAATTAGAGTTGTTCATAATTTAATGATTGAATTTATTTTCTTGATATGTTAAACATGTTGAATACAAATCAACAATAATTCAATTATGTAGAAGCTGTTTTAGCATATTTGTTTGGCATTCATTTTTTAAGATGAAATAATAAACATTTTTCTCACTCTTGTTGTACAAAGCTTTTATTCAAGTTATGGCATGGCCCCCATCAGTGTTCCCAGAAACGCAAAAACCTGCGTGAACCATGCAGTTTCCTTACAAAACGTGCACAAAATCAAAATACACCACGGACAAAACACCACCCAGGACACTGCCAAGATATGACAGAACAGCACTAAGATAACGCTAGGACACAGGCGACAGCGATACAAATCATCCCGATTCTGATACTTGATGTCTTGCACAAAAGTCTTGTACGTGTGAAATGGACTTTATCAGGAAAATGTCAACATTACAGATGACAGAATCCAAGACACAATCAAGACAAATCTTGGTATGTCATAAGATGTGTATCGTTTGATACCATAGTGACACTCCATGACGGTGAAAAATCGGTTCTTTACTAAATACA